>VZRQ01002919.1:347890-394683 GCA_013397975.1 Machaerirhynchus nigripectus | reverse complement strand
CATTCTTGGCTTCTGCCCAGGGTCTGGGACCCCCTCGCTGGGGCTCCGGGGCTCCCTGACCTGCCAGGGCTGCCAGGGGCATGCCTTGGACTCCAACACATTACATGGTACCTTTACTTGGAAAGACAAACGTCATCACTCCAAACATGTCCCTGTGCTTCCTCTTTCTTCCCACCATGTTTATATGCTAGGCATGATGTCCTATCATCTGGACAACTGACCCTTTGGTCAGTTTGAGTCACCTGTCCTGAACGTGTCTCCTCCCAACCTCTCATGCAGCCACAACTTCCTTGTCAGCAGTACAAAAAGCAAAAAGTCCTTGGCTCTGGGTAAGCCCTGCTCAGCAATAACAACAACATCTCTACTTTATCAACACAAATACAAAACATAGCCCCATACCAGCCACTGTGAAGAAAATTAAGCAAAACCCCAGCCAAAACCAGCACACATGGGCACAGGAGATAAAGAAGACAAGAGGACCTGGATCTCGTAGGGAATCAGACCCAAGTATCTTGCACATGCCTTACACAAAGGAGTTATCAGGCTTAAGTTTAAGACCAGTGCTGAAAGTCCATAGCATAAGCCAGTCTGTCAGACTCTGCACAGGACTTTACAGATCTGGGGCTGATAGGAAGGCTGTGTGCCTTCCCACTACAGGATGACTTTTGTGATCAGGGTGGCTGTGGCCTGAAAAAAGCAGGGAGATGAGCTATGACCTGGTAAGGTTCTACCTCTTGCATACCCTTCAGCTTGGGGGAAACTAAAAGGAAAATGCAACATTATGCAACAGCCAACATAATATGACCTACCAGAATGATTGTCAAGACTGGGAAACCAGTGGGCTCAAATAGCAAAGATCCAAAGGAACAGCTAAAAGCCATTAATTTTCCTGCCTTCTATGAACTACACCATTAAAATTATGTTTTAACTTAAATAGTATCAAGCTAATTTACTTCAATTTCACTGAGTAAATTAAATAATCAAACACTTAAAATCATGCCACAATGTAAAAGAAATTGACATGTTCATAGGCTCAAATTTTAAATCACCAAATCTGTATAACGTATTCAGATTCATGACAACTCTTTCATTGAAACCTGCCAATCGCAGCACCCTTTAAAGCAGGTACATTTGCAAGGTAATGCAAGTGACAGAATCCCTACATGAAGCTGGAGTAGGCTAGATTTGAAGATCTGAAAATAGGGCTCTCCATAGCCAGTAAAGATTTGGCAATAATATTGAATTAAACATGCCTTGCACTGGGCTCACTCAGAAATTTCATTTCAGCAGAATTGCTATGTTCACTGATGACTGAAACCTTATTATTTTTGTTAAAATTGTCTAGTATTTGACTTCATTTGCTTCAGTCGTGGGAGCTCATTCAGACTTTCTTTTTGATTAGTTTGGGATATAAGGGCTAGCAAGAGCTCTGTCAGCTCTGGAGGAACAAACTGTGTGGGCTGAATCTCATCAGATTCACTGATGTTATGCTGATCATGTTTAATATCTGTTCAGGGATGTAAAAACTTTTCTCCAGGAGTGAAATTGTACTGGCTCTGCCCAGTACCTATGACAGAAAGCTAATCTAAGGGCAACTGAGGGAATACTACTCACTTGTTAAAAATTCCTATTTTAAACAGATTCTAAAGTTGGCTCTAAGCAAAGACACTTTTCCAGATTAATAACCCTCTCCTTTCTCAGAATACTGAGCAGATTTACATAGAGCCCTAAAGTTAGTTCATAAAACGTGTTCAAAGTGGCGTAAGAAAATTTTACGATGGAAGAAATTTCACTCTTTCTTAACCTATACAAAAATGTACTCAATAATTCTATTATGTAAGGGTACACAAGCCTATGGATATGTTTGTTATTTACTGCCTCCTTCCTGTTAAAAGATGTATTTTAAATGCAGCCCTCCTTTATTCTCAAACTACCAAAAGAGATGCCTCTTTTTAAACCTGTCCTTTAAACAAAATAAATCAAGAGGCTAGAAGAGTGTCATAAAACAATTCATTCAAAGCCCTGAATTTCCAAAAGATGTAAAATCAAAATGAGCCTGTGACTTGCATATACAAGTCCTTGAAAAAGTGAATCTTTAAACCTGCTTTTTCCTTTTCAGGTGCTTGCAGAGATCATCTGCTCTTCCTCTGCCTGATCTTCTCACTCTCAGAACTCAGAACCTCCCTCCTTTCGTTTCTTTGCCACTGTGGCAAATGTGTACCTGTCTCCCTCACTCCTCTGCCACCACACTTCCCTTACATCTGCCAAGGATCTTTCTTTGTTTTAGGCATCTCCTCAGCCCTCCCACTTACACCAGTAGTTGTCCACCCCAGCAAGTGCCTGGGAGTGAGGGACTCAGGGCTGCTGATGGGCAGTCAGACACTCTATCCAGCTATGAAACCTCCCAAGTCCAGCTGAACCTATCCTGTTCCCCAAGTCTCAATGAGAAAAGGCTTCCTGGATGGAGCAGGAGGAAAACTGAACCATGGGTAAGGCATGAGAGCACAAAAGCTGTGATTTCCAAGATCCCAAATGTTCCTTGTGAGGCACAGGGTGCCCTTGTTGAGCTGCCTTCTATGGAATGCTGACTGTGTTGAGTAACTTTTTGGGTCAGATATATACTGCAGCTAAAACTTCTGAGCCTGTTCGGATAACTCATTTAACAGAACTAGAATCCCAAGTGATTAGTTTTCTGAAGAAAATCTTCTACTGAAATATTCTGTGTCACATTCCTCCTATCCTTTAATCTATAGGCAGTGCCTTGAAAACTTATTTGGAGGTAATTTGAATTTAAAAGAGGAAATAAATCCACCCAAATCATCCCAACAGAAGCTGACTTCACTAATCAAGACAGATTTTTACATAGCCAGGGATCTTTCATCAAAGACATCAGGAAACTTTCAGTGAAGTCACTCAGGACTTCGCAGGATATTATAAAGCATCTTTCATTCAAGCCCTGTCTAAAATTCATTATTAAACCAAGACTGTCAGAAAATGAGGAAGACGTTGGGCAAGACTTGTGTGAACATGTGAGGCTGTGGTCTTTCACAGAGCCTCAAACAACTCCAGCACTCAAACTCCACTCAGACATCCCCTGCTGGCAACCCTTGAGGATGGAGCCTGCTGCCCTCAGCCGAGCTCAGTGGCGCTCACTCGCTACACGGCACAAACTCTGTCTACTATAAGGTGGCAATGTGTCTTCTCACCACCTAATTTTCACACCCATTATATTAAGTTAATGAAATAAAGAGTTGCCTTAGTTGACATTTCCTGTTTGCTTTTGATTGTGGACATTCTCTGTGTAGCAGACAGCACTGCCTCGATTTTTGAGTAAAATTTCAGAAATATCTCACTGAGTGGGAGGATGTTAGCTTGATCTCCCAGTGAAATGAGGCTTGTTTTGTCACTTGTTCTGCTCATATAGGTACAAGCTGGTCTTCTGATTTCTAATTCATTGCTGAATTTCAATCAGATTTGTCAAAGATTCTCTGAGCTTGGTGAAAACAAAGTGAGAAGATAAAGGGCTGTTAGTTCCCACTGAGAAAAAAGACAAATAAAATGACAATCTTATTTTCCTTGGGCAATCAGAGACTCAAAGAGCCAATAGAGTGAAAGAGTGTAAGAAAGATATGTTGAAAGCCAGGCTTTTTGTTTCCTCTCTCCAAGAAACAGCTTGTTACATTGTTTCCTTCTATTCCTGAAGGCAGGACCTCCATCATTCCTGCCACACCAACCATTACAATTCCAAGTTTTATAGGGAACACAGTGCATTCTGGTTTCCAAAAAATTTATTTTTATTTATTTTTATTTCTTATTTTAATTTTTTTTTTTTTTTGTATAGTTGGAGAAAAATCTGTGGCGGAATCAAGAGCTGAAAGAAAGAGAATCTGTTACTGCTTATGAACTGGAATGATGGGACTCGCTGAAGTTGTCCTGCCGGTATCTCATATGTCAGCAGTCACTAAGTGTGAATTATTGACAGTTTCTGCTCTGCACTATTTTGTTCCCATTCATTGGCTCTGTAAATAGTGTGGCAGGTGACAAACTGCATGGTTCAATGCTCAGGTCTTACTAACCAAAGGGCTTCCAGGAAACACCGAGTTGCTCAGAGACCTTGCTGTGAAGCAAGTATGAATCATATTTGACAAAAAACCCCACCAAAACCTTGATTAATAGAACAAATGTGATTTTTTCTGCTTATCGTTTAGGGTAATCCTTTGTGTCCTTGAATTAGGAAGGCCAATGTCATGCCAGCTGTATTGGCATGCTTTAAAATTCAGCCTTTAGCACAGAATAATGATGAAACTTGGCTTTATAGGAGAAAATCTGATTGAATTCCAAAGATGAAAATATACCCCCCCAAAATAGAAATAATGTTAGTAATTAGCTAAAAAACAGTGAGATTCAATGACTTAATAGTGCCATTCACAGTTTTAAGCTCTTTATAATTAAGAAAAAGTTTAGAAGAACAGATTATGAACTCTCCTGTTATGAATGGAGGTAGTTTGCTAGGGGTGTTCTGGCAGCAAAGTAATTCCCAAAATAGAGCACTGGATTCACTCCCAGCTAAAAGGAGGAAAACTTGCAGATGTTGCTAATGCAGACAAAACCCAGAACATACACATGTGACCAGATGCGGCAGTTCTAAGAATCGCATCTGGCACAGAACATGTGGCTGTTTTAGCATCACACCAAGAAGTGTTACTCAGACTTTATGTACTATATCTTTCAGAAGGCAAGCATTTTAAATAGGGGCTTGAATTAAATATGTGAGAAGTCCCAGTGGAATTACTCAGGTGCAGAGGGACAAGTTTAAGCAACTTCGTGAATCAAAGAGTAAAACCCTCAACAACCTGATCTGACTATGAGTCAACTGACTAACAATATTCACCACTTTTTCTTGGAGACAAAAGCTCTTTTATTTTTTCTGTGCTTTATTTGCCTCACTCTATTTCCTTCAGATTTATTTCTTCTCTTGGGTTTTGGATTGCCTGCTTCCTATTGTTATTCTTCATCAAATATTTCATGTACAAGTGCTTTCCAAAACAAGGCAATCAATCCAGAGCAACGTATTTCCAGTAATATATCATTAACTGAGTACTTTTTCTGTCATGCAATTGCTCTAGGATTTACAAAATTATTTTCTGCATGCATTTATGCTGATAAGCTAGAAAAGTAAATAAAATTTCATGCAAAACCCTAAAGAGAGCAATAGATGATAGCTATTTGGTCTCACATTATGCCTAACCACATTTTGGATTTTCAATTATATTCACAACATGATGACGAGTTGTTGGGAAATTATCCACTTCACTACTTTCTCCTTCAGCTTCTTTCTTCAGCTCTGGACTTTCCCATCTGTCTTGCATTCATCACTTTTCTGTCCGAGGACTACCAGAGTTGGTGCAATGCAAAGCTTTGAGGGCATTGATTGGTCATGGACAATAGCAGATGACGAAGTTTCCTTAAATAAATAAAAAAGTACAACACACAATTTCCTGCTTCTAACACAGGAGGTAAGAGACCTGTTGGTCAAATACTATAAAAATACTTTTTTTATATTCTTACTATATTTCCCTATTTATCCATATTGCTTTTCAACACTAAGACTGCTCACCCCCATCAGTGAAAAGGAACCGACGGAAAAGTGTCATTTTTTTTCCCATCACCATAAAGAAGAACTGACTGGGAGACACATTCAGAAGGGGCATTTTCTTCTTGCCCGCTACTGGCCCCGCTTTTCTTACTCCCTGGCCTCTCTCCTGACTGCCCACATCAACCATTCCCCTTCGTGCCAGCTCTGGCACTCTTCATTCTTTCCCATGAGTCAGTTAAACAGGCTAAGGCAGCAGTTAGCTAACCAGAGTTGTTCACTGCTTTTGCTTCGTGCTCTCAGGGAGGTCCACGGCAGTTCACAGACAGGCCTGGCCATCACCAGAGCCGGCCCAAGACAAGAGATGGGAATGTGTGGCCATGAGCAGGGTGGTTTGTGGGAGGGGGAAGTGGGAAATCCCTCACTGAACTCATGCAATTCTTCTACTTATCCACAAAGCTGTACCCTTAAGATGATGCAAGTTTCCCAAAGAACTTGAACAAGAACCACTGGCACTGTCCATTTTTGATAGATGAAATTTCCATATATGGTCAAGGGATCAAATAGTGCCACATTTCCTAATGAAAAGCTCCAGAGGTCCTGGTGCCACAAGTTTTGCAAACAGTGCAGTGGAGAGATGGGGACTGGAGGGAAAAAAAACCATCAAAGTGAGCTGGCAAGAGTTTATATGCAAAAAGGTGTTTAATTCTTTAAATTTTGGTAGTGAGTTGTTTACCTAGCTCTAATGCTTTACCTACAAGAACATTATGAGGAATAGCTGCTATGTGTGAGGTGTTTTATGGATGAAAGTGCTAAGTGTCCAGAATGGAGGCTACTGCCACCAGTTGCTTTCTGGCATTCTGCAGTATATATGCAAGGGAAGCAATGAATTTTAACATGTTTTCTAGAAGTTATTTGATTGGAAAAAGAAACAATTTTTTTTGTTTTTCTCCTGAAAATGCTCAAAGGCAAAGCTTCTTACACAAAAAAAGGACAGTCCATTCCGTCATTCTGGTGCAGAAGGACACAGCAGCACTTTCCATCTAAAAAACATGCTTAATATCTTCTAGGTGTGTGAGAAAACTCACTCACCAGACACAGAAATGCAGTGAAATCCCTCTCTTCAGAACTAAAAAGCAGTAGATTGCAGTTAAGGATTTTGTGATGCCTCCTGGAAGACATCCCTTTCAAAGCTGAGCAGAGAGGTCAATAGGCTGTTTGCCCTGGAGGGAGGTCTCCCAGTTAATCTCTATTGAGGAGAGCAGAATAATTGACCTCTGAAAATATGCTCATTCAGATAAAATCTAGATGTTGTAAACTTTGAGATTTACCTATTCATAGTTATTAACCTTCACCAGACCTAATTAAGCCCTGTGGGTAAAGCACAAGCAGTGAGAGACTTTATACCCTTGTCATATTTCCTCAAGGGAGTCTAAATACAATGTCCTCCACCCCTTTTGCTTTGTGAAGTGGGAATTCTGTCATCCAGTGATTTTCTGCAAATAGCAGACAACATCAGCGAGTACTCTATCTGAAGTTACCTATATTTCTGCAGTTCCCATGGAACGTTAAGCAACAACACTTAACTTCAGGAACCCTAATTATTGCTGCCATATAAGTCTGTTTACTCCAAGTGTTCTGTGCAATTCTTCCATCAGCACTAAATATAGGACCAAGTGCAAGAAGCTCCTTACTTAGAGAGAGGAGCCATAGCCCTGAATATTTTGTTCAGTGTCTCAGCAAGCAGAGCACATCTCCATATCAATTTATTTGGATAACCATTATCAGTGCACTGATGGATACTGAAGCTACTGACATGGTAGAGCCATGCTGGAGAGTTCAATTGTTTTATTGGAAAGATATCTAAAAAGAGACCTGATCCTTTAAGATTCACAACTTAGTCACACATATCTGAGGTGAAGCTGGTGTGAGAGATTCATATTCCAGAATTCTCATTGGGAAGCTCTGTTGCAAGAAAAAGAGAGCTGTGGTTTGTTTGTCTTTACAAAAATAGGGAAACATTTTTAAAGTATTGTGCCATGTCACAAAAACTGTAGAGACTGTAAAATGACAGAGTATGGTTTTTTGGTTTTTTTTTAATTGCTGCAGTTCCTGCCAGGATTTCTCCAGTCCCTGGAGGTTTTACCATGTTCCAGTGATTCACGTAGAAATCCATGTTTGCAAGTGGCATGAGTGCAGTAATAAAACCTACAATGGTGATTTTCAAACTGTAGTTTTGGTTGTCTGTAGGGAGCCAAGTAGGTCCATGATATTGCTGGCAAGAATGCCTTAAAGCATGGAACTGGAACTGCTGCTGCTGGGACTGCTGCATCAGACAGAGCCATGCTCAAGCCCAGCAGGCATCACCAGAAATTCAAGACAGGAGGATGGGAACTACTGCTGCTGTAGGAAAAGCCACTGCACAGGACTTGCTATACTCACGAAGAGAGCAGAAGAAAGATCAAAAACTGCTGTGATTTAAGGATCCTTCTTATGAGATCTTTTACCCATTTCATGAGAAGGGATGAGTTTGAGAGGACTGTAGAAGGGTAACAAAGCCTCTCTCTGCAGTTCCTGTCTGCCTCTCCCGAGATGCCTATCTGCCCCATTCCATGCAGATATCCCATCTTCACCTCCTGCAAGGTGGTCCCCTGAACAGCTGCTCTATGCTATGACATGCCTTCCCAGCCCTGTAAATGGGGGTGGGGGAGTGCTGGTGGGTAGAGGCCAAGAATAAAAATGGGTTGTTGGACGTTTTCCCTGATAAATCCCCTTCACAGCCCCCAACAGGAGCACAGATCTGTGCTAAGCAGTGGCAGTTCTTTCAGCAGTAGCACTAACTTTGAATAAGCAGGAGTCATTCTGTCACTTAAGGCCAGAAGGGAGAGTTGCTTTGAAACCCCTCTGAGATGGCAAGAAAAACACACACCTTTGCTGAAGATGTCAGCCTTTCAGAGCCTTCTTCCCCTGAGGTTCAGTGTAACCTCACTTAGTGCATGCCAAACAAAACAGGGAGCTCTGTTCACTGAGTGGGAAGTTAGAAATGTTTCCAGGAGCACTGTCATCACTATCATCTTCACCCACAGGTTCAGAGATGACTCAGTGTGTCTGAGGATGCCACTTTAGGAAACCAAGCTGAGTGTGCTGCTCGTGCCAGAGACAGGGCTGATGTCAGGTTTACTGAACAAGAGCAGCATTAGCCCTAGCAGTCATACACTAGTTTTAGGTGTTGGGGTTGTTTGACTTCTTTAATTGAAGGGTAAGGGGGATGTGTATTAGAATTCTGTGGGTAATGTCACTACAAATTAGCTTAACCAGATCTGGTTGTGAATCAGTAGTCAGAAATTGTGTGAGTATTTAAGTCAAATTATGTGAACGCATCATGGGACTGTATTTGAATGATCACGCACTCTATCTTCAAAGAAGGATATGTAAAATCTCTGCAGCATCTTCAGGCTTCAGTGAGGAACATAAAAAAGCTACATGGTTTTCTCTGAATGCAATACTGTTTCCACAGATAAGATGGTATGATCTTAAATAGTGGAAAATTGGCTTCATTTCAGCTTAGTTGACCTTATTTATTTTATATTTGTAAAGATACCTGCTATTTCTAATAATGATTAATGACCACAGTTAAAAAATATCTAGAAACCAAGCACATTTTTAAACAAAACCACATTTTTTCTGATTGTATCTCAAATGCTCTGAGCTTTGGGTCTGAGCTAAAGACAGCAAAAAGCAGCATGAACTGCTCTACTGGAGAAGCAGAAGAAAAGAAATCTCCTAGGCAAGATTTGCTAATACCAGATTGGGTGGCATGGTACGTTCCAAGAGTTTAAAAATAACAGCATGACATTACTGTATCAATGGTGGAAAATCAAAGGACCGCTGTCCTGGTTTGTAGGTCAGAAGTCTGGCGTACACTGCTATTTTAAGTGGTAGAAAAGTCTGCATGGTGACAGTATAACCAGGAAAATGTTTCCCAAGAATATTGTTCTATTACACCAGTGACTGAAGAAAACTATCAGTTGCAAGGCTGCCTGTGCATTGCAGGTTGAATCTGTCCTACTTGCCATGTATTTACCCCGGCACAAAAAAATAATGCCCATGTAAATGTTCACAAGCAAGGTGGACATGACAAAGGGTGCACATGCACTTGAGTAAAATCCATCAGTCTGAGCAAGATAGCACTACTTGTGTCTAGCAATTATCAGTTGACTCTGGGGCCAAAGTGAGATGATCATGGAATTGGCCACCACAGTAATTATTCTATATTTGTTACTGCATTCGTGACTTCCATGTTAATACCAGTGAAATTAAAAAGCTTATAAGAGTAGGAGCCTGCTCTGTCAAGCATATCTGAATGAGAAGTCCATACACGTTTATATTTTGTTCTCCTACATCCATATCAAATCACTTGGATTTTTCAAAGGTAGGGTAATCCATCACCCATCTTCTTAACCTAAGCTTTAGAAGTCTTCTTTCCTTGGTTGCCAGTAAAATGGACACATTTCTCTCATTGAGAGATTTCATGATCAGAATTTTGTGAACAAAATTAATTTCCTGTCAAAGTTTTGCTATTAGTTAAATATAGAAATGGTAGGGTAACTCTCTGAGTGGATCATTTTAAGTCCTCTAAGAGGATTAAAATATCTGATTCAGAGACACAGACATTAGATGGATGACTTTTCAGAGTGAAGCAAAGCTCAGCCCTGCTCTGATGTTTATCCAGAAACTTCTATACTTACTAGAGTTTACTTTGAAGGTATGTTACCAGTGTCTAGTAGGTGTATTTCAGTAATACTGAATGTGATTGCTTATACTTAAAGTGACTTTTACTTTATTCAGTAAGACATATGCAGCTATAAATATATAAATAAGGAATGAGATTTTTTTAGCTGTGCTCCCTATTGGCTTAAGTTTACGGGGACTTTTGAAAGCCTTGCTGATGCTCTGCTTTAGGATCAGACTTGGAAAATAACTGGACTTTTTCACATTCTGGACCTGAAATCTTAATGCCAAAAGGAAGCATATTACTGCTGCTGTTCATATTGCATTGCTATGTGGAGCTCATAGCTGCCCCTCGTGCCCAGCTCCATTCAAATCCTCAGCATGACATGTTTTTCACCTAACAGCTCATCTTGGCCAGATAAAAGATGATGTATCTCAGTAGCATCTGTCATTTATGCGTTTTCTCCTGTAGGGATGGCCATCATTTTGCCCAAACACCTTGTTGATGCTACATCAAATACTAAAAATGGGGGTCAAGAACTTTATATTACTCCTAACTAACAGCAAGCTAAATTAGCTGTTGAACTTCCAGTGTTATTTCCACTTCAGCAATAAAGTGCAGCACATTGTCCTCCTGAACTCTGTGCTATGTCCTTTTGTAAAAAGATAGATAGTCAGAAAAATAGCTTCATGTAGTTAAAAGCACAATTCCAGATTTTGTGCTGAGACACAACCAAAGTACACCAGCAAGCTTGGGCTTTTTGTCTGCTGCTTTT
Source organism: Machaerirhynchus nigripectus (assembly GCA_013397975.1). Lineage (NCBI taxonomy): Eukaryota > Metazoa > Chordata > Aves > Passeriformes > Dicruridae > Machaerirhynchus > Machaerirhynchus nigripectus. The sequence goes on along the minus strand of VZRQ01002919.1, from coordinate 383,583 downwards.
TTCAATTTTTCCATAAATTAAAGCAAGTGAGTAAAATCTAAATATGTGAGACAGAATTGGACATCCTTAGTCACTCATGACTCAGCAACAAATTAGACTGATTCAAAACCAAGCATTTCTCCAGCAGTCTTAAAAAGATCTTTGCTAAACTCTCATCAAACCAAGGTAGAACTTTGTAAGCTCTGGCCTGGAGCACAACTTAAATTAAAATTGTGGCAAAATTTAAGATTAAAAAATAAGTGAGCAGTCACTCCTTTTTAATTAATTGGGTATGAATCATTTCCTTCTTGGAAGTGACAGCTTGAAGAAAGTCTTCAGACTGCTCAGACCATAACATGCTCCCTATGGCTTTCCATGGAGATGCGACAACCCAGTTTATCAGAGAATGAGTTGAACACAGTAACTGTATTGTATGACAAGAGGACAACACTGCTATATTTACAGTGGACAGCTGAAATTGGGAAGTGCTTCATGGAGATGCAACTACCCTGGTAGTGTCTGAACTCACTCTGGATTAGTATTTCTTTTTCCTCATAGAAAATTATTTTCTTTCTCCCTTTACCTTAGAGAATGGTGGCCTTCCCAAGGTGCAGGGTTCTTCAGCTGAAGATGCCTAATCCAACACTGGCTTGTCATGTAGTTTTCTCAAAAGCATTCAGCCTAACAAGAAATAAATAGAGTTGAAGTGTTGAGGTGAATTTGCCAAGCTATGCTACCTCTGCATTTATATTCATTCATTCATACATGCCTTCAATCAGCTCTTTAAGTTACTAAGTTACTTGCATGAGCATCAGTAATTTAGTTTATAAACACAGCATTCAACAAAGCTTACCAGCTACACAGTAAAAAAAGTGTAATCTTACTCATGGGAGCCTCATGTTTTAAAATATCTGCTGTCTTGTGGACCGTTTTAGGACTGAAAAGCTATTTTCAAGCCTGAAACAGGAGAAATTAATTTTGATAATTCCTTTCTTAGAGGGCATAGATGGAAATGAGATCAATTTTTTTCGTCAAGTATGTCTTTTTAGCTAGCCAAGGGCCAAGCTAAATGCTGTAAAGGCTTTCACATGCTGGAGACATGTCTTGAGGCAGATGCTCAGGGTCCAGCCCTTGCAGATGAAGTTGGGTTCCATAAAACGTGTATGTGAGCACACCTGTCTCTCCTTGCTCTGTTTCTGTTCAGGACTTTTCAAGAGGAGATTTGCTAAATACTGAAGGAGGGTGGGGAGAGTCCTTCCATCTCTGTCACTAACTTCCTGAATTACTACTGCTTCCTCCAGTCAGACCTGGCCATGTGTGTTGGATGAACAATGAAACAGATCCTTGACTGCTAAAAACCAGCCCTTCATGGCATTTTACTGATGGCCACACTGAGAGTCTGTCCCACTCCAGTGGGTGTCTGGCGATGTGTGTTGCAGAGTGAATGCATGTGAATCTGCAATTTATATATAAAACATTTTGTTAAAGCTTACTTTCTATAGGTATATTAATCTTACTGTCTCCAGGTTTTTATGGTTCATGGCATGCACTAAAGAGTTGGCTCATAGGAATAAGAAGCACTGAAAGCAACTGAGTTATTGAAAGCTTTTGTCTTTACAACATCAGTGTGCTAAACAGTCAGATGCATGTGATGCTCTGTTTATTTAACACATCCCTGTTTATTCCCACAGAAAAGCCAAGTCGCCTCTTCTAAATTTGTAGTGTAATCTCCAACATAATACAGGCCCCAACATTTCTAAAGTTAATAAAGTTACTTTTTTTTTCTGATATAATATTAGGAAATTAGGGTCAATTAAATAACATAAAAATGTAGATCAATATTAAAAGCAAGACAGTGAGACCATTAAAAAGAAATTCAAGTAAAAGTACTCATTCAGTATCAGTACCCTCACACATCCTCCATTGCACTGAAATTCATATTTTGAATCCAAGTATGGGGTTCATGTGTACTATTTTCTTGGAAAACCAGACTAATTTTAACAAAAATAAGCAGAACTTCACAATGGCTAATTGCATTTCCATACCACATGTGATTACAAAGAGAGTAGAAGTGATAAGGGTATTCCCTTGACATGGCTACCTATTCCATCCCATTCTTTTCAGTAATCATTCTTTAAACAGTTGGACACTCACAGGGTTTAATTTTCCCAAACTCATTCTATCTATGTGCAGAATAGAAGTAGTGATTAATTTTTCAAAAGGCTTTGTTAAACCCTTCACTGTTGAAAAATTAGGCATCAGGAATGATAACACAAAACATGATTGTTGCTGTTGTCTCTATGCTGCTTTCTCTTCTGAAGTACTGGATTTCACCAACTGACGTGTCTAAGCAGTACGTAGAAATTGGCACCTGTTGAGCTGAATATCAGATAATTTTTTTTAACTGAGAAATAAATATTGCCAAAATTGAAGTTTTTGCCAGTAACAACCTTGTTGGGATATAAATTTTTATACTGATCAGTCGTCATATACACAGCAATTTTTAAATGCTTTTTCTGTTTTGTTTTTTTTTGTAACATTGCATAACTAAAATTTTGTCCAACAAGCAAGGCAGTGTACCAGGGAAGAGGGCACACCACCTCTTTCAGAAAGCAGTGATCAGATGTCCTAGGCCTGCCTTGGGAACAGTACTGGCATGGTAGTTTTTTGCCCTGAATTATGTAATGCGCTACAAGAAACAGGGAAAATAGGAATCACAGCTGTAGCAAATCACTGAGCACCAGAGCCACAGACAGCGAGCAGAACACAATTCCCCAGATGCCCTTCCCATTCAATTTGCTGTGCCTTTGGCACTGTCTGTAAGTACTTATGCTGAATCTCATGACCTAAATGCAGAAGGGCTATCTTTTCTTTTTAATCATCTAACTGTAGAAGGAAGATGTGGTTAAAAACAGCACAACCCAGTGCCAGGAATAAGAAATTTTAGGAACTGCTCTTGCCTCTTGGTGATGTCAGTGACACAATTAATGTCTTGATCTTAAACCACTGAATATTATAGCCATAAAGAAACAAAATAAGGAGAGAGAGGAACCCAAGAAACTCTGTGTTACACAGCATTTCCAAGCTGTATGGATTTAGTATACAGGCACGAATACTCAGAGTGAGACAGGGCGGAGCAGGGAAAGCTTCTTCAAAAAAAGCTTCTTCAATTTCTCATTCAGCTTGCAGGCTGAAGGCAACTAAACAGATCCTATCTGTTTGGCACAGGCCACACTAAAGAAGATATAGGCTAGCAAGCAAAGCACAAGTCTAAATTTTGCAAGAAGTTTATATTTTTTTTTGCCAAATCACAGAGCAAGCCCTTACAGGATATTGTTCCTGTTACCTGCACTCCCTGAACCAGAGCTCACATGTACATTTCTACTTGCTGTGCCATTGCACCTCTATTTCCTATGCTTATTTTTGACAAGAAGCATGAAAATTGAATTCCAAAACAAAAAACAGATCAAAAGTCTATTTGGTTTCCCAACCCCTTCTCTTCTCTCCTCTCTATATTTAAGACCTTATTTAATAAATTCATTGACGTATCTGCAGGATTTTGCCTCAAGTTCTGTTTGTGCCATTCATAGGATATCACTGACATCCCACCTTTGGTAACAATCTTCAGGAATAAGCACTACCCTGGGCAGCCTATGGGATTCTGTCATCCTTTAGCAGCACTCTTACAAGCACACTTTATTCCTTTCTGTGCTGATGACAGATGTCTGTTGTCTTTCCACTCCGTGTGCATAAAAGCAGCAACGGTTTTGATTTGCCCTTTGATCCTTTGAGTTTTACTTTGCTTTGATCAAAGGCTGAAAAAACCATTCTAGCAAGACTGCATGAGAGTAGGTGTCCAGGACAAACACGAGTGTAGGGTGTGGTCTCTGTGTTCAGCAGTATCAAAATAGTGTCTCTCTCTCCATAAAGCAAAGTTTGAAGAAGAAAAGGGTAACAGACCCTTTTTTATGTAAAATGGGGACATCCATAATATTTCTCTAATCACAGAAAGGTAATGTGGGTACCTATGGCAACTAGATATTCTCATTCTGCTCCAGGTAATCATTTAGGAAAATTAAAACTGTCTCACATAAGTATGTGAAGATTACTAAAATGGAAGGCAACAGTGCAAAGATAGAAATAGAAGTAAAATAAAATTATTTTAAAATACACCCTCTATGCAAGATGTCAAGTCCTAGTCAGATTATAAAAGGGATTAAATAACTTCAAAGGAAAATTAATACATAAAGTTGATTCTTAGTATCAGAACCTGTTCTGCCTTAGCACAAATGTTAGAATTCCTTTAGATCTCAAAAATGTTAATTTCTTTCTGTCCTCTAACAGCACAAATTGCCTTGCTGGGTAAAGAGCCCATGGTCAAATGGCCATCAAGTAATTTGTCAGTTTTACCAGGCTAAAACCTCTGTCTTTCTTTACAAGACAGACAATATAAGGAAGGTAGATGCTGACACATGATAAACTGTCATCATTTAACTGGAGATATTCCATAATTCTCCTGTGGCTATTTATAGTCATGCTGAAATTTAGGAAGATTTACCAACCTACTAGTATTGCCTTCCCCGTGGGGAAAAAGCCCAACTTCCTTACACATCTCAAAATTTTTCTAAAGCAGTGAATAAAAATACAATAAAAACAGAATGGTCAGAACTTTTACAGCATATTTTTATCCCTCCAATTATCTGTTTTTTTATATTTAATGCTGGCCATTTTATGTTGCAGCAGGTTTGTACAGAATCCTGAACTAAGTTGCAGGTAACCTTATTCTTTGCCAGACTTCATTCATTTCGGGCCACCTATAGAACTTAACTGCACCATAAGAATTGTGCAGGTTTTAGTTAAAATTGGTTTTGGAACGCCAAACTAAGGATGCAGTGTTGTGCTCAAGAAATCTAAACATTAAATAATGCAACTAAAACCTAGATAATTTTAGTGGAGTTTTTGCTTTGAAAACAAAATAGAAACAGAATGCCCAACTCTCTTAGTCTTGTAGGAAATATTTTATCTAAACTATTAAATTATATTTAAACTATTAAATCTTTTATATTTAAACTATATCTAAACTATTTAAATTATATTAAAATATAATTACAATTAAGTTAAGAACAAACTGATGATTTCCACAGTTTATTAGTTAAACCAGATTTAACTGAGAATTACTTTTCTTATATCAGATTCTCCACAACCTCTAGGTTTTTTTCAGAGGATCCTGAATTCAGGGCAACTGAAATAACTATTCACTGTGTTACTACAGGTTTTCTAGGGTCAATTTCTGATGTGAGTCTCCTGTTAGATTTGCTGTGATTTTGTACCACTCAGATAAATCTTTTTAATCATAAGCAGTGTAGTGACAGCTGTGGTCACCACTTGGGACAGGATAATGAGGACTGCTGCCCAGATCTCTGGGTTTAAGGGAGTATTAAATATAGACCTGCAGTCCAGCATGAAGCAACTCAAGGTTTCATGGATATTTTGCATCAACAGAAGAATGGCAGGATTCAAGGATCATTGGTTCCTTTCTAGGCCCCGAGGAGAACTGACCTATGTTGGCCACAGTCTATTCTCTGTTGGTCCTTGTTTCTTTCCCCCCTCTTGTTCCTAGTTCATAGGCCTTTTCTTTCTTCAGGTTGCTCCTTGATATCCTCATTGCACGCAACCAGGCTCCTCAACCTCATCTCAGTTTTCCTCCACACTTCCAGGATCTGACCTTCCATGTGTTGTTACCTCTATACAGGTGCTGTATTTCATTATTTAGCTTTGCCAGCACCTCACAGAAATATCCCTTCTAAAGCCTTGCGAGAAGTCCTTGTCTTCCCAGACTATATCTTAAAGGTCTTCAGTTCCAAACTAAGTGTCCCGCAGGATTTTATATCTAGTGTCTTCCCACAGGAACAAAGGAATGGGATCTTTCAGCCCAGATGACATTCTTTTTTTAGTGTAGGAAACTGCTTCCTAAACCAGAAGATACTTCGGACAAAAATCAAATATTACCTTCTCCAGATCTCCTTTAACTCCCAGATCAAACTTAGGCAGATACAATTTATAAGTGTATATCATTTTCCTTTCTGCCAATATTCCACATCCTATGTTAGCTGATTTATTTTCAAATTGCAAGCGTGTGCTTTTTAAAATTTTTACTAAATAAGATATGCTCTAAACTAAATAAATTCTGCTCTTCTAATCCCCCTCCTCCAAGTAAAGGTTTCCATTACCCACTCATTTTAATTCTCCTGCTCTGCACCTGTTTGAGTCTGGATTCATCTTCATTAAACATAATCATCCAGAGTAGAACAAAATATTGCAGACTTGGCCCTAGACATTAGCACTAGTATGTTATTTTCTGTACTGAAGATGCTACATCTTAAGCTTTCACATACATTTTAAAGGCTGTGTATGTCAGAGACATATATGAGACTGATGTCTCATACATTCCCATAACAGGGTTAGACTTCCTGTTGATACTTATCAATTTTTAGGAGTTGACAAGTTCCAAATCTATCAATGAAATTTGTGTTATTCATCTCTAAACCCACTGCTATACTACTGAACCCTATTTGTGCCATTCCAGTTGTCAGTGATATTCTGAAGCACATCCTGAATTATATTCTAACTTTTCTTGAATATTGTCAGTGCCTTACAAATGCTTGTTATCACATTTAGCACACTGCCATTTTTGGTGTCAAGGTCATTAATAAAAATATTTAATGAGTTCTGTCTCAAGACTGATCTTTGAGGAGTAATCACTCTACAGCCAGATAGCTGCTCTTTCAGCACATTCTAGAGCTCCCTCTCTCTTTTTTTCCTTACTAATCTTTAAGTCTCCTATAAAAACTGCATCGTCTACACTACAGTTAAACTAACAGCTTCCTACGTGACATCAGAAAAGACAAAGAAAATGCAGTACCTCTTATCTGTAAAATCAATTCCCTAAGAAAGAAGGGTGTGAAGTCAGTATAGTGTGAGACATTTTCAGCAGAATCAAGTAATATTTTATCACATTTTCACTTACTTTTTGCTTTTAGTTATTTTCCCCACAAACATTTCTGCAAAGATGTACCATGCCTAGGAGGCCAAACACATGGACCCTGTTACAATGCCCGTGTCCCCACCACACACATCTCAAATTTTTTTGTTGTGCTTATTGCCATTTTGTCATATGGTCCAAACCCAAAACAAATCTTTTCAAACTCCTTGCTAAGTGTGTCAGTTCTTTCTGTATTCTGCAACCCGTGGTGTATCCAACCAGAGTGGCTCAAGCGCCCTGTGTTCTTTGTAAGCTGTTTCCAGTTCAGATGAGCTTATTTTGAGTTCTAAATTCTCACCTCTTTTACACTCCCTGACTTCAGCCCTGTACTAAACATCCCATCCTTCTCACAGAGGCTGATATCTATTAGCTAGCTTTGCAGATGTTCAAAATCAACAACCACCAATTTGCCTGCCATACCAAATATGCAGCAAATCTGCAAACCAGGCTGCAGTAGGATCTGAAGAAGGGAGTGACCCCCAGCTGGAAATCATTTCCACACAGGAGGAGACAGAATCCCGCTCCCAAGGGGAGCAAATTTAATTATTTATTTTCTCCCCAATCCAAGATTCTCAGTCCAAGGCTCTGTGTGCGCCCAGATGGCTCCACTCTCCTGGAAGTCTTGCCTGCTGTTATTCCCTCATGCACATTGGCTCCAGGGCTCCAAACAAATTAGCTACACCCAGTCCGCCACTGATTTGCTGTGCAAAGGAATGGCTTGCAGGGATGTTTCAAGGCAAGTGGCAGGCAGGCTAGCAGCACTGCAGCTGGGAAGGATGCGGCTTTCAGCTCTGGCCCTTAGGATGGCTCTCTATCTGGCACTTAACAGAAACCAGATGAAACTGAGGACGAGAACATGAGTTTGAAAAGTGAGTTCAAGGCAGCAGGATGCATCTTCTAGCTGAAGCTGACATTTAAGGACACAGCAATGCTACCGTCCTGATTTGGGGCCAGGACACAAACCGGAGCCCCAGCCTGCTGAGCCCCCACACTACTTACCTGCTGATTTAAAATCTAGCCCATGTCAGCTGGCTCTCCAAGAAGGGTGCAGAGCTGGGATATGCTGCTAGTCTGACAGCTGCACTAGCAAGCAGTTGGCACTGGCCATGCTCAAAACGAGGTTTCTTCTGAAAGAAGCTCCAGCCCACCTTCCTGCACAGCCAACAGAGGGATATCTCACACTTCTGGACGCCTTTAAAACCACAAATAGTGTCAAAATAGTGCTGACATCTTGGTCATTGTGAAGCTGTACAGCAGGCTCTGACTAGAAATGATTTGTTCAAAGTCAAGTAGGAAACCTGTTGGCACAAAAAAGGAAAAAAGGTCAGTGTTTCCAAATTTCAGAGATAATTTCAGCCATATTTGTTCACATTTTAAAAGAAAAATTAAAGCTTTACAGTTGAAGATGGATGATTTATTCATAGCAAATAATGTAGCCATCAAACAGAGACTTTTAGTCACTTGATGTATTATCAATGAATAGACTGATTTTTATGAATATGCTCATTAGCTGTAATTGTTTAACAAACGATTTATCTGAAAAAGTTTCATCCCTTGAGTTGTCTCTGATCTACTTGCTTTTTGATTATTCACTAGATGTGGTACATGATTACTTTGCTCCCTCATAGAATAAGTGAAATATTAGCAGTATCTGTGAACACTTGCAGCATGAATATTCATTTGTGAATGCACATGTTATATGACTTTTCATTAAAGGCATCCATTATTGCCCTATGAAGAGTAGTTCAACTCTTTTTAAAAATAAATATAATTTATTGTGGCATCTATTCATTATCAAGGTTACTCTAAAGTACAACTAAGTCATTACCTTTAAATGTTAATTCATCCCTTGCTGCAAATATTTTCTCTTCTAAATACAAATTTAAAATGCTGCTGTAAACAGCAAAATGGGCTTGTTAACTCTTGCACTGCCAAGCATGGGTTATTTTCAGAGAACGAGCGTGTCTACACTGAAACCCATTGTATGATAACAATTTGCATTCACACATACTATGTGTTCCTGAAAGAATTTACACTGTAAGAGGCTGAGAAAAGTGGCATCCAAAAGTTAAAGAGAAAAAAAAAAGAGAGAAGGGAAGAAATATGACACATTCACAGGAAAAACTAAATTTCCCAGAAAACAATAAAAATGCCATGAAGTAAACAAGTTGAAGTGCTGTGGAACGGTTAAAAACCTCAACAGCACGTAGCAATAAATGACTCAAGAGAGGAGATGGAGATTCTGAAGATGGAAATTCTGCTTGTAATTCAGGCATATTAAAGGAAACTTCAGATCTGTGTAAGGGCTGGCATTAATCTATTTGCTTACACTGGAAAATATTGCACATTGTTTTGAAATTATTTTTTTCTTTATCCAGAAATAGCACTCTGAGTGCTACTGCTTTGCTGTTGCAATAGCTTCTCACATGTAAAATCAATATCTGCTAAATATGGCATACCAAGTGAAGTAGTGACAAATAATGGAGCACAATATGATTTGTTAGGAGTTCTTCTGATGTTCTGCTAAAGAATATGGTTTTAAATGCTCCAGTGTCTGGTGTACCCACAGTGAATTGCCCTCATAAAAGCTCTGCTGAATATTTTTAAAAACAGAACTTCAAAAGCCTTAGAAAGAAATTCAGATCCCTGCTTTGTGACGCAGAGTTTCAGGGAATGGTTGTAATAATTGCATAGAAATGTTTTCATACAGTTCAGTAGGAAGCTGACAATCTCTTATGTCATCACTACTAATGAGAGTATCGACATTTCCTATTAGCTATGAGAAATGAAGCAGTTTATGTGATGAAAGGTAAAGGAAGTTTAAGCTCTTTCATCCAGAAAACAGTAAATATGAAAAGAAGAGCAAAACATGGGTGCAGAAGCCAAGTCTCTCTTTGGAAGGTGTTACCTGCTCACTGCAGCAATTACTAAGTAGAGGTAGATCAGCAGGAGAAAGAGGAGGCCTTCTCACACATCTGCAAAGGAAGGAAGAAAATAAGCTGCACTCTAAGCCTACAAATATTAAGTCAGAATGGGCCAAAAAGGATGCAGTGGATCAGCTGCTGTAATGGACTGAACTGTGTAAATATGTCCAGAAATTAAAACCTGGGACCTACCGTGGAGGAATACAAGACTGAAGAGACTGACTCCAACCCTTGTGTTGCAAGTACTGTGTATATTCAGCCAGGAAGATGGACATACTTGACAAAGCCCCATTTAGTGTTGGGGCTTGGCATCTGTGGAGAATCCTACTAGAAGTCTGACTCTTGCTCTTTCCATGAGCTTCCACAGAAAATGTTCAGTATCTGCCACTGGAGAACTGCACTTGGTACCCGGAAACAGAAAAACAGAAGCAAAGATAATAAAACAGTGGAGCAACTAAGGAATACAGTGTGTTTAGAGTACTTACAACTGCAGGAGTAAAAAGGGAAAGGTCCAAACAAGAATTTGGGATCTTTGTGGAAGTGGGTAGAGCTACAGCAAAGAATGATAACGTTTTAGTATGCAAAACGAAAAATAGAGTAGACTCAGAGTGTGGAAAAAAACACAGACAAAACCAGAAATCTGCTTTTGAACAGAGTTGCTATATTAGTGATAAACAAAATCATTTTCCAAAAGAGTTGAAACAAGAATAAAATGGGCTGATAAGAACAAATGTGTATATATTTTCAAGAAAAGTATTCAGGAACAATTGAGATCATTATAATAGCATCACTAAGGATTTCCAGTGGAAGAATTAGGTCCAGCAACTTGAATAGTACCTTGAATATAAATGGAGCATGTGTTAATTTCAAATTGGATGGCAGATATCAAGTGCAGTTGCACATCAAAATTACAATTAAAAACTGAAAAGAAAACCTAGCCATGTGGAACACAGGTGATATATCCAACATTTTACATTGGAAAGCCTACTTCTAGTGTGAATACTTGAGAACTGGTAATTAAGTGAAATAAAATCCTGACAGACTAGGTAAATCGGCTCTGGTCTTCCTTTCTATGCTCTACTCTATGTAACTAAATTTGATTTTAGTACTAATATCTTCAAAATTGTGCTGCTTATGATGGTTAGGGCACCAAAGGTAAATCAGCCTGTTCACATGCTTCACTGTAAATTTTTCCTTTTTGGTTCTTCTGTCCTAATATAGATGTTTGAAATTTCCAAAATATAGCTAAAGCTATGCTGCCTATGCCCATATTTTTATTGATGTATTATTCATACAACACAGATTGAAGACAAATTGCCTCAATAAATTGTGTTACTTGATGCAACAGCAGTTATAATGTTGTTCTTGTTGTGCTGGCATCATTGGAAAGATATTTCATTGTTGTAATGTCATAGAGATTTTTATATTTTATTCAGTTTAGCACCATGCAGTTTATTGCTTTTAGCTGATGTTTTGATTTTTATTCCTGTGCCACCAGATATTCCATTTAAAAATCATAATCGTATGACTTCGTTTATGGTGAATGAATTCTACCTTGTAAAAATCCTTAATAGAATTTAATTGAATTTGTTGGAGTTTTCAGCAGTTCACTTTATCCTGAATAAGACTAGACAGAAATTTTTCCCTCTCTAAACTAGTGGTAAAAACATTCTTTTATAATATGAGACTTAGGAATAGAATATTTTCTTAGATTCCCTCTTGAAATACTGCACCATCAGTTCCTGGAATCTTCCTGGAGTAAAAATTTTTAAGACATGAAGTAGCTGCTGAAGGTAGAGCCTTCAGAAAACCCCAAATACCAGTACTTGCCTCTCAAGTTTAAGAAAAATTTCATCTGAAATCTGGTTGCTTTGTAAATTGATTGATTTTGTCCAAAATGGTGATGCAGTAGAAGAACTGCATGAGTAAAATAGGGAATTTTCTGTATTTTGGCTAAATATCTTCATAAATATTTATCTCTAGCCAGTGTGTTGGGTGTCTTCACTGGTACTGTTATTCAGTGTGGATACAGTTGAATGAACAGGATTCAAAAAGGAATAATATTTCAAGATTTTAAAGTACTGATGCGACTTGTGCTACTTTCTCCAAGTGTCAGCATACCACCCAAAATGCATGGTGACACCCTCTCTCTAAAATCATTTCTTGTCTTTCTTGTGAGTTTCCAAATATATGACAAAAGAGAGTGAGAAAAAAAGAGACAAATATAGATGCTGATAATTATAGGAAAAGCCTTCTGGCACATCCAGAAATAGAATGCAAACTTCTGACTCATAGGTCTGCATCCTGGCCACTGCACCACACTGCTTTTCATAGAGACTTATTTTTATGGAGTAAATGCATATTTTATGAATACTAAGATTGAAATACATTGTAAAATTGTCACCAAAAACTCATTTTAAGTACTGTCAAGGGTTTACTGTGCTTATACACATTTTAAAATAATGCCCCACAAGAAAGCCCCCAGACTGCAAGATGTTACGTAATTTCACTACTATTGCTTAATATTTTATAAATCATCAGTGTTAATCTATCTGAGCTGGGCTATGAAAATCTTTCAAGCATAAGTAACTGGAATTTTGCAAGGATCTTTATTTTATGAAGAAACACAAAAATGCCAAATGATTACAGTGTTTTCATGAACAGAGACAGTATGCTATTGTGAATTAAATTAGTTTTAGCTTAACATTTTGTCAACATAGAGGAACACTCTGTGTGTGTCTCTGATCTTCATTATCCATTCTCTCTGACTTCATTGCTTTTAGGAAGATATTTTGTGAACAGTTTGAAGGGTATCTTAATTAAAAAATCCTAAATATAAAACATTCTGGTTTCTAAGAAATATATGAGTTTAGTATTTTAAATGGGTTCTCCACATAGTGTTTACTTTCTTAAGCATGTGACCCTTTTGCTCAGTTCACTGAGTTCTAGAAGCTCAATTTGCACTTTTTGCACACAAGTATCCCCCTGTTTCTTGGATACATTATATGGAGAGATTCCAGTGCCTGAAGGGAGAAAGATGGAGGGGGAGTTTTTACAGGGGCATGTAATAACAGGACAAGGGGGAATGGCTTCAAACTGAGAGTGGCTTTTGATTAGATATTAGGGAAAAATTCTTTACTGCAAGAGTGGTGAGATACTGGAACAGGTTGCCCAGAGAAGCTGTGGGTGGAACATCCCTGGAAGTGTTCCAGGCCAAGTTTGATGGAGCTCTGAGCAACCTGGTCTAGTGAAAGGTGTCCCTGCACGTGGCAAGGTGTTGGACCTAGATGACTTTTAAGGTTTTTTCCAACCCAGGCCATTCTATAATTCCATGATTCTATAGTACATATTAGGGAAGCACAAGAAACACATATCTAAAGTCACATATTTATGCAGATTAGTAGAAATAACATACATATATGACAACATTCTTTATATTTATGACTTTTGGGCAAACCAGCACTCTCTCGTATTTTAACATATTTTAATATATGGGAAAGGAGAAGGTTTGGGTTTTGTGGAACATCGTTTTCCCTTCTATGTGCACAGGCAACCAAGCAGCCAGGATAGTCTGCTTGGCACAGGAAACTATCTGCAGGAGAGTAGCCTAGCTACAGCCACTGGTGGAGCACATGGGCAGCAAAAGGAGACAGAAATAAAATCAGTGCCTCTTTAGTTCAAAATCTAAATGCTGAGGACATAATAAATCAAAAGACCAGCAGAAATGAAGACTCTTTATATGCTGATGCATGGGCAGCAGGTGAGAGGTATTCAGACTGCTTCCTTAGGATCACATATTTCACTTATTCACTGCAGCAATAAAGGGGCATATTAATCAAATTTTTTAAAACTTTATATATTCAAATATATTCCTTCTAAGGGATGAAACAACAAAAGCAAAAGAGGAAGGGTGTTCTTGATCATTCAGCACTCCCAAGTCACTGAATGCCTGAAAAGCAAAATGTTTTCAATCATTGTGTACCACCATTCCAACAGAAAAATCACAGTACGGATAAAGTGAGCATGTTCTTCCTTCCATCAAATCTGAGTGCAGAGCGAGCTCCAAAAGTATTCTTTAATAGCATGCAGGGAGCAAAGTTAATTACTGTGCATCCTTTCTCTTCACCTGGCAGATGTTTCAGCAAAAACTACACTTCTGCCCCTGGAACTTGTAAAACTACAGGTGAATATTCCCTGACCTGTACCTGTGTTTGACCCTGGGGACATTGTACACTACAGAAATTCCTTTACTATCAGGCTAGTGATGCCTAATTCAGTGGGAGTGATAGAGTCTGATTTAAATTTCTTATGTGGAAACAGAATATATAACTGTGTGAACAGTATGGTCTAGACTTGGTGCTTTAATAGGGCCAACTTAGAAATGCTGAAAATAACTATAAGTCAAATCAGTTGAGAAAAAAATATAAGTGGAAGCAACTGAGACATGACTGGAACTACTTCACATTATATTCAAAATCCACAGTCTAAAAAAGTGGAAAAATATCCACACTGCTTACAAAAGCAACTTAATAAGGGAAAAAAGCAGGTACAAAATTATATTTAATTTATATATGCATGTATATGTATTTTTAAAATGAAATGGGGAGTTTATCCATAAATGTTCAAAGTGTTCTAACTGTGGTTCATTATTTTAAAATGTGTATAAACATGGGGTAAACTCTCAACATAGTGCTCATAATAAGCTTTTGATGAGAATACTCTTCATTCCTCTGTTTAATATTTATGAAATAAGCATTTACTTAGTGAAAGTAAGCTTTTAAGTGAGGCACATTTCTCTGTGACCAGAATGAAATGAATATAAATAATATAAATCAGAAAGTAAGAGTTATAGGAAATATATAAAATGAAGAAACAGGAACATGATGAAAAACCTCTAGTCAGCAGAGTTGAAAACAATGCAAATTAGACTTTTAAATAAACTAGGAACAAAAGAAACCCTGAAAACAGTGTCAGTCCATTGCTTATAGATAGAAGTTCTGGTGTCTGCCTTGGGTCAACTCAGAATTCCACTGCAAGAATGATGCAGTCTCAGTGCAGGAGGAGGTAGTAGACTTACTGCATTTAACTGAGGAAGGGCAAGGTGGTCTGTCAGAAATGTGCTTTTCCAGCAGTCGGATGATGCAGCTAAGCCCTGTGGTGATGAGGGCACGGGGATAGTTTGCATTCTGCCAACACTCTGGTCACTTCTGCTTCACTGGTTCCATAAGTGAGGTGTTGTAAAGGAGCACATCCGTGTAACTGTATTTCAGACAGGAGCCGGTTTTTGTTGTTGCATCGGGTTTGCATGGCCAAGCTTTGGTGGTGGGGGTGCTTATAGGGGTGGCTTCAGTGAGAAGCTGCCAGAAGCTTTCTCCGTGTCCAGTAGAGCCAGTCCCTGGCAGTCCCAAAGACGGAGGTGCTGCTGGTCAAGGCAGGGCCAGCTAGACATGGTGGTAACACCTCTGTGATAACATATTTAAGAAGGAGGGAAAAAAAAGATATTGCACAATTGAAATTGTGGCAGGAGAACAGTGGGGTGAGAACAACATGTGAGAAGAACAACCCAGCAGACACCAAGGTCAGCGGAGAAGGAGGGGGAGGAGGTGTTCCAGGCACCGGAGCTGGGATTCTTCTGCAGCCCATGGTGAAGACTGTGGTGAAGCAGCTCTGCCCCTGCAGCCCTTGGAGATCCATGAGGATGCAGAGATCCACCCCAAGTCCATGAAAGAGTGATCCAGATTGCAGCAGTTTGCAGAGATCTGTTGCTCGTGAGATGGAGTCACATTGGAGAAGTTCATGGAGAACTGTCTCCCATGGGAGGGACCCCACATTGGAGCAGGGGAAGAATACCTCACCCTGAGCAGTGGGAGAAACAACGTGCAGTGACCTGACTATAATCTCCGTTCCCTGTCCCCATGCAGCGCCAGAGAAGGAGGTATAGCTGGGAGGGAGGGAGAGAGGGAGAGAAGGGTGAGGGCAAGGTGTTTTTAAGGATTTATTTTACTTCTCGTTATCCTGCTCTGATTTTGTTAGTAATAAAATCATTTAATATCTCTAATTTGAACCTGTTTTACCTGTGATGATGGTGTTTGGTGAATGATCTCTCACACTCCTTATCTCAGCTCATGAAACCTTCATTATATTTTCTCTCCCCTGTTCAGCTGTGGAGGTGAGTGAGAGAGAGGCTTTGGTGCCTGGAATCCAGCCAGGGTCAACCCAGTACAATTGTCTTGATCTTAAAACCAGGAGCTAAGTATTTACCTTTTGTTTGTTTGTTTGTTACCTCTGAAGACTCCCGGGGAGGCTGCGTGAAGAGGACCTCTGTAAGATCTTGCATTCCCACCTCACCTATAGCATGCTGGTCAGGCAGCTGTCAAAGAACCTTGATCACCTTCCAACAAAATGATGGAGAGCCAGAAGCCTGGAAGCTCAGAGATTACTGGCCTGCAAACTTCTCAGCACCTGTCTCTTTTGCAATCCAAACTCTCATGGGAATCTGGAAGTCTGCTAATGAGCTAGGAGAAGCAAGGGCCACAGGGTCTTCAGTTAAGGGTCAGAGAGTTACATGAACTGCCCCAGAGTCATGATTCTTGGCCTTCCTTTTTCCAAAAGGACTTCATCTGTCAGGGCTTTGAATGCATTCTCTTAAAGTGAATGTATTGCAAATCCTGTGCAAAAAAACCCTGTCTGCACTGGTCCTGGTATCAGCTACAGGAAGAAGTAGCTTTGGAGACTGGAGATGACTTAACCTCTACTGACTTAACCTCTACTGACTTAACCTCTACTGACTTAACCTCTCTTCTCTACTGTGGAGGAGGAGCTGAAAAAACATCCCAGCACAGGACACACAGAAATTTTAGGTAGTGTGAGGTGGAAGAAAACAGCATATCAGAAGTGTGTTATTGCAGATGGGAAAATACAATAGGAATGGATTCCTAGCCCCACAGACACAGTCACCTATTGATGTTAATGCACTCATCCAATGTCACAATGCCCCAAACAATTATTTAGTCAGGCTGGAGCCTGGGGGTCATCCATTGGCTCATCAATCAGTATGGCAGCACTGTTTGTGTACGTGTAGCAAAGTGTTTACAGAATAGCAGGAGAAAGGGGAGGTCAGAAGGGTTTCTGCAGGATCTGTAGCCAGAGGAAGGCACTGCCTGGAATTTCTGGACAGGGACTTGGGAGCAGGTCTCAAAAGCTGTCACAGACATCACACTGTACCTACCAACATGGTCTTCAGACATACCCTGAATCCCTCAATAAGAAGGTGTCGAGATCTTTCCATTTTGATGGACACCACACATAAATAAATGGTAGAAGGACTCCTCCATCCAAAGCAGTTTGGTAGACACAAAGAAAATCACCAAATAGAAGCCAGCAATTTTGTATGTCCTTTCTGGTCCACAAAGAGCACACAGCTTTTTAAAATTACTTTTATGGAAGCTGTCTGTTCCTTCTTCTGAATGATGTTATTCAGAGTTGGCTATGGTTTTGCTCAGTCTCATCTCAAACTTGTAGTCCCTCATTCAATGCACCTACACTCATCTGTAGGCTATGCTTCATGTGATTTGGGAATGCCCAGCACCTTTTCAAGTCAAGTCCTTCCTTTTCTCAGGACTTCTTCCAACCACACAGTTAATTCTCACACCACTGTGAGCCCCATGCCAGAGGTAAATTTTCAGCTCAGTTCCTCACAACATGCCTGGACTAAAACTCAAAGTACAATCTTCCAAAAAAGGCACCATCCCAGCTTTGCTGTGGCATACTTAATTCTCTTAAAGCCCAGGGCATTTCAGCAATGTTGGACTGGAAAATCAGCGCAGTTCTACATTGCATTGAAGGTCACATCTGAAGGTTTTTATGTTAAGCAAGCACAGACCTGTGTCTCCAAAAGCAGTGTTATTTTAGAAATTTCAGTTTTACAGGTGCTTAATCAAAAAGGCTGTAAAGAATTAATTTTCTGTGAAACTACTGAGGATTTGCCTTAGAAATAAACTCTTACAAAAGGAAGAAACTATTAAAAAAAAAGAAGAAAAAAAAGAGGCACTATCGTGTTGCTTTCCCTACAGTAATACTTTCCCAAATTTTTAAAGCAAATTGATTTTTGGAGAATGCATCAAATCTCCTCTTTCCTTTCCATCTCTCTCTTGAAATATGATTTGAACCAATATTTCAGACACATGTATTTTAAACTATTTACTTTAAATTGTGATTTGCATACTGCCAAGTATTTAAATGTAGTTGTAATTAAGGTGGTTGGGAGTGACAAACACCAGGAGACCATCTATCAAGCTAATTTATCTTCCTATCTGTATCAGTATCAATCCACTCACTGTTCTTCTTTTACAGTATCTGAGATAATATGGTATTTACAGTGTTATGTGTTTGCCAGATGCATGTTAATTAAGCAAGAAGAGATTTAAATGTGTCTTTGGCTGGTTTATTCATTCTGCTGTCTTGAGAACTACTCAAAAGTAATTTCCATTAACTGCTGTGCTATTTACTGGTGAGGACAGAAATGGTCATTAGTGACTCCCTGCTGCTGAATGCAGCGCTCCACCTCATCATAATTCTTGGGGAAGGTTTGCTTCAATGCTAAAAGAAACTCTGTGTATCTTTTTCCAAATTGTCACAAATGCCTGCATAGACTGATATTTATTTTTAAGCTTAGAATGTGAGTTTTAACAGCTGAAACAAAATCTATGCATTAGCAAAGGGAACACATTTTCTACCAAACTTCAGGAAAAGGGGAAAAGAGCAGTCGTGAGTCCAATTAATCTGGTATTCTCATAAAAACCTAGGCCTGGGTCATCAGCATCTTAAACCAGGAAAAGTTTTTGGAAGGTTTCTGTTACACCTTTCTGTTTCCTTCTTTGTGCCAACCTGATGTGCAAAACTGTCTGGAACAGGATAGGGATGGTGACACTGCCAGATAAACACAAGGAAATGATTTACTGCTTACTCATGCCCTGTGCCATTCTGTGCTGTAGACTCCCTAGGGCTGAATTTATTCAGCAAATCATTTTAGGATGAACAGACTTTGCTTGGTAGGCCTTCCTGTGTCGTATTTTCACATAGATGAACTATTCTTGAAGAGTTTCTCCCTTCTATAGGACAAAAATAGACTCTTCTTTAACAGCAGATGACTACTGTAGGTGTCCTTGTCCCACCCAGCTATTCCACAACCAGTATATTTACTGCATAACCAGTACATTTATTGTGAAATTTGGGAGAAAATGTCACTTGACATAATTTTTATAGTTCCCATATTTTTCTCTCACTGTATCTTGAGGTTGTAGCAGAATAGAATCTTGTTCCCCATCAACATTGTGACAGAAAAAAGAAGTAAGTGGCTGTTGGTTTGGGGTTTTTTTTTCTATAGTATTTTTTATTTTCTCCACAGCATTGTGACTGTTTAGGAATGTGATAAACCCAATCTTGCTGGGAAGTAACTAGAGGATGATTTTTTTGTGGGAGTTCAGTCCTACTTAAGACAATCTGTGAATACACACAAGGCATCAGTTTTCAAATATCTTAATTAATGGGCTTAAAACCATCAATAAATCAATCCATGGAAATTCATGGTGGGGGAGAAAAAAGCAGTACAATGAATCACTGCACTTTTGGCAATTTCATGTGGTTAATCACTATGGAGAGCTGTCTCTTTTAGGTACACTGTCTTGCAAAGGTACCGAATGATCTTTCACTCCATTCAGAATTCCCTGTTAGTCTTTTAAATAGACTCTCCCCTCCAAAAGAGCTTATGAAATATCCCTTTAATTATACAGGCACCTAAACCTACCCATAAATTGATGCTAACATGCATATCAAAGATTTGCTACAGAACCATACAATGCTAGAAGCACTTTTCTGTTTCATAAAAATCTTAATGAAGCTTAAAACAGCAACTTCTAACATCTTTACTTAGAGATACAGAACCTTGTGGATTTTTTTAATAAATACGCTCACTGATTTCTTTAATTACATGCAATAAAGTGTGCAGGTTTATATAAACATCAAATGAATAAAATCATGTTATCTAGACAAATGATGTTCTCACGCATGGAGAATATCTATTAAAATGGGAATGAGGACCCGTGCTGAGTCTATGAACTCTGACTGCTTTGAGAGGAACAGCATGATTTATGACTTACAAGCAAGCTGTCTTCTCTACCGAAAATCTGCCTCTCATTCCCTTCCAATTTTGGGAAATTTTCGTCATTTTTCAGCGTTTTTGCTCAGGGAGTACTGGCCAGGTATGGGTTACAGACAACCAAAAAATAGAGGAAAATTTGATTTCATACCCACACAATTGTGACCAGTGGGGAGGTTTGTGGTTTGCAATTATTAAAGGTAGGGCACAGTCTTTGCAAGTATAGGGTCTTACTTATTTCCTTTCTTTGAGGAATGATAATGCAGTAAATCATACACCTATGAAGTTTTATTAAATATTTATCATAAAGATTTACCAGCCTTATTAGTTTCACCTCTGCCAGCAGAAGAGCTTTCACAAAATGGAATGGAATTTCTATTTTCCACTTCTCAGCCTTTGACTACAATGCATTAAGACAATACAGTGACTTATTTTTCCAGATGCGTTTTTCTTTCTTTGAGCATAATTTTCTCCCTGGTTTTGTTTAATTTTACACTTGACTGAGGTGTATAAACTGAAGGAGCTGAGGTAATTTCAGAAAAACACATATGTGGGTTAAAAAATGTTTGAATCATAATTTTGACAAAAAAAACCCCAAAACTAGTTACAGCAATAATATAATTATCTGGAGTCTGAATAGAATTTGCTTAAGAAAACCCATAATTTGTAGCAGTGGCACAGCAGTGGTGTAAGAAGCACTACTCCCAGCTTAGATCAAGTGATGGACTGGAGATAGATGCTCCATTTCTAACTTGACCTCAAGCTTTCTGACTCATGTCATGAATTAAGCAACGCCATCTAGAGCCAGTTGTCCAGGACTGTGTCCACATGATTTTGCAACATCTCAGAGGATGGAGACTCCACAGCCTCTCTGTTGAGCACTGTTCCAGTAGAAAACCACTATCACACACAAAAAAAAAAAAAAGTGTTTTCTGATGTCCAGGAGGATTTTCATGTTTCAATTGGTGCCCATTGCCTTACATCCTCAAGGCAAGGGGACCTTGAGGACAGTGAGACCTCACCCTCCATTCAAAAGTTAAATCCAAATGGGAAAAAGAGCCCTTGAAACTGCCTCACATTCCAATTATGCTAAATATGAAGTGAGATCAATGAGTCAGAACTGGAGTTTGGATTGCCTTTAGGATGCAGATTGTCAGTTTGTTATTTTAGGTCAAAATTCTAGTTATGTACTGCTCTGTGCAAGGGGACACCTGCTTCCTGCCTGAATCTGTCCATCTTCCTCCAGCAACCTAAAAGGATTTCAGACTTTTTTCAAGTTTGGTGGGCACTTCTGGCATTTTCTAAATTATATCAGCACTGAGTTATTAACTAAAGCCATTCTTGACGCTAGTAACCTGAAATATGGCCCCAGCCCTCTCAAGCTGTGCTCTCCGCAACATTGTGTCTGATTGCTTTTGTTTGCTGCCAGTAACTGCTCAGAAGTGATCCGTCCCAGATGTGCCACCTCTGGTCTCCTCAGCTGCACGACTGTGTCTCCCACTGACTTGCTAGAAGATTGACCACAGCACTGGCTCACATCTGAGCACAAACAGGTTGCAGCAGAAGCCTGCTGAGTTTCCATCAACCCATCTGTAACTGGAAGGCATGTGGCCTGCAACCCTCCTGTGTACTAGCCACTGCCTAAGGAATGTCTGCTCTCTCCTGACCTGACACTGCTGCAAGTTCTCCAAACCAGTGTGGTGCTCCCCTGTTTCCTAAGGTATAAACTCCGTCCTGTGGCAGCAATACAGGATGGAAGATTCAGACTAGTGCCAGGTAGCCGATATCCATATGCACCTTCACTCTCATCTTGGTATTGTCCTGGCATTGACTCCTTCTGTGGTGGCCAAAGGTTTGAAGCTTGATTTCAGATTGCATGAAGAAACATTTTTTGCTGTTTTGAATTCTTCATAGACTTTGCTGTCCCACTATTTATAAAGCCCTATTCCCGATTAAAACATTTGTTTGCAAAACACCTTGAAATCAGCGTTAAAGGTATGTACCACTAATTCTACAAAAGAAAATGACTGTCTAAGAAGGTCTGTCTTGACAAAGACCTTATGCCCTTTCCTACACACTGAAGTAGCTATAAATGTCCCCTCTTTTTAGATCCCACATTGTTTGGAAAAAATATGGCATGATGTGCAGGAGGGGAGGAGCAGCCCTGGTTGTGTCCATGGACCCAAGGAATGCATCCAGGTAAAGCTACTGATGCAAAGGCGACAGAAGTTGTGAGAGCTTCCCTTGCAATGACCTCGCTCATCTACTGGCCTTGATTTGTGTTTCCTCCTGCCCAGACCCCTGCCACTTCCTTGGGCTTTGTGCTTGTCAAAGCGGGTACACTCCTATCCCAATTTCAGCAATTATCCAGTGACTCCCAAGCCTATGGCAAAGACTGTATCAAACCAACTTAGGGTCAAAGGCCTTGAGCTGCTTTATTGCCAAAAAAACCCAAACAAAACAAACCAAAACCAACCCAAACAAAAAACAAAACAAAAAACCCCACAGAAACAAACAAACAAAAGAAGAAAAAATGCTGCTGTACAAAAACATTAGCGGTCTTGTGTGATATCTTGATCATAACAAACTCAGGCACAGGCTAAGGGATCATCTCTTTTTATTACACGAAGGCATATTAAGTTTCCCTTTTACTATTAAAATCTGTATCTTTGAGAATTCCTTTACCCACACATCCAGAAAAAAAAATCACTTAGTGGGGTAATCCTCTCCTCCTTCCTTAAGTCTAATTTTACTTCCTTACTTTCTGCTACCTATGGCTTTTCCTTCAGTTGGGAAGTAAC
The DNA here is from genome assembly GCA_013397975.1 of Machaerirhynchus nigripectus. Taxonomy (NCBI): domain Eukaryota; kingdom Metazoa; phylum Chordata; class Aves; order Passeriformes; family Dicruridae; genus Machaerirhynchus; species Machaerirhynchus nigripectus. The sequence goes on along the minus strand of VZRQ01002919.1, from coordinate 360,681 downwards.
TGTTTCTGACAGCTGATTAATTGGTCTCCTGTATTGCCGTTAGGAATAAGAAATGTCCCATTTGCTTTCAGCTTGTGCTGCTCTTGTGGTGTTTATTTGTGAAGTCTCTCTTTGAGGTTTTCACGCCTTTCTAGCTAAACCCTCCATTCCTTTAATGTTTTGGATTTTCTGTCATGTCCAGACTGCAAACCATCCACAAATTAAAGGCTTGTATTACATTGCTTGTTTTGATTGGTAAATTCTATTTGCTTTACTCAGAGCTTAATTCTCCTCTTTTCAAGATCTGTTCTCTTATTTAAGATACAGATACTCAAAATTACAAGCCTAGCGCTTCAGCCTTAGTCAGAAACTCCTCTATGTTTTTCTCTCGTTCACACAATCTCTGCTAAAATTTATCTTTCTCTGTATGTATTCATATATTTTCAGAAGGAACACAATACTCCTCAGATTTCTGCAATACAGTTTCATAGTCAGCCTCCTCTTTCTGGGATAGCTAAAAACGAAAAATATTTGCTGCTTCAGAATCTGCTATTATGAGAAATAGAGCTACCTCCACTTGCCTGCCTGTGCTTTCTACTACTGGTGGGCACATTTTAAAATCCTCTTTTATCTCTGACACCATGTGCTGTCCATCCTGAGCCAAGGATTTTAACAAAGTGTTTCCTACCACATCCAAATTCCAACAATTCAGCACATTTTATTATGGGGTTTGGCATAAAACAACAACACGTTGACCAGTTAACACCAGAAACTTCTAAGGCTCCCTACAAGCTCTGTAGTAGTAGAGCTCCTCAATTTTTACTCCTGTTTTTTTCCCCTGAAACTACTCTGAATTGATCTCTATGCCATTTGGTGGTGGTGGTGTTTTTAAAGTAGTAAAACAGCTTCACCTCAAATACTACTCTCTCAGATGATACCACTAATACATTTCCTATGGGGAGGGAAAGGCATGGAAACTTCATAGGAAAAATGTGTTTTAAGAAAACCTTCAAATCAGTTTGTCTCTATTGCTTCCTCATGACTTCCCCTCCCCCTTCCTATAATAGCTTCCATGTATATATTCAGAAAATTCAAAAAGGGTTTTCCCAGATAAGGAATTGTCACACTGCAATTCAAGTCTGAGGCTGCATGTTCTCAGCAGCTTTTGATGTTTTCTCACCACTGACTTTCCCAAAGAAAGGAGATAGCTAACATCTCTTTTTTATTACCCCACACAGAGCAAGAGAAAAGAATACCCCTACTATTTGTTGAGAAAGGACTAAAGGCAAGCTAGAATGGCAATTCCATTTTCAAAGTTTTATCAAAATTGGTGGATTAAATGCTGATTATGGTTTATTTTTACCTGCAGTAATTTTGAGACTGTGTTGAGCTTCCTGCTTCTTACAATCTCTGAATCTGCATGTCAAAATGTCAAAATCTCACACAGCAGATTCAGTAACCCTAGTGCAATTTAAGGTAAGAGGAGTAGGAGAGCCATTCCATCCTATCCAGAAGTTTGCACAAGTGCACTGCACCAAGCTGAATTCACTTGTTCACTACCAAACTTAATATTTAGACCCCTCTTTGGCAGAAGAGATCTGGCCCTCACTAACTGTCTCTGCGAGGCAATGCCTCCCTGTCAGAGGTTGCTACAGCCAGTAATCTGCCAGTGGAAAAGCTCGCAGGCTCTACCTCACCGAAGAGAAAATGCATTTAAACTGTTTGCACTAACCCAGCTGATCTTGCCTGAAGCAAACTGGGAGCATCCACCCCATCTCCTGGCACCGCAGACTGCAGAGGCCCCAGGCTCAGGGCCACAGTCAAATAAGTCTGGGACATGATTGGAAGACTATTTGTGCAAATGAGACTCTTGAAAGCACTCCTAAATGATCCAGGACAGTCCCTGTCTCAAGGGACACTGGACTTTTGATTCATCTGCCCGAGGCATGTTTGTGCTCAGGAGTCACCAAACGAGTGGTATCGAGTGCCAGTAAAAAATCTTCTGAAGAAGGTCAGATTGGTGAATAACTGTTCTTGTAGAATGGGGCTCAGGATGAAAAGATTCTTGAAATATTGATGGAATTTGATACGTCAAATGGGAAACAAACTATTTCCATTGTTGGTTGAAGCAAAAATACATAAGAATCATATTCACAGGAGTCTGCTTGTTCCTAGTTGACATAATCAAATAATACAAATGAATACATGCACTAATTCAATTAATTTGGCAAATTCCCTGCTCAACACTCAATATTTAACAATTTCAAATCATAAATATAATTTCCTCTTATTAAAATTAAAGTAACTTGAGTATGGTCCTCCTGTTTCCATACAAAAGGACTACAGCCTGTCTAATCTTGTTATCACATACCAGAAATAGTAACACACCTTCTACATGGCAGTTTAAAAATAAAGGTATGTTTTTTCCTGACAACCTCCATGTTAGACTTGATTTAAACTATTTAGGTCAGTTCCATAAATCTGATGCTTCATGCATTATTTTCTGAAAGGAGAAATTAATTGTGGTAACTGAGATTATCAAATCTGTCAGATCATGCATGAATTTAAATATAAAAGTGATAGTAAATTGGATTATGGGTCAGATTTATAAGCATAAGGGTAAAGCACACTTAATAAAGTTGAATTGACTCTGATTAATTCACAGATAGCTATCTCTTTCCAAATACAGTCAGAAATTACTGTCTACAACACAACTATGCAAACATTAAGTAATATGTATATTCCACTGAATATTTTTTATTCTGTTTTGTATTTTCACGTCACTTGTCCTGGTAAGTAACATTTTCATTCATGCTGTGTTTCAGTTATTTTGAAAGCAGGATGTGAAATTCAGTGCAAAAAGAATCAGAGCTAGGACTGTTGTAAAGACTTGATAAGTTTTCTACTTTTTCCCTATATTCTGTTGATTAATTGAATTTAGACCATGAAACACGAAAAAGGTAAAACTGTGAAATATTAAAGGGCTGTCAGATATTTTAACACAACAAAGTGATACACATTTACATTTATCCTAAAATATACTTCTGAATGTGGAAGTATAAAATGATATTGCATCTGATTCTCATTTTGTGAAATTGCTCATCAGTCCAAGGTTGACAAGGACAACGAGAACTGTGCCTAAATCTGTGATTAGGAAGCAAGAGGAAAATGACAGCAAGAAAATCTGAGTTGACAGAAAAATGTCAGAAGAAGCAATAATGGAAGGGCTGAGGATGCCTGAAATTGGAAGTGGTATCATTAAGGTCAAAGAAGCATTTTTGATACGGGTTGAAAAAACACTAGACACAACTAATGATGATCTGATCCAAGCTCTCCTGGTATAAAACTACACTCATATGGCTGCAAATTCTAATTCTGATTCGCTGTAAGTCAGTAGCCCCTTCCTAAAAAAGTTAACAGTCAACCGAATACATACCTAAGGAAAGGGAGCAAAATGCAGTCAGCTATGGACCTGATGCTGCTTTGTTGATAGGAAATTCTTGGCACAGGTCAGGGCACAGACAGAAGTTAGAAAACAGAAAGTAGAAACAGAGGGGAAAATACCCATCTTCATAGGAAATCCTACAGACACCCATGGCAAGTAAAGATACTTTCATCAAAGCAGAATAAGATGTAACAGTAAAAATGAACGCAACATAAAGGAGAGAACAAAGAGACGAAATATAGTGACTTAGTAAGATCTTTTCCCTTGTTGGCATAGTCAGAAGGGCAAAGCTCCAGCTGCCACCAAAATAGGTAGAATAAACACATATACTTGAGCTTTTTCCCTTGTTTCCCTAAAAGTCTTATTATTCTATAACTGCATTATTCTTATGGGAATCACAATTTTCCTCCTTACTCTTTTGTTCCATCCTTTCTTTTCTCCTTCCAGTTCTCGCACATCTTAGGTTGGTTTTGTTTCCTTTTTCTCTAGTTTTTTATCACCCATCCCCTCCATCCCACTCTTTTTCTGACTTCTAAACTGGCTTATTGCTACACACCTAGTTTGCATCTCCTCTCTTTTTCTGTGGCCCCTCCTGTCAGCATAAAAACACACAAAGATAATTCCCTTGATCCTTTCACCATCACTTCACCAACACCTCTCGGCTCTGAACACATTATTAAGCCTTACTGGCACTAACCAGCCTTATCAGAGGCCTTGATTCACACCACTGCCCATGGACACATAGGCCTTTTTAAGCTCCTAATCTCCTTTTTGGCCATGCTGTATGAGTGCTTGTCTTGGGCTCAGCCACATTTATGCCTGGCCAGGTATAGTTCTGATTTGCAGTCTGAATTTCCAGCTTAATGTCAGACCTCATCTGTCATGATGGATGCGCTCAGAAATCACTGGACTTGTTCTTGTCCCTGACTTGCGGATTGGTTTCACACAAACTTGTCTGATGATCTGGATTTTCACTGGAACCTGACAATGAATTCTAGTCTTGTTTTGTTCAATTTACTTGGCTGTTGTGAGATGAGATCCAGAGTAGGGCTATGGAGAAGATTACAGGACTGGAGAAGCTGGACCTGTTTAGTCTGGAGAAGAGATGACTGAGAAGGGAACTTGTCAATACACAAAAATATCTTAAGGGCAGGTGTCAAGAGGATGGGGCCAGACTTTCTTTCAGTGATGTCCAGTGACAGGACAATGGGCACATGGGGCAATGGGCACAAATCTAAATACAGGAAGTTCCATGTGAATATGAAGAAAAACTATCTGTGATGTGGACAGAGCACTGGAACAGGCTGCCCAGAGAAGGTGAAGTTGTGAAGTCTCATTCTCCAGAGATAGTCAAAACCTGTCTGGATGGAATCCTGTGTAACCTATTCTAGGTGAACATGCAGGGGTTGGACTAGGTGATCTCCAGAGGCCTCTTCCAGCACCAGCCATGCTGTGATTGATTCTGTGGTTCTGAGTGATTAATATCCTTGGGATGCAAAAACCTCACTGGAATTTAAAAGAATTTGGCTGCTTCTTTAAGAGAATCCTGCTGATATTTTTACATGCATGTCAGAAGAGGGAAACTTCATGTCAAACTGTCACAAACATAAGAGACAAAAAAAAAAAAGACCAAAAAGACAAAGCTTGTGTATCTCTGAGTGGAGCAGGACTCATATATATTGATATTCTATCTTATTGGCTGGATCCTGCCAATGGTGTCCTGTAGCATTTGCTATGAGGTACTGTACATGCACAGTAAAGTAAAGCAATCTCATTCTTACTGTTCACAACGTATTTGCTATAAGTACTTGAGATGAGTTGTAATCTCTGACTCACTGTATATGATGGGAAAGACAGATTTGACAAATGAAGAGCAAGCTTAGACTTTTTTTCTGACAAATGAAGAACATGGACTGACAGCCAAATGAGAAATCCATTCTAGTCTCCTTTTAAAATGAATGAACCTGTCAGTAATCTTCTTGGTCAGATAAGAATTACCAATAAGTCTGAACAGATAGCCTACCAAAGTTTAATAAATAAGCTAATAGTATGGCGAAAGAGCTAGTGTCATTCTGGTCCATTGGAAAGAGCTTGTAGCGGTCAGCCTCATGTGCATGGTGCCAGGTGCCAAAATAAGCAGAAAGCTCTCATGCTCATGGGCAAGTGGTGTGGTGCGTTATCCAGGGCATGGCGCGGCACTTCGCGCAGTCAAGGTGAGCAGGAAGGGCACTGGGGCAATGCAGCTCAAGCAGTCAGTTCAGGTGGTGGCCATTGCCCTTGCCGAGAGAGCTCAGGTATGGTGTCCTCTTGAAGGGGAGACAAGTCATTTACACTCGCCTAAAAGGATGTAGTGACCCAGGCAGAGCTCCTAAAAAAACATGTAGCTGTTCAGGTTTCGGGCTGTAGGGAGTGCTTGAGCCTTTCACTGGACTGTAGCAGAGATAGCATTTGTGTCAAATGTGACAAGGGGGACGACTTGCTCAGCCTGGTATCAGTTACAGGATGGTGTAGAAAGGTTGAGGAATATTAGAGAATCAAAAAGGGAGATAGACTGGTAGAATCAAGCTCTGGCCTTCCTAAGATGCAAGCAGACATCAGAAATAATTCAAGACAAGGGGATCCTCTATTCATCCCCCAGCAAGGAGAAGGCAGCAGTTGTAAAGAAAGGAGTGCATGAAGGGTAGTCCATGTTCACTGTGGGTGGAAAGTGAAATCTTTCTTCGTCCACCTCACCCCTCAGGTGCCTCGGCACAAAAGGTATGAGGCTTTGTGTGTGGAAGGCCAGCTAAAGGACAAAGAGGATGAAGGTCCAGTTACACCAGAGGGGTCACCACAATGAAAAAGGTTAACCCACCCCATTACAACCACTTCCAAGAGTAGGAAAAAGTGGGTAATCGTTGTAGGTGATTCCCTTCTAAGGGGAACGGAAGGCCCAATATACTGACCAGGCAACCCACAGGGAGGTCTGCTGCCTCCTTGGGGCTGGGTTTAAGGAAACTTCCTAGCCTGGTGCAGCCCTCAGACTACTACCCATTACTGACCTGCCACATAGAGGTCAATGAAGTGGCAACAGATAGTCCAAGAATGATCAAAAAGGATCATTTTGGGCCTTGGGGCCTTGGGATTGTAGCTAAAGCAATCTGGGACACAAGTTATTTTCTCCTCTATACTTCCAGTTGAAAGCAGCAACACTGGAAGCAACAGATGGACTAAGTCTATTAATACATGGCTCCACAGCTGCTGTCACCACCACAATGTTGTGGGTTTTGACAGTGGAATGGCCTACTCAGCACCAGGCATGCTGGCATCAAACAGGACTCACCTTTCTCAGTGAGGGAGCAGAGTCTTTGCTCCACAATCAGTGGGGCTTATTGGCAGAGCTTTAAACTAGATGTGATGGGAGAGGGGAACAGTACCAGGCTTGTCCCTGGCAAGCTCTGGGATGGCATGCAAACATTAGAAGGACAGGGTGCTAGCAAGGCCAGGTTGGATGAGGCTCTGAGCTACCTGGTCTAGTGAAAGTTGTCCCTGCCCATGGCAGGAGGGTTGGAACCGCGTGACCCTTATGGTCCCACCCAAACCAAGTCATTCTTGATTCTACAACTCACTCTCTAAAATGCAATTGTAATTTCAGAAATCCTTGAAATGGAATGTAATTTTGAGAACTTGTTGATTGTTTTCTGGAAGAACTATGTTGAGTACTGGCAGACAAATCACAATCCATTGCTTCTGGCAAGTTTGTGACACACCTGTTGAAACATAAAAAGTAAATGGGAGTAATACAACTTTCACCAAAGTCCAATAGTCCTGGTCTGTGTGACATCCTTGGAAGGATGCAGGAAATAGACTGACGCTGTTACTCAATAATAAAAAGCAATTAACTGGTGGGAGTATAGGGGCTGAAAGCACTCATCACTATCATCTAGAGACATATATTTACCAATTTATCCTAGAAAGGACTGACATGACTGCAGTATAAATTAATATTGAAAGTTTAGGTCTGACAACCCTCCACAAAACCCCTTACAAGCCAAAGTATCACAAGTAATCCTTAACAGCTTAAGCAGTTTTGACAGGAAGCAGACACTTAAATACAGCTGTGACTCTGGACTGGTGATCACAATAGGCATTTTCTCTGATAGACGGTAGAAACTTTCATATTAATAGGGAACTTAAGATAACAGCTCCTTCTCTGCTGAAGGAGAAGGGATTTCCCTCCATAAGGCCATCATTTGTCTGCTCAGTTTCCAGCTCAACTGCTCTGCCTCATTCTGGAACAAAAGATTTGCTCACAAGTGCACATTATTAGCCTGGTTTATGTTAATTTAAATTATGTAAAATTGTATCCAGATCTATCACAATGCTAATAATTTTAGAGCAAAAAAATGATTATGCATGTCGTATTTCTATTAATATGTAGTTAGATATTTAAAATTGCTGTCACTTGCATCAAATTGCAATCAAATAGAAAACAACTCATTCAACACTACACAGTATTAGGAATGTTTAGCATTTTAAAGACATGTAGGCTAGAATAATAATAACATTTATAAAAGCCTTTGATGATAATTGGCAAGGAGAATAAAAATTTTAACAAAAACAACTGATAAGCTATAAAATCATAAGACTATTCAGGTTGGTCATCTAGTCTGAAGTGTTTCATTTCAGTGTTGTTTGCCATTTTTTTTTTTTCAATTCAAAAGCCTGTTTTATCTTTTATTTCCTGGTCCCATTTTTAGAATTCTAACATTGCTTGCTTGTGAAATACCTTCTGTCACAAATGCAGTAAATCTTACTATTAAAACCCATGGAACTCATGCTTGTATCTTGTTGTACAAGAGAAAATAAAGTTGCAAGGCTACACCCCTTACACAATAATAAGTAATGGGGAGATCATTTCTTAAAGGGCACAGTCTAAAGTAATTTTCATGTCTGAGATCTCTGAGGACTTCTCAATCATCTTCAAGTACTACTGCTTGCACATCCACACCAAATTTGAGAGTGTAACCTGTGAAGTGGTTATCACACTTGGGCATGATTGATAGACCTTACCATACTCAGGTGAAGGAGGCAAAAGCTTAGAGGTCAGGGATAGAGAATCCCAATTGGACTGAAACAATAAATATAAATATATATCTTTCAATTTGTGTGTGATAATATTATTTTAAAAATCTACTTACTGGCCTGAAATTCACTTTCTAACTTACACTGATAAAACAAGCATCTGCACATGCCAGTAGCAAGGACAGAAAAATTGGCATCATGCTTCTTTCAGACATATCACTTACATGCACCATTCAATTGATGCTTCGTTACTTAGCATTTTTTTATTACATCCTACCCATGAGAAGGGAAGGGAAGGGAAGGGAAGGGAAGGGAAGGGAAGGGAAGGGAAGGGAAGGGAAGGGAAGGGAAGGGAAGGGAAGGGAAGGGAAGGGAAGGGAAGGGAAGGGAAGGGAAGGGAAGGGAAGGGAAGGGAAGGGAAGGGAAGGGAAGGGAAGGGAAGGGAAACCTACAATGACCATCTGGTCCAACTGCCTGACCAGCTGAGGGATGAACAAAAGTTAAAGCATGTTATTAAGGACATTTTAAAAATGCCTCTTAAGCACTGTCAGGCTTGGAGCATTGCCCACCTCTACAGAAAGCCTTTTCCAGTGTTTGACCACCCTCTCAGTAAAGAAATGATTCTTACTGTCCAGATAAACCTCCCTTGACACAGTTTTGAACCATNGGGAAGGGAAGGGAAGGGAAACCTACAATGACCATCTGGTCCAACTGCCTGGCCAGCTGAGGGACGACCAAAAGTTAAAGCATGTTATTAAGGACATTTTAAAAATGCCTCTTAAACACTGACAGGCTTGGAGCATTGCCCACCTCTACAGAAAGCCTTTTCCAGTGTTTGACCACCCTCTCAGTAAAGAAATGATTCTTACTGTCCAGATAAACCTCCCTTGACACAGTTTTGAACCATTTCCATGTGTCCTGTCACTGGGTACCAAGGAAAAGAGCTGAGCACCTCCCTTCCCATCCAGAGGAACCTATAGAGAGCAATGAGGTTGCCCCTCAGCCTTCTTTTCTCCAAACTAAACAACCTGAAATCCTCAGCTGCTCCTCAGAGGCCATGTGTTCCAGTTCCTTCACCAGTTTTTTTGCCCACCTTTGGATGCATTCCAGGACCTTTACATCCTTCTTAAATGATAAGCCCAGAATCACATACAGTAGTCAAGGTGAGACTGCACCAAAGGTTCAGCTCATGCTGGCTGCAGCATGGCTTTGAGGGAACAGCACTAATCAGCAGTGGAGATCTGCAGACATTACAACAGCTTGAATGGAAGCAAGGTGCTTTGTGGCTGGGTCTACCCTGCAGAAGATAAAATTTCAGCTAATGGGTACTACTGACTGACAAGGGGTCACGGTGGCCTGCCCCTTACCTCTCAGCAGTATAAGGACATCAACTGCAGTACCCAAACCAAAGTTTTTATCTCTCTACTTCACTGCTATGCCAGTGTACATGATTTGTGTGTTTCATAATGAACAAAACAGAAAGTTTGTCTTCCTCTGGACAGCATGAATGAAAACCAGAGGAAAGCTCCCTGGCATTAACTGTTTGCAGCAGCAGTGACACCCTGAAGCAATACGATGACCTGTGAGGAATGATTTTGTTTGTGTCAGTTTAGATGTTCTGTCTTGTTCTCTCAATAACCTTTCTGACTACCTTTGGGTTATTTCAGCAATTTAGACAATTATCTATAATGCAGATATATTGTCCTCTGGAAAAAAGAATCTCTACAGGAGCTCTATAGATAATAAAAAATCTCTGATTTTAACCCTTGTCATGATTTCCATCCACTTAAATGTACGTTCAAGCGGTAAAACTGACTGCTTCCCAGCATGCAAAAGACTTGAGTGCCAAGTAATGCTTGCAAATCAGACATCAAATATGCAGATCCTGTGACATGGAAACTGAAACGTACATTTTACAAAGATATGCTGGCATTTGAACATTTTGTATTTGGGTGTTCCTGAATACCATCAGTGTGTGTGCTTTTTATCATTCATCTATAAAGCCACTCATCAAAAGAGGGTTTTGATTTTGTTATGTTTTTGGTTTTGTTTTTATTTGGAATAAAAAATAATAGCTCTGTGTAAATTTGGGAAAGTCAATAGGGACACGGAGCTATAATTGACAGTAAGTACTACCCTGATATTACTGGGCATAGAGCAGCTAAGGGAACTGGTGATGGTCAGAGCCTCGCGCTGCATACTGAATGGACCTGTGGTTTACAGCAAACTGATGCTTTTGTAACAGCACAAGATGATTCATAAATATTAAAAACAATGAGAGTTCATATAAATACATGGTAACCGAGATGCAATTTCTTGAAAATGAACTGAAATTAAAGAAAATATTTACTAGCGTAATGTACAAAAAATTACTCTCACTTTAACATATAAAATGTTTCCCTAACTTAGTTATTGCAGAAATCAAGACCCAAAGTAGCACAAAGTTTATTTCCAAAGTCTTTACTCCCCTTAGGATAGTTGTAAATACGTTTGTATATATTAGATTTTTTTATATATATAAAACAGAGACATGATCCAAACCCTGTAAACTCTTGGGTTCATCCTTTATACTGCTAAACAATTTGGTTCAAGAAGAAACTGGAGAAGAAATAGGCAGAAACTGAGCCTGTGCTAAGACAGAAGAGGATCTCCTTCCTTTGATTCCTGTGAGAAGCTCGCTAAAGGAACTCTATGCTCTTATTTTGTTCCTACTTCATGTGAGAGATTTTGGAAGTTCACTATTCCTCCAGTTCTTCCTTCCTGTAAACCCACAGGAAGCACCTTTTTATCTGGACAGAAAAAAAAAAAAAAAAAGGAGTTAAAATAGAGGATATTGAAATCGTTGCTTAGTTCTGAGAATGTGCTTTTCTATTTAATTTGGGAACAGTGTCCTGGTTCTAACCAACACTTGGGTTCGAAATATTTTACCTCCTCCTCTATTTCAGCTGGTAGTGACTGGTAAGCCAGAGCCCAGAAGTAACTAGTGAGAAGTAGTAGAAGAGAAGTAACTCTGTGGTAGAGCTCCAAAGGCACCTGCGAGGCCAGAGCCATGCTGATTGGCAAACAAAACTAGGCACTCCACATCCCTTGCCCTATGACACTGATGGTTTGGTACCCAATAGTTTGGCCAACACGACCGGTTTATCCAGGCTGCCTGCAGACCCCCTGTTGGCAGCTGGTTCATGTAACATCCTCCCTGTGGGTACCAAGGCCAATGTTTAGGAGCAACATTTTCATACCCCGGTACCTCCACAACACTCATTCCAGACATCTTTATCTACTGCCAATTATCAACAGCTGACACTAGTGAGAATAAGCATCTTTCTTAGCATCAGTTTACATCCTGAAACATACCTTTTTACCATTTACTACATCTATTTACTATGTACTTATGGAGTAACTATGTACTATTTACTATATATGCTTATCTCAGTGTAACAGAGGTGCTGAAGCACAGCTTGTATATCAGTTGCAAATTGTGGATCCAACAGCTTGGCCTGCATTTGCTCTCATCATTTATGGTACAATGCCAACTCAAAATCACAAGTCATAAACAGACATATTTACTTGCAGTTGTTAATAGCACTGTAGATAGAAATAAAGTATTTTATAAAGCTCATTCATTTCTCTGCACTGAAATTCGCCATTTTTTCTTTTTTGTTCTTTTTTACTTCTTTCAATCTAAGAAATGAAAATGCAAAAAGGTGTCCGATTTTTTTATATTTATCTGCTTAAAAACAACTTTAACAGGATTTATTTTTAGTTGCAAAGTATTCCTGGGGGTGTTGGGTCGGGTAAAAAGCTTTCAGCAACATGTAAATGTTCGCTGGATTTTGCCAGCTGTGTGAGATAAACGTGACCCGCCAATGGTCCTCATCAGCAAAACGCTGCGAGTGGCTCCATTTGGACCAGAAAGGAACATCATCTGCTGGCGCCGCTCTCCGTGAGCCACGCTTCTGTGTTAAAGGCAAGGCTGAACGCAGTTTTACTACTTTTGATACGAATAAGTGCAGTTCTCAGCCTCCCGGCTTGTTACTGATGCTTTTCGCAACGACACCGAGCGACGTTGATGTGCCGCTGATAAGCACCGTTCAGCTGTCAAAACGCCGGCTGCCTTTCAGCATGCCCAACTTTCGCTTCCCAGCCCTGAGCTCCCTCTCCCCGGCGGGTGCCGCGGGACGCGTGGCCGCAGGAGCGGGGCACCGCAGCCCGGGGGGCGAGCCCGGGTCCCGCACGGAGACCGCGGGCAGGGACCGCGGTTCCCCCAGCCCCGCACGGGCACTTCGCCCCGCGCAGCCGCTCG
>VZRQ01002919.1:301270-346951 GCA_013397975.1 Machaerirhynchus nigripectus | reverse complement strand
GGTTGGTTTTTTTGTTTTTTTTTTTAATATTTTGGTGGGGTGTTTGGTTGGTATTTGGTGGTGGGGTGGTTGTTTGGTTTTTTTTTTAATTTGTTTCGGTTTGGTTTTGGTTTTTCCTTTAATTTTTTTTTTTTTCTGTGTGTATGCTTGGTTTCTGTTTTTAAGCAATACACAGGGGACTTGGAATGAATTGCATGTGGTGCCGGGGGAGCTGTGTGTGTGCGTGTGCACGTGTGTCTTGAGAGTGAGTGAATGTGTGTGTGCGTATGTGTGTGTGCAAAGTGCATCTGTATTTCGTGTTCCTGGGATGAGGAGTGTTAAAGCTTCCAAACAGTCCCTGTACATGGAGCAAGGAGCACGGCAGAGACTGCCGGGGAGAAACCAGTCAGGGATGCAGGAAAGCTACAGAGCTCTCCACAGAGTTCAGTCCCCTCTGCTCCAGAACATCTTTCCATAGATCATTACTGGCACCTTCAAGGTGATGTCCCCCGTTCCTCTCCTGGCTTCTCACTAGAGGAGTTCAGAAAAGGAAAACTTTACAGCTAATGTGAAGGGGTAGCATTTCTGTTCATCCAGCAGCCCGAGACAGTGTTATTCCAGGGATGAGTGGGGAAAATAGAGTTGTGATCCAGAGTAAATGGATCATTTGCTGTTACATATTAGTGTTCCATGAGAAAAAGAGACATGAAACATTATCAGTTTGGCCAGCCAGCAGAAGCATTGGAGTCTGGCTTACTTCTCAATTCCAAAGTTGGTTTAGACCACTTTTCATTCTTCAGCAAACTGTGCCTATTGATGGCAGAAATGTGTTTCTACGGTAAAACAGTCTATTACAAATCTGCTGGGGAACGATTTATTATTCAGAGGCAATCAAGTAATTTATATGTTTCATGGATTTCCCCCAAGTCTTTTAGTGTGCCTTCAATTATGTATTTTACCTGTGTGTGAAGCGGGGTAATATAGATTTTAGTTGCATTTTAACAAGGTGTTAAGGCATAACTTGCAGGGTGCCATTTACCAAGTGTCACTTAATATAAAGCAAAATAACAGCCTCTAGCTCTTTTTCATGGATTTTTCACATCTTCCTTGTTTGTTTCAAAACAAGCGGTGATTTTGCTTAAGAACTTGTAAGGAAAACTGCCTTCACATTAGTACACAGTTTCAGATATTAGGTCAGAGGTATTACACTTGTCTGGCTGTGAGACATGAATTTACCTATAAAACCCAGTTAATCAAAAGTACATGAAAGAACACTTTGCGTACGTGGTTTTCTAACAGGTTGAATCATTTTTGTATTTCAAAGTTTAAAAATGAGCTAGGTTTGTTGTTGCAATCTGTGTTTGGAGGCCTTCATGGATACAGGAACATTAATGTTTCCTGTCTAGTTAATGCAGTTCCAAAATATCCTGTCTTTCCTCATGCTGCATGGATGACACTCAGCAAAAATGAGCAGTCATGGAAGTAGTCTTGTGCTATCAAGGGTCATTTCATCATTTCTTGATAGCCTAAATTAAAATATTTCACACAAGTTTGCCTTGGGATTTTTTTTTCTGCTGTGGCTGGCTGATGTTGTGAAAGTGGGAAGCATGCTTTGAGTGAGTTGTGGCATTCCTAATGCTTGATAGCTGTGAGGGGAGAGACACCTGATGTGCTGTGTACATCATCCCTGAAGGGATGCAGGTTAAGAAAAAGGGATGGAAAACAAGCACGGTGCACTGGAGGTTAGAGAAATAAATACGGGTGATGCATGTTAGCTTGTCAGCTGCTGTTCTGCTGAACCTTGACTACTGGCTAAACACATTTTTTTGGTAACAACTGAGATGCAATACAATTTTTCTGATTTGATAGAGTTTGCTGTTAAAATCACATGTAGCACAGAACAGCTCTTGCTCTGTAGATAAAAATCATGCCGCCTCATTTTAATCCACAGAAGGCTGAAATATCCACTATTCCTACTGAAGTCACCAGGAGTTACTTGTGATCAGCACTCATCATGATTTTTTATCTCAACATGTCAGGATTTAGGATATTTCCAAAGGATGCTATTGATAGCAGATGTCATTTTGTTTAGATTTTACATTGGGTGCATATTGTGTGTTTACAGGTAGGTATTTTCTTCTACCACAACAACACTAAAATATGTCAGGAGATGGAAAACTCAACATTGTTTTTCTCATGAGCTTTTAAAGAGAATTCTTCTGGTGTCCTTTAACTGTTTCTGGAAAAGCAATGCTCACTTCACAAATCTACACGCTAAGTACCTTAAGCTGGTTGCTTAGCTGTTGGTGAAAAAAAGAAAAATGATGGAATGTTTGTACACAAAAAGATCAAGTCATGTGCTTGTGGTTCTTTTTTATAACAACTGAAAGACAAGAGTGCTTTCAGCTGGGTATGAAAGTGCTGAAGTAAGGTTAATGTTGAGTTTTATTTAGTGGTTGTTCCCATTGGCTTGAGTGACAGCACACCAACACTTAACTTACTCTGTAAGGTGCTAACCTAGATTAAACATCCCTTTAATTTATATTTTGAGTCTTGGATATGACATCAAACCTTGCATTTATTCACTTCTAAAGCCTTGTTTGGTTGGTTGGTTGGTTGGTTGGTTGGTTTGTTTTTGAAGCAAGCCTTTTAAAGCTGTGAACTGCTATAAACAAAGTAACGGAGTGTTCAGAAGTCACTCCGACTTTGCGGACCTTATTTCTATGAAAGTAAGGTGGGATTTCTCTCTACTGCTAACCAACTGAAATGATTTTCTTGTATTGTTGCCCCTTGTTGTTCTTCAATATCAGTCTAAAATACTTAGTCAAAGGAGTTTTTATTCTGAGGATGTGGTGCTTCCCCAAAAGAAGAAAATGTATATTTTGTCTCGTCCTAAATTACAACTACCCATCAGGTTCAGTGACATTTTGTTGCAGGGCAAAGTTGCTGTTTCATTTGGGTATACTTATTGAGGAAACTGTATTGACCATGGATTTTCTTAGATTTTTAACAAAGTAAATGAAAACTATCACAGGATTGCCTGGTGTTTTTGGGGATGGAGTGAAGTCATTTTATCTATATCCACACAGAATGCAATCACAATATACATTAAAAATCAGTAGGATCTGAAAATATTAATCCATTTTTCTCTTTAGATACCTCTTTCTTTACTAGTTTTAAATGGTACTATGTGTGTGTGTTTCCATCCGAGTGTATATTTGTAATTTTAAGATATTTAGATGAATGATGTTGCCTTATGCAAAAATGACTATTTATTTGCATTTTGTCTGCTGGAAATACAGTTTTTATAATAAAATAGGTATTTTTCTTCTGCTGCACTTGCTTATGCACAGAAGAAAATTAGTGTTTTTCTCCTGGGAAACGTGTTACTCTGAAGAGCCAGATGCTGAACAGATGTACAAGCAGCTCCCTTCCCAGTGTTGGTGAATGTGGATGAGTGTCAGAGGGAACAAGTGCTCAGGCATGGCAGGGAAAGGAAGAGCGTGGCTCTCTGGAAAGCAGGGTGTCCAACAATCTGGTGCTGCTTTGGCTGAATTCTTCAGGGATAGGAGAGCAAAGCTCTCCCTCACCCTTAACAGTATTAACCTCCTCTGTCTTGTGGTTTGCATTCATCAGTCTGCTTGGTTTTCTCTTTATTAGATAGGGAAGACTTAATTATAGTCTGGTAGTGTTAACACAGCTCTCCGATGACAACTGTTTGTAGGAGGTCAGCTGGAAGGTAGTTGTTGAGAGGGGTCTCCAGCTACAGTGTTTCTTCTTTGTAGTATGTTTTTATTTACTCCAGTTTTCCTGGATTTGCATCCAGGTACTATACCCTACTTGCCAGCATAGGCTGGAGGTTGTTTTGTGTGCAGAAAGTGTTTGTAGGAACGGGAAAAGAATGTTATTGTTGACTTTGGACAACAACCACTCCACCAACTCCAAACAAATGCAAGAAGAGCTGTGGCATTGTAGCTAAAATGTTCAGAATTTGCTTGACAATAAATATGAGATTTTATGTCTTGTGAGGAGAGACACATTTTTAAACAGAATTCAAAGGGAACGCTTTATTCAGAATGAGATTCAGTGTAAGTTCCAGCGATCACTCACGTCCCGAAGAATCTGCTAGGAGCAGCCCAGGTCATTACAGGTTAAAGTGGGGTGGGGCAGTTTCTCCTACTCAATCCACTGCTGTAACTCCATGCTGGCAGGTGGGTACCTGTTCTAGCGCTGCCACTGTATCAGTAACAAAACTTAAATTTTGTTTATAGGGTGATACACATCACGCACTATTGATTTCTGCTAGCAGGCAAGGCTTTTAACAACAAGTATGAATCCAGTAATTTTGATTATGGATCTTGCAACATCTGAATTCGTCATCTATGCATTAGATATATTTAGATGCTGTGGACACTTAATCCAAGGAAGCAAAATGCTTGTCTTCTGTAGATGACAGATAAAATACTTAATTTTTTCATTCATTTGGTCTTTGGAGGTATGGATGATTCAGGACTACACCTTATTTTATTACAATTTGTCTCTTGGTTTACTTAAAAATAGTTGCAGAAGGATTTATTAATTTTTGATAGTCTCTGTGCATTTTAAAAAATAGTTAGTTTTATAGCAAAGTTTTAGGGCCAACCCCAGAGGTCTGAGGAGAACTTAGTTCTCTTAATGACTTGCAGTTAACATAATTTCATTAATGTAAGTGACGTATTGTTGTGGTTTAACCCCAGCTGGCAACTAAGCCTCACACAGCCACTTGCTCACTCCGCCACCAGCAGGATGGGGCTGAGAATCCAAAGAGTAAAAGAGAAAACTCATGGGTTGAGACAAAGCAAAAGTCACACATACAAGCAAAGCAAAATGAGGTATTCTTTCATCCCTTCCTGTGGGCAGGCAGGTGTTCAGCCATCCCCAGGAAAGCCTGGCTCTGTCACCTCTAACAGTAACTTGGGAAGACAAACACCATCATTCTGAACATCCCTTCCCCTCCTTCTTCCCCCAGCTCTATATGCTGCACACGATGCCATATGCTAAGGAATATCTCTTGGATCAGCTAGGGTCAGCTATCCCAGCTGTGTCCTCTCCCAGCTTCTTGTGCACCCCCAGCCTCCTCGCTGGTGGGGTGGGGTGAGAAGCAGGAAAGGCCTCGACACTGTGCAAGCACTGCTCAGCAGTAATGAAAATATCCCTATGTTATCAATACTGTTTCCAGGAAAAATCCAAAACCCAGCCCCACATTGGCTCCTGTGAAGAAAACTAGTTCCATCCCAGTTAAAACCAGCACATGTATACAGTGACATGGTCTATTTCAAATGTACTGGCACTTTGCATACAACAGTGTTGTTTATAATGAGGTATCTGGAGTTCTTTGAGCTCTGATAGAATAAAACACCCATGACTGGATGATTCTCTTACCAGTCATACCATCGCCATTCTTTCACCTGGTGAATTCAGTATTAAACACCTGCAAGCCAACCCTAGCAGTTTCAGGCAATAGCTTTAGGTCATGATCGCTGCCTCAGTACCCTTGAGTACACCAGTATTCAAAGACAACGTGGTGAAAGACAGGGAACATCAACTGGGAAGTCAATAGGACCCTGAGGTGGGCTTAGAAAACCCTCAGGATAAACAAAAAAGCCTGCCTTTCTGAAGAAGACAAGTACCTGGGCACCATGTACTTGACGTACTTCCAAGCTTCTTTGGACTTCCTTGCCTGACAAAATCGCAGTGGCTATCAGCAGTGCAGAAACTTAATGAAATTTTGTAGAATCGTAGAACCATAGAATGACTTGGGGTTGAAAAGGATGTTAAAGATCATCTAGTTCCAAACCCTGTGATGGCCACCTTCCAGGGACACCTCACAGTAGATCAGGTTTCAAATTTGTACAACCCAGCTGAGGCCGTAACAGGAACAGAAAGGGAGAACTCAGGAAGTGTCAATACTTGTATTTAAATAAGAATGTGAATTGTTCCTTCTCCTGTTGTCATACCAATGGAGAAGGGTGTTCTGTTTCATTTGTGTACCTTTTGAAAAGGTTTATGTATTTTGCCTTATAGTATTGAATGGGGAATGACTTAGGCTATAAAAATATGGAAATTCAAAGTTAAGGTTTAGCTTTCACTTGACCATTACAGAGGCATGGTCTGTGCCTTGGGAGTTCTCGTTGCAGGTCTTAGAAACATCTCCCAAAGTGGCACTGAATGTGGGGTTTGTGTGATGCTGTTTCTACCTGTAAAATGGGATAGCATAGCTATGGCTAAATTCAGCAATTCCTATTCATGTTAAATAATTTCTTGACTTCAGTAGGATTGCTTGCTGAAGTGAGAGACTCCAAACAGGCTCATAGAACAGTGACAACAGGGAAGGTGTGAAGTATCTATTATTATTACTTCAGAGAAGCTTATCTTGTATGAGGTGGCTCATGTTTCAGGCAGTCTGCATAACTAAACCAAAATTCCTTGGCACTTTCACTTGATTTCTGCAACACGACACTGCTTGATTCCATCACAGAATGAAATAAATTGAAAGTTCTTTCTAAAATCTAGGTCTAAATAAAGAATATGTTAAGTATAGGAATATTTTAAATATATTAATTCTATATGATACAAAAATACAGTGTTTTAACTGTATGTTTCTGGTTGTCCATCTATGTGCAAGAAATTATTTTGTCTATATTTGGATTTTCACCTAATATAAAAATATTTTATGAATTCTAGAAGCAGCTGGATACTTTGTTGGTTACTATTTTCATGTCAGAAATGTGACACTGGTGAGGCACTGGAACGGGTTATGCATAGAAGTTGTGGGTGCCCCATCCTTGGAAGTGTTCAAAGCCAGGTCAGATGGCACTTAGAGCAACCTGGTCTACTTAAAGGTGTCCCTGCCCATGGCAAGGGGATTAGAACTAGATGATCTTTAAGGTCCCTTCTAACCCAAACGATTCTATATTTCTGTGTCACAGACATCAATTAATTAGTCATCTCAGCAACCCCCACCCCTCGATTTTGTAGTACACAGGCAAAATTTATTCCAGTAGTAATAGTAAAATAAAAGACCAGGAGAAGATAATTTATTTTCCTTCTCTTTTTTATAGTTAGCTTTCAGTGGTAATGTGGGCTAGAAACTAGAAAAGAACTGTAAATGTGAATGTTCCTAGCCATCAGCTTAGTTTTAAGACTGCTTTTTGAGTGGGGATAGGTGCCTGTGTTAGCATTTGGGATTGGCAGAATTCTCCTGCCTGGCAATACAGAAGAATCTGGGAAGAGGATGATTTTGATTCTTTCAAGTCTGAAGGTGAAATCTGCGGTGCCATATGGATAATATCAGATCCTTCACTCCGTGAGATCTTTCCAGTACATATTGCAAAGGCAAACTCATGCTCGATCTTCAGGGCTGAAATCTTCAAAGCAACTACTAAATTTGCACTCTCATGCAGATTTTGCTTGTGTGTGACACCTACAAGTGCAGCCTAGAGATGTAAGCAATGGGAGGCAGAATCAGGGATAGTAGAATATATGGAATCAAAGAAAAAGGGTAACAATGTACCTGTATAAGCAAAAATTTTAAAAAAGTTAAGTGTGAGGGAGCTCTTAAGAGAAAGGATGGAAGAGGGAAAAGCGTTGCTCTGGGATGGGATTAATAAGATTTAGTGGAATGCAGGATACAAGGCACATAACAAATATCAGAGATTGGAGGCTGGATTGGAAGAAAGCACAACTAATGTTAGAAGGTAAAATGGCAGGCTGAAAGGGAGCTGTACACTGTCAGTTTAAAGTATACTTTCAAGATCAGCTTAAGTTGATCTAAATTCCAGCTGCTTCTGCAAAGGGTGTTCTGCACAATCCTCCTTTCCTCTAAATGGTGTGCTGCAACTGGTAACATAAAAAAAAAAAAAATTTATCCCAATCAGATTCTTGATCCATCTGACTAACTGCTCATATTAACACTACAGCTGCCTCAGGGCAAAGTGGAGGGGAGGCGAAGGAAAAGGCAGCATAAAATTGACTTAGGCTGATGACAGATCTGTGCTCTTGGTCTGAAAGTCCTGGTGAGATTCTGAGTTATAAATTATTTAGAAGAGACCGGCTAGGAGGCCATGGAACGGTAACACAATGCAAGGAAGAAGCCACCTGGGACAGTACTTAGAGTGAGCAGTTAAAATGGCTGCATGCAAAGGAAAAAAGATGCTAAAACACTTAGGAGGCAAAATCAAGCATGTAAAAAGGCCAGTATTTATGTTGTGTTTGTGTTTAATTCAGTATCCATGGGCACGCCTGCTGATGCAGTCTTTAATTAAATGATCAAGTAGGGCATTTTTCCTACTCCTCACAAGCAGCTACCCTGTCCCTCATGACCCCCGTTGAGCAGAGCAGTGCCTGTGACCTGGGGCTTACTTCACCTCCTTGTGTCATGAATGACAAAGTCCAGTGCTCAACAGTCCCACTGGAAGTTCCAGGCTTCCATCTCACATCCTTTGTGTTCATCTCCATCATGGGCCCCCAGCATATTCCATACTGACTTTTTATTAACCCAGTGTTACACCCACTGTTTTATTAACCCAGTGTTTATGGCTCCCAAAAAAAGCATCTTTCTGCCCCTTTTGTCTCAGAGCTGCACCTGCAGTGTTCTCTCCATGTGCAGAATGTGTTAAGCTTACCTTTAAATGGTAACGTATGCTTCAAGTTTCTCTTGGAATAAGAAGAATCAATATAGAAGGATAAAAGCAAATTCAGAATAAAATGCCTTCAGAGAAAGGGAGGCAAAGATTAGAATATGTTTTGTAATGAATGAACTATAAAGCTCCCAGATCTTATAGGTTATCTTTTTAATGATTTGTTTTAAAATATTAAAAGGGGAAATCAGATTATGCAGAAATACACAGACACATGCTAAAACCACATTATGGATTCCATTCTTTAAAAGGGAGGGTTGAAAAAAAGAAGTTTACCCAGCCCTGTGAGAAAAAAAGATGCTGGCAGATGATGTCATGCTGTCTAGACTGGAATAAAAGATGTATTTTAAAAAATCATAGCTAACTTATTTAAATAAAATATTTTGAAAATCTAAGAAATCATAAGTGCTAGTTGATGATCTTAGATTTTACTTTGATCATGTTCTATGGGTTCTGGTGTCTTTTCATAACATATTTTTTAAAAACTTCATTTTCTCCCTTTAAACATACCTATAGAGAATTGCATGCTGATAAAAAGATATGACTGATTCTTCTGGTTTATCCAGTTCAGTCCCTTGCTTTTGCAGCCAAGATGTCATACAATTCCTTTCATGTACTGATCAAACTCCTTCTTACAACTATTTAGGGATTTTTTTACTTCCCATACTCCATTTGGAGGCTGTTCCAGTTTTCTGGTTTCTTTTCCCTTTAAATATGTTCATGGCCTGCTTTTATTACTTTGGTTTTGGACTGCTTGAGCTGTTGTACTTGAGCTTCAATATAAGACGTTTACTGACTCAGAGTGTGGAGTAGCCCTGCTCACTGCCAGACTTAAAAAACAAAGTTCTTGCTGGACAGAGGTCAGCTCAAGTGATGACTCCTGAGTTCTTGTGGAGGATAGACAATGGTGTAGAGTTATGCACAGTAGGTTTCTGGTCATGCTACTCACTGATGGATGACTAACTTTAAACCAGACTTCACTATTGACCTTCAGAGTGTAAGTGATATGTCAAGAGCCTTACCCACATTTCTCTTCTGGGAGGTTTGATCTTCCAGTGCGCAGTGCTCCACGGGGTTTTTGCAGACTCATTTTCATTTGGCTTAGTTCTTGTTTCTCACTATAAATAGTTCAAGTAAGACAGAAAGAATCTTTGTTTATAGTTCAAAAAAATGTTCTGTTTCCCCTTTGGATTAAATTTCAGTTGGTGAGAGTTGAGTCCTTAACATTTACACAGATGCAATATGCTAAGCATTACTCCTTCAAATAGGAGGTAGCCATTATGCTCTAAGCAGTTATTTTCATATCAGACTATCTAATACTCTTAATCAAGAATGCATTGGATTTGATGTAGCTTTGGCACTTGTGCTTCATTTGGGAAGCCAGAAATCACTAACTTTTGATTCTGGGCACACTTTGTGGTTTCAAAATTATTGGGAAAGGGAAATTTTTTTTTTTTTTTGTGATCCTTGAAGTATAATTGTAAACAGAGGACAGGAAATTCAAGTGGCTGGCTTTTTTATGTTTCAAGAATTTATTTCAAATGGCTTTTGAAAGCAGCGGGTACCAGTGTTGGCATACCCTCACCCTGAGTACTGTGTGTAGTTCTGGGCCCTGCATTTTAAGAAAAATATGAAGGTTCATGACCATGTCCAGAGAAGGGCAACAAAGCTGGTGAAGGAGCTTGAACATATGTCCTGTGAGGAGCAGCTGAGGACTTTGGGTTTGTCTAGTGTGGAGAAGAGGAGGTTGAAGTGTGACCTTTCTGCAGCTTCCTAAGGAGAGGACATGGGGAGAGAGGTGCTCAGCTCTTCTCCCAGTAACAGGACACATGGGAATGGTTCAAAACTGGACCAGCAGAGGTTCAGACTAGATATGAAGAAGCATTTCTTTACTGAGAGGATGGTCAAACATTGGAACAGGCTCCTTGTGGAGGTGGTCAATGCCCCAAGCCTGTCAGTGTTTAAGAGGTATTTTGACAATAGCGTGGTTGAACTTTTGATCAGGCCTGAATTGGTCAGGCAGTTGGACTAGATGATCATTTTAGGTTCCTTCCAAGTGAAATATTCTATCCATTCACAATCTCTTCAGTTTCCTATTTCTGTTTTTTTTCAAAAACCAAGGAGTAAAGTCGTGATATTGAAGGTTTTAAATCATTTGCAACTTTAAAGTCACAGCCCGTATGTGTGAAATATTTTAGGCAAGTTTATACATTACTATGTTATACAGGTAGTTAGTGTTTACCGAAAATGGAGTTATTGCACTTTTCATTTATAAAAAACCACTTCTTCGTGTATTACTTGTCATTATTTTTCTGTTGCAAATTTAACATGGATGGATAAGATACAGTTCTGTTATATTTATTAGATATTTTTAAATACCACAATAAGTAGTATCTATTCTGACAGTGCTATAATACTACTACAAGAAACAGTATCTGAAACAGTAAAATTCCACAGTGAATGAAGCAGCTGGAACTGGAACTCGTATCAGCTGCCCAAGACCAAACACTCCTTTCAGCTTTCTCCTGGGGCCGTTGACATTTGCCTTGCCTGCAGAATGACTATGCATGTTATCTGCAAGGCATTAATCCATTAGTAATGAGCCACCTTTATTTAATCCTGGTGTAGATACCCTCTTCATGGAAAAGGGTGTGTGTCACAGCATTTAAGATTTCTGTATACCTACGTGGGCAAATAAGTTCCCTCATTGGATTTGTCCCATTTAACCTAGCAGGACTGCGGTTTCGCATTTGAGTGTTTGTAGGAGTCAGCTCTGAGTCATATTTGTCCTGCAGACCTGGGCATGGAAGGGATTCAAAATCCATGTAGGGGAATAGATTGCCAGTGTGTGCATGCACAAAGGTTAGGGCTGGGAAAGAGCCTGGAGTCCTTAGTACTAACTCTATTCATCAATCCAGAATGTTTATGCTGGCTTAAAAGAATGCAGCAATGCACACAGAAATGTTGTTTACATTGCTGTTATTTAAAAAAACAAAACCAGAAAAAAACCACCAGATTTTTTTAAATTAAAAAATGAACTATAGATCTGGAAAAAAAAATAATATGTCGTGGCAGTGGCTGATCTGTTTTCCTGGGATGCTTTGGATGCTTTTTGATTTTGAACTTCTTTTTCCACATGCTGTTGCTATGGTAAGAATCATCACATCAGGGAGAGGTATCATAGCAAATAATGTCATAAAAAATAACCTGTAAGATCTTTGTATTTCATGGGGCAGCATAGGATCCATAGTTTGG
Source organism: Machaerirhynchus nigripectus (assembly GCA_013397975.1). NCBI lineage: Eukaryota > Metazoa > Chordata > Aves > Passeriformes > Dicruridae > Machaerirhynchus > Machaerirhynchus nigripectus. The sequence goes on along the minus strand of VZRQ01002919.1, from coordinate 335,039 downwards.
AGTTATTACTGAAGCCCTGTCAAAGAGTTTTCAAACTGGGTAGCATCTCATTATTCGGGGCTTGTTTTTACATGGCCAAAACAAATCAAGGAAGTCAACCTTTTTATCAACAAGATTACATTAACTACAAATTAATTTTTACCTCCTTTAGAAAATATTAGGCCTTCCATAAATCAAGAGGGAAAAATAAAATGAAAAAAAAAAAAAAAAAAAAAAAAAAAAGCAAANAAAAAAAAAAAGAAGAAAAAAGCCAAAAGGAAATACAATAGGGCAATGGAGATGAAGCTAAGAAAAGCAAAATCACAGATTTTCAGCTTTTGTGGAGAATATGGGGGGGGAGGAAGAGCAGAGAGTGATGTTGTAAACCAAGGTTTTCTCAACTTGACTTTTAGTAATCAAGTCATGATAAAATTGGATGAGTACAAGAACTTGGAAATACCAGCTGTGGTCTGTAATGGCATGCCAGGCTCCTACACAGTAAAGATTGATCAAAGTGGTTGAGTATTGAAAAACAGGTGGCATCCTCAGATGGTTCCAGACCTAATTGCTGCAACTCCATTACCAAGAGTACTTGTGTACTACAGCCTGCCAAACAGAGAGCCTGTTGAAGAGAATTTTGAATTTACTGAAGTTACCTATATTTCAAAATGTGATGAAATAAGCTTATCATGAGACAAGGCTGTACTTTTAAAATAGTAACTGTAGTTACAGACTAATTATATGCATGAGAAGAGGTGGAGAGGGGATTGGAGACTCCAAGTTCTCTGTGTAGCCGAAGACATGGAATGACAGGCAGTGGCTGTGTTGGAAGGTCAGGAGATCAAAGAGAGTCCTCATGTTAGAAGAGAGTGGGTTTGCCACACAACAAGTCTTACTCCAATTCCTGCAACAAGACACTGCAGAAAAATCTAGGAGAGGGCTGCTGGTTCTCTCCAGAGTTATGGGCTTTGGATACAGGAGGCGCCAACCTGCTCTGCCGATTTGATAACCAGAAACAGGGAGACTGACCAAGAGAGTTCAATCCAAATGTAATGTTTGTCACCACAAAACTGAGGGTTTTTTTAATAAAAATGGTTCCATCAATCCAGATGTTGCTCTAAACTGCCACTTAAATGCTACACGGAAGAGTAGCTCTGTAATATTAAACCATTTAAAATGGAAAGTATAAAAATATGTTTAGTTAAAGGTTTAGTTAATTCTTCAGACTGCAATGACTTATTTTTGAAGCAGACACCTCCCCAGTTGCAGTCACTGGCCTCATGCCAAGCCCAGCATCCATTCGGAATTCTACTGAAGTTTTCACTTCAGTAGAGTTTTAGCAATGTGACAGGCTTGCCGTCAAATGTCCTGGCTGCAGTTTGCTCACAGTGACCTCATTCAGACCCACCCATGTGTTTCCAGGTTTAGCTTTCTGCTGTTCAGCTGATGTGTTGATCCAATATACCAGATTTCGCTTGCAGGATGGCTTGCAGACTCTCAGAGCAGCAAAGTTGTGGTGAAGGTGCATCCGTGGCAGCAGAGGAGCTGTTTTTCTCCCAAGGAATGCTGCTGCTTGTTTGGTCCTCCCACCTGTAAGCATAAGTGCTCTCACATAGAGAGAAGACAGTGGAGTTCAATAATTACTAGAGCTGAAGAAGTAGCAGGATAAGCTGTCCAAAAACTTAGTCTTCTTGGAAAATCCCGCTCTAGCATCACTCACTAACTTCCATCAATGTTAAAGAGGGTTTTACGCCAAAGACTGCTCTGAAAATCCTGCTAACCTTCTGTCTTTGTCAGTCTTAGATGTAGATATTTCAAATCAGAGTGCAGAATTACTGTTGTTTTTAGACTGTTTTTCTGAAATGCTGTTGGCAATGTGCTTCTTGCCTTCCTCCTCTTGTCTCCTGTAACTCTTGTGTTCATTTGCTGATATCAGCCACATCTGTCAGGAGACTGTGAAGCTCAAAACACAACCCAGTCCCTAGAAATTTCAATTTCAGATGTGTGGCTGGACAGATGAGGAGAACTCTGCAGATGGCCTGTGATGGACTCCAAGCCTTGACAGCTCCAGACCCTTGGCATACTCCAACTAGAGGAGTCTGACAATGGCTGGACCTTCTTAGACAACTAAGAGACTTGCAATCAACAAAATCTTGTGGACCCTCTCTGTAATTCTTTTGTTCATAACCCTGATTTGACAACCACCCACATCTTTCATGGCTAACCATGGCATTCAGGGACGCATGGCACGGTGCAGACCTTTGTTTTCTGCTGCAACTTTTGTTAGAATTGTGCTAATTTGCATTGTTACTAGAGCTTCTGGTGAGTTTTGAATAGTCATATATTTCACTAAATAGTTTATTTTAAATGCTTCTTTTGAGAAGGGTGTTATTTTGAGGTTTAAAATGTGGACAGTCTGAATGAAAAGGAATGTTCTTCTTTGTAGTCCTGTTTTGAGGATGTCTTCTGACACATGAAACTTTCATTATCCTTTAATTATTGATAGGAAGTGTTTTCTTACAAGCATAGCACTTACACACAGTGAAATCACTTTTCAGGAGAAATTACTGCAAGCAGTTTCTGGATGAGTTTCAGTTTTGCAAATTGCTTAGGTTCTTTTCTTTTGTTTTTTCTTAGTATCCCATAAATTAAGGCACAAATTATAAGCAAGATCATTATGCTGTCATGAATCACTCAAGTACTAATGGCCTAATGCACTAAGCCTTAATTAATAATATTGTATTTTTAAAAAGACAATATTGTGAATGAAACATGAACATGCACTGCTTTATAACTGGGCTTCCCAGAAGATTTTAAATGGATTCCTCCTCTTAGTATGTTTTTAAATAATTGATATGGCCACTTCAAGCCCTTAGTAGACAAACGAATTACTGGCTGCTGGTGACAAAATTTGGTTTGGGCATAATAACTTCACAGAGACATGGCACTGCATACATCTGCTGCTCTAATTAGAAAGTTTGCCTAGGGTGCTTGTATCAGAAAGAGTGGGAAAAAATAGTGCTCCACAATCTGTTGTAACAGAGTGATTCCTGCAAGATGTGATTTAGACAAGATTTCTGTTTAACTCTTTCACTTCTGCTGGAACACTCTGATACCGTTTTAGCAAATTTTATACAGGCAGGATGGTACTGGCCTTACCTGAAGGAGCTCCCTGCTTGGAAATGCTACTTTTGTGTGCCAGATTTAGGGCCTGCAAGGGACGTGTCCATGGTGCAGAAGACCATTTTGTTGTCTTCTGTAGAACAGATCATTTAGACCATTGCTGCTCTGTCCTACAGAAGTCTGCTAGGAAGTCTTGAGCTGCTCCAGCCAGAGAGAATAACCAGCAACCCTAGAGCTATGTCCCTTTATTCCAGGGTAGGCTCTCAATTTATGGTTTTTAACACAGATAGTGAAAAACAGGACTAACTTAAAATTAGTTTTGGTAGCCCAGCAAGAGCCATATATTTTGGGGGGAAGCTTGTTAAGCTAGGACTAAAAGCAGTTGTTGTGAGACAATGATCAAGTGCATCTTGTTTAACCGGGGAACATATAGCACTGGAAACCAAGCCCCTTCTTACTGGATTGGTTGGAATTCATCCAGTTGAACAGCATTCTGCTCAAAAGAAATAGCTGTTGTTATGGGAAGAATTAATTGGAAGTGTATAAGTAAGATTGGCTTTTCTTGTTGCTGACTTTAATTTACCAATTCATCGAATATATCCTGGAAAACGATCAGTTTCAACAAATACCATGTGTGTTCCATGACAACACACAGCAGGAGTTTGGTGTCATGGAACTATAATTTTTTGCAGCTTTCTGAGGAAAGCTGGTAGGCTTGGTGGAGAGTGTAGAGAGCTAGATCTTGTTCTCCTTAGACCTCATTTAAGCTAATAAATAATTCCAGTACAAGGCACTTTAAGGGAACTGAAAATAAAGCAAAGTGGAATTTAATTTAAAGAAAAGGAAGGAAATTGTGCCAAAAATGTTTATGCTTTGGAGGAAGTGAAATGTGGGCAGCCACATGAAATTCCCTGTTATCAACCAATCTAATGTTTCAGAGAATAGACAACTGACTTAAAGGCAGGTGTTGTGGGAGGTGAAACTCTATTTTACATGTCAAATTATCTGTTCATACTATGCTATTGTGGAACAGCAAAGAGTCAGAGTAGCTCTTCAGTATGCTAATGAAATGTTTATGAAAGCGAAATCCAATATCAGAAATTGGAAAAATATTGCAACCTGAAATGAAGGTGTACTTCGGAATATCTGTTGTTATTTTGAATTTTCCTTATCCATATCTTTACAGGAGGAAGGAAGGAAGGAAGCAGAATGATGCTGACATGCATTTATAGACACACAGCCTGACATACAGCTGGATTTGAATTTATTTCTTCTACAGTTTTATGCTCTAGCTAATCCAAGTATTTAAGTAGGTTGTTAACTCAATTGTCAGTGTAACTACAAAAGTATTTATCTTGTTTTCAAGGCCACCAATGATGATGGTAGAATGGTATATAGAATATTTTTATATATCCACAAATTTGTTGATAAAAAGCCTAAAGTCTTTATAGTATTTCCATGAAATATCAGCAATTTTCTGATAATATTGAAAAGATAGTGGTTTTCTTCCAGGATGTAGGGAGGAATTAGAAAGGAAAGAAGGAGAGGAAGTTAAAAATTTTTGTCATTTATTGTTCCCCCAGCAAACAGCTAAAAATCAAACAAATCTGATTGGGATGATGAGAGATTTTAGATCACCTGGAGTTGAAGTTTATTTTCCCTGTCAGGTATGCTTATAGTGTTGTATTTGTGGGTATTTGAGGAATTTTTAAAGTTTAATGTCTGCTGAACTGAAATATATGGTTCTAGGGAGGATCTCATAAGGGAGGACTATATAAAATTCCTTTCTTATCTATCTAAATGGTTCTGCCTTTTTGGTGGGTCATTAGCTTTTATGCAGTGTGCTGTGTTCATTTGTGGACTAATTTTTGACATATGTATAGTTCATGTTGTGACTGGTATTCAAGTTTTATCAATGATTTCAGTGTCCAGAAGAAATTAAAAAGAATAAGGAACATAATTTTGAATGCACTGGTACTCTACATACTTGTTCGTGTTGGACGTACACCAAGAATTTTTGCATATCCTTTCTCAATCACTCTTGATACACAAGCAAAATTGAATTAAGTGTAGAATGGTATTTCAGCAGCAGCAAAGATGCATTCCATTCTCATTTGTCCTGCTTGCCTCATCAGCACAAAAGACCATATATACAGGCAATTTCTTTTCTGCCCTTCACAAGTCCCCAGACACTGGTACAAGACCAAAAGCCTAGCAGGAGGCAGTTTTTATGCTCAAATAACTTTCTTGTTTCAGAAATGATCACTCNAAAAAAAAAAAAAAAAAGAAAAGATAATCAGAAGCTGATGGTCAAAAAGAGCAAAGGTGGCTAAAACCTAAAATGTGACAGCTTTGAGATATTTCCATGGCATCTCGTTTCCATGGCCTAAAGTTCAGAGGGCTTATATCTTTCTATGACCTTGACTTCCTGACCAACCAGTCCTGACCAACCTGGTATAAGAAGAAACCTTTTTCTTTTTCTAGGGGATAACAGGAATCTGATGCCAAACAGCATAATGGAAGATCTAGTCAAGCCAGAGAAGTGAATGGGAGTAAAAACATTTCAAATCACATGTGTGTAAAACTGTTACTTCCAAGTACAAGTTTGCGAGCTTTGACTAACACTGGAAAAGCTTTTTGGTCAGACCTTTTCGTGGGAAGCAAGTTTTCCCGCCAGAGTGGGGTGAGAAAAGCAGGTGGAGGTGGGCATGTAGTGTTTATCACGGAGGTGTTTTTCTGCTGAAATGAGTTTCTGAAACAAAGTATTCAATCTTGTGCCATAGCACCACATGAGCAGGATGTGGCAGAATGTTGTCATAGCACCGCATGATCAGTGTAAGAAGGATGAGCAGCCAAAACCCCAGCTACACATATTTTTGGGCACCTGTTAGTAGACACCAAAATGATTGGATCCTGTCTGTAGCTGTAACACAGAGCTGAATGAAATACAATACTTGAAAACAATAAGGAAAAAAAACACTAAATATTTTGAATGTAACAGAACTATATGCCAGCAGGCAGCAGGGATTCACAGAATGAGAGTTTCATTAAGTTGCTATATATGTATTCATACAGAGAGATGTATGAAGAAAATACAAGAACTTAGAATTTATGTGATATTCTGAGCAGAAAAGAAGACAGTGCTTGTTAAAAAAAAAAACAGTTAATTTATTTTTATTGACCTGAAGGTTGGATGAAGAAAACTAAAAAGTGCTGTCAGGTGTCAGGGAAGGGATCCTACAATCCTTGTTTTTAGGCACACTGTTTTAACCAGTACCAATTCTGAAGTTACTGATTTTTGATAATCCTTCGAAAATGCCAAGGGAACAGTCCTCTGTTAAAGCTCTGTCACATTTTTGCAGTGTAACTTATTGCAGGCTACAGAGCTGGACTACAGACTGGAATAAGCTCTAAGAAAAAGGCAAAGATCTCATTCTTAACACAGTAGGTCTCAAACAAAAATAAGAGAAGGAGATGCAGAGGGATCACTCAAAAAGTCTGGTTGCCTTATTCTAGTCAATTATTACTGTTATTTACGTATGCTGCTGCAAATTATACCTAGACTGAGTCAGTACAATTTGAGACCTGCCCTGGTCTCAAATATATGTTGTGTGATAAACATTCTTATGTGCAGTGTACCTCCTTCTCTTTGGTATAAGAATACAGCTGAGTATGAAAGGGTGTAGGAGACACCTCGATATATTTTCATTATCATTTCTTTCAAGGACAGCTGCTATCCTGCCTGGGCTCCTACAGAGTCCCTCTAATACTTGAAGCATATTCTCTGCTGGTTGAAGAGTAGGTTGGGTAGTCACATTCATATGAATTGGGGACTTAATGAATAAGAGTGCCGCATACAGATGCTTAAAGAAATTTTTCCTCCTGAGCTTGCTCTTGTGAGATTTATTATGAGGAAGACTATTCCAGGCCAGTACTTGCTAAGTGCTTAGTTACAACTGGGATTTTTTCAACCTGCTATCTCCGTAGATATTCACAGTTTCCACAAAACCCAACTTTGAGAAATTCATGTATGTGTGTAGTTACTGTGTGCTTTATTTCTCTGCAGTGATATTGCATGGAATGCACTTGTGTATTCAGTGTAGAGAATCAGGTTTCAATCTCCTTATTCAAGGCCCGGTGTAGTTACAGTCTTCTGTGGTTTTGGTTTTCAGCATAGAACTTCTCACAGACAGCTTTACTGGTGTTTTATTATGAGTCATGGCAGTCTGCTAGTCTCATCTGTTTCTGCCTAATCTCATCTGAAAATTTTAAAGTAATATTGAATTTCATTTTTACTGAAATTTTACCCTGTGGGATAAAATATAAAACATTACTAAGATATTGCCATTCAACATGATTCAGTCTAGCTGTTATATTTCCTTCGAAATCCACCCCAGTAGCTAACATTCAGAAGCACTGGGGTTTCTGACTCTGTGGGTAAGCTCAGTGTTGAAATCCCTCTTATTTGTTTCACCATTTTGAACACTTTAACATATTCCACCACAAGGTCTCTCGCTGCACAGAAATATTTTAAATAGCTCTGTTAGAGCAAGTTCAAAGGATGATCTCTCTGACATGCATTCTTCAAAGCAAGACTACATTTCCCCACAACAAAAAAAATGTGTCTTACCTCTCCCCCTTCCTACTGTGAGTTGTGCCAGAGCTGTCATTTTTTCAGTAGGGATTGTTTATAAAAAGGACCTGTATTCTGCTGTTCAGCACAGTAGAAACCCTTGAGTTTTCAGTTTCAGTGTATAAATATTGATTTTTGTACCTCACCAGTTTTGTTAGTTAACTCAAAGGTTATAGCATTTTTTGTGGAATGAATGTCTTTAAGGAAATAAAATACTGTACCTTCCTGAAGACTAAGTGCTTGTTTCAGAAAGTGACCATTTAATCCCAGCAGCTAACTATAGTCTGTTTGGGGTATTCTGTCTTGGATCTGATATGTTTTGTTGCTTAAGAAAGCCATTGTCAAAAATGACCATAGATGGCTGTTTTATGTGCAAGCTATGCAAAATTTACACGTAGACTCATGTTAAAGATATCAAAGCTATTGGTTCTTGTTAGATATTTATAGCTATTCTTGATGCATTTCCTATAGCAGTTTACTTAATTCTTTCAACATATCTTTGGATTAAACGTAAGTATTATTCCTCATTAGTAAGCACTGGATTTTGCAGGACCCTCTTGATTTCACATTTCTGTTTTCAGTACTTCAAGAAATTAAAAACAGAGAGTAAGTTAGAACTGGGAATGGTCCCATATTTTGATCCAGTGAAAGTGCTGTTCATAAAAAGCCTTTATAGCTAGATATCCATGGAAAAGCTGCTCTTTGAATCTCAGGCTCATGCTGTGGGATTTGATTCCTGGAAGTCATATTTGTGCCTCATTGACCAACCTTTGCTCCCCTTCCTGTGAACCTGACCTCAGAACTCCAGCCAGTTGGAAAGCACTTCTGTAACCAGAATGAGAACAGCCTCAGGCTTGCAAAGATTACAGATAGAGGATACTTGACAATGTGAAAAATCATCCTCACTGGTGTATATTCCAACACTTCTCTGAAAATTCAGTTTTTCAGGTTGTTGAGCACTACTTGGTCACCATCAATTCCTTCTAAAACCGGTGGACTAAACCCTCAGCTTCATAAATCAGGGAAACTGCTGCTGTCCCAAATATATGCTTGATTGCTGCACTAAAAAAGTCACATCAGACCTGAAGGTGGTCTGAATTTTCAGGTCTGCATATTTTAAGTCTTCAATTCTACCCAATGCTTTTTGGTACTAGGAAAAGTTTCTGATCAAACAGATTTGTGGGGGGTTTCGATGCATAGATTAGGAAGTTCCTCTATTCTTTTCTGTTCAGAGAGTAATTTTTTTTATTTTTCCTCATAAGCATTTTGTGTCTCATTCCTCCTCCATTGATTAGTAAGATGTGAAAAGCCAGCTCTGACTTACTAGTAGTTCTTTCAAGTACCTTCAGATGACATTTGATGAGCAGCACCAGTTGTACAATATAAACAGGTGGTGACATTTCAGTTACTCTGTGCAGGTAGTCTCTGCCTCAGACTTGATGAATTGAAGACTTGATGGTGTTCCCCAAATACGAGAAGCAGATCCTCATTGCACTGAGGAGATTGTGGAAAAAACTGAGGGAGAGTGAACGCAGCAATTCACATAACTCAGTAACTCCTCCTGCTTTTGTCAAAAAATCCACAAGTTTGACCAACACAAACAAGAGCAAGGAGGGAACGGGACATGAAAGGGTAACAAGTACTCTTGTGTCTGCACTTGTTCTCATTCTACAGTCTTCCAGAGAGCCTCACAAAGTGCTCCACACCAAGTGAGCTTTTTCACCTTCTGACCCCTGGCAGCTCACCCGTAGGGTTTCCCAGTAACTCCCACAGTCTTGCCTACATGGAGAATCCAGCTCAAGGCTTTTGGTCAAAAGGCTTTTTTTTGCATTAGTGAATCAGAATTTCAGACTTGCGAGAAGACGCTCCCTGCTCAGAATCACTACTTTCAAAATGTTGTTCCTTTCATATTTAATTTTGAAGCAGTTCAGCAGGGCATCCACTCCTAGCTCTCTCCCTCTGCCAGGCTTTCTTTCCTTTCTGTTTCGTCATCATCATGAAGGAGGTATTTCACACTTACCTGCAGTACCTGAGTGACACAACTGCAGATTTTGTTTGGGGCAGCAATCTGACTCCGATTGTGCAAGCCTGTCTTCACAGGTACAGTGGTGGCAATTTTATCTGCCTCTTAGTACACAGTTAGGATCAAATGTTCTTGCTATGCTGTTTATTTAGTTAGAATCTGAGTATTACATCTTTCCCTCTGAATTGTACCTGGACATAAAGAAGGCTCAACTTTTCACAGCTCTCTTACTGTTTAATGTACTGCAGTTTCTTTGGTCACTGAAAGTGTCAACTTCACTCTAAGGAGGCAACACCTTGCAAGCCGTCTCAATGAAGATGAAGGTATTGCCTCTCCATAAATGTCTTCCTAATCCTTTAAGCTTTTCCAGCCCAAATTCCTGTCAAATTCATAGGAATGCAAGAAATCTAGGACAACAACTTAGAACAATTACCAAGATCAGTCTCTGTTTGAATAATGCAATAGTTGTATAAATATTGAAGTTAGGACTCTGTATTTTTGTTTACATTATTTCTGGCAACTAATCCTTCAAGAAGCCAAGGAGTTCATAAGTGAGAACTGCTGATAGCTTACATAACCTTGTTTTGATGCTTGTTTTCATTGTGAATCCTTGCCTGGATGTAGACAGGAGAAAAAATTGCAGCTAAAATCCTGTTCGCTACGTATTAATTTTTAAAAATTTTTATTGGTCTTTTATATGTGGCACAATAGCTAGCAAAGAAGCTGCATCTGCATATGTTATTTGAGATAACTTTCTATTTTTAAGGTAGGAGCTGTGTAAAAATTATTTGCATAATGACTGTTGGGGTATGGCAGTACTACACAAATCTTACTGTCAATAGAACTAGGAGGAAGAAAAACAATTGAGAGAGCACATTAGCACTCCAAAGTATATACTGTTAGTTCCACAAGAAAATACTTACCGAGCTGACAAACACCGGGCAAGGTTTTCCTTGCTGCAGATAAAGTGAGTGCAGCTTCTCATTCCTAATTTAAAACAATATTTGCAATTAAATGTCTAATCAATATACATAGATATACACATAAAGCAGATTTACTGATAACTATTGGTTTAAACTTCCTCAGCATGTGTGCACCCCAGTATCCTTCTTTCCAGAGTCTTTGCTTCATACTGCTCAGCATCCATTTCTTGCTACGTATTGGTGCTCCGTATCTCTGGGAATTAAGGGGGGAAAGACTTTGAGAATGGGAGCAATTTCCTCCTTCTTTTAAAAGAAAAAGCGAATGTAAAAAACGCAAACTTAAGGCTTAAAAATGAGTAGTTTGGGACATGGGGCTCTGACAAGGCTATAGCCTTCCATACCCTTGCTCTTGCCCTGTGCTCTGCCAGGTAAAAGCAGGGTTCTTAGCAGTGTTTTCACCAAGGATGTGCCGTGAGCAGTCAAGCTGCCATTCTGAGACTGGTGCCCAAGCAGAAATATTCTTGACTAATTTTGAATCTTCTGATACAAAATACGCTGCTTGTTTTGATTAACATAATGCCTACAGGAGTCTTTGTGTGAATCCGTGTTGAATATAACCTGTGTGAGAAATTCTTATCTTTGCCCCTTTAGAGTGACCTAAAAGAGATGTGTACAGTCTCTCAAAGGCACCAAACTTCCATAATGTTTTCTGTGAATCTTCATGAGTATCTTCAAGTACCTCAGTCTTGCCCTTTTGATAACCCAACCTGAATTGATGTACCTAAGCCTTGAAGCAACTACTGCACTGAAATATTATTTTGTGAATCAACATCTATCACAATAACACTTCTTTTAGTCTCAATGAGATATGCACCTTAGGATGAGAAGCATCTTCAGAGAACCATTGATTATAAATACCATGCATTTCCCTTCTCTAAGCTCTTGTGCAGCTCTCTTAAGCACACCTGTTAGTGTAGAGAGCTGGGAACTTCCAGAGGGCCATTCAGTTATTAGATGGATCAAGGTACCCTGAGTTTTAAGAGGACGATATCCCCCTGGTAAATGAAGTGTTTTAATTTATCCTGAAAAGACCTAAGAAATATTTCTGTAGGAACATAAGTAATAATTGTTGCAAGGGTCATAATGGTTGCCATAAGGGTCGTGGTGGCTATGATCTTACAGACCCCCAGGCATCCCCCCTTAGGGATCAGTGAAAGGTAATTAACAATAACAACTCACTGATAAAAATGCTAATTTTATTATCTAGGCATCCATGCATTCATCATAAAATTATTGGGGAATATAAACAGAAAAAAAACCCCTGAAAAACACAGACAGCTGCTTCGTCACAGCCAAATGATGTTAGCATGCCAGATTACGATACAATCAAAGATACTCCTTAAATAGCCCAAAATCATAAGGGTTTTTGTTGATACATCTAGAGACAAAAGTTATCTTACACCACTCCTGGGAGCTCTATTTTCCATGTTACTGTGTTTTCATGGGACTCAGTGAAGCTTCATTTCTCCTGAAACCAACCATCCTGAAATAGGTCTGTGTTTCTGAGTCAGTTCTTCCAGTCTTATATTTGTGATGGAGAAATGGGATGTTTGCAGTGTGGTGCTGCAGTTGTCCATGTGCCTGTCTGTAGCGTCTGCTTGCCCAGTAGGTAAAGAGTGAGACCTTACAAGAGTGCAATTCTTTGAGCTCATTCTGTTCACACTGACGGCAAAGAACAAAAGTAGAAAGTCACATAAAAAGACAGAGGCAGTTCACCTCAGAAGACCACAGCCAGTGAAAGCAACAGGAACATTCACATAGATGTTGGAGGAGGTTTTGTGTTGAGGGCATACTGTCAGAGAGGGGATCACTGATTCACCTTTATTTTCTGCAGCATGATTTACCTTTATTTAGCAGCCTTTGGAGAGTGTTTCCCTTTCTCCTATTTGTATTTATTCAGATCTGTGCAAATTACCCTGCCTGAGGTTCTCATGACTAACCAAGAGGGACGATTCACATTAGCAACTTTATAGAGAACTGTGTGGGTAGAGTGATGCAGGCAGATGAATAAGAAGAGATCACACAAAAGGATTTTGTTCCAAAAACTAAAATCTATGAAGGAAAATAAATCACCACCCCAACAGGTAGTTTAACCTGAAGTGAAAATTGTGCTTATGCAACATTTGGGCATTTAAACATTTCATTAGAAACACAGCTAGTTTTACTCAGAAGCAAACATTGGCATGGTCAGTTTACAGCTGCCTAGAAATTTTTTTTCAAACACAGACCAAAAAACTCCAAGTCTTCATACTGAATTTATTCATTCATGGCGAATTTTCCCAGGCCAGGCCCACAGGCTTTTTTTCTAGGTGCTCAGGAGGGGGGCACACCCAGACCTAACGTCTGCAGTGTTTCAGTATGGCAAGTGCTAAGTTTGAAAAGGTCTGTGATTTTTCTTTTCCTCTTTTTTTTCTTCAGGAACATGAAAACATTTCTGATGTGATTGTCATTGTCTTAAGAGGTCAAATGTCTAGTAACTGGGAAATGGGAAATATTTGTTATGGTAGTTTGAGTCAGGTTTTGTGTATGCTTTGTAAATGGCTGTTTAGTTGTACAGAATTAAATAGATATTTCAAATTAATGTCTTATTAGCACATGAAAATTCCATTCAAATTATGCAAAAAGACCATACTGCCTTGTCCATAAAATGCTCTTAGGGCAGGGTAATCTGATAATAACCAAACACCATGGAGAACTCTTGTTATTTTTTATAAAATCTTATTAGTTATGTGAGTAAAAGTATGTGGAGAAAGATGAAAGACGAGATTGCTCATTTGGAACAGCTTCTCTTCACATTATTAATGTCTTCCCTTAAATGTTGATCAGCTACTTTGAGTTCCCCAGAGTAATCACTTCTGGTAGTAAACCTGCATTATCTGTAAGCAGTATGACTTAATGGAGGTAAGCAGAATGATGAAAATCTTTGAATTTTCTTAAAATAGAGAGTGACAGAGAGATTTGTCATCTTGGTAGTGACTTTTTTCACCTTTCCTTTTGCCATGCAAATTTTGCCATCAAGTAGGCTTCAATTTTGAGCAAGTTCTTAATCAGTTGAGGGGTGTGTGCATGTGTGTGTGTGTCAGAGATTTTAAGTGCATGTGGTCAGTTTTTCAAAGGAACTTAAGACCTAAAACCTCTTAATGTGTCGCAGGCTAAGATCAGGGGTCACTCTGGTGAGCTTTTCTAAAGAGCTGGACATAAAAATAAGGAGTCAAACTCGGGTCTCAGGTGGTATGAAATCATGCTCTGTAGATTGATTCTGCAGAAAGAGACCCATGGAAACCTTCAGGAGGCAGATACTTCCCTCTAGGGTAGCCCTTTAACAACCTGTTAGATTTTCATGAAAGTGATTTCTGTTAGCTATTAAATCAGTGAAAATCTTCTTGTCCAATATTCCTTCCCAGTTCTCAGAGGCCTCTCTGGAGCATCAATATATAATGCTAGAATAAAAATGGAACAGTAAAGTCAGAGTTCATGCAGCTCAATTATTCTCCATCCCTATGTTTACAGTTTATAAGATGGGATCTCTTTGAGGTCATTTGTTATTTCCCCTGAAATTTTCTGAAATCTCCATACGTGTGAGATTATTCTCTAGTTCTCTATCCTACTACAAAAATGTTTGGATGGCTGTGCTGCTACACTGAAGTGCTGACAGGTAAAAAAATAAGGTGATCTCTGCCACACGTTAATCCTTACATAGGCAAGGAGTTCCACATTCAGGTTCAAGACTGATACAGGTGCTGGTCTTCAGCATTTATGGCAGCAATTGCAAGCTTTCAGGTGACATCAGGAGTATGCTAACATTTTGAATGATGAACCCACCTGTTCATCCATCATTCAAAACTCCCTGTTCTTGAGCAAATCCTACTCTGGTTTGGAATGTAGAGTCTCCTCTGAAACCTATGTGTGTTTTGTATGTAAATATGAACAAAGTCAATGAGTATCTTAAGTGATGAGATTTTTCTTTCCTCTTCCAAATTGGTTTCACCTGAAGGGAAGGCTCACTATAGACCAAACAACTAATACAAGTATTTCAATCAAGTGAGGCACTTCAGTCAGCAGTTCCAAGATTCACTGAATTAAGGCCATTGACAATGCTAATTAACATTAACCATTAGAGCATTAAATCTTTCCACCTGTAGAGAAGTTCTTCATAAATCATATTTCAACATTAGAAATCTTTAGAAGTGAGTTATGATAGTGGCAGTGCTTCTGCTTCTTTAGTGGAGGGAGGGTGCGTCAGGGATATGTCATTAATAACCAGAGGATGGTTTCATGGTTCAGACCCTGAAATTTGGCAGATATGATTACTGGTCAGAGCTCTACCCTTGTCGCAGGTTGTTTTTCTTTTTTTTTTTTATGAGCATCATATCTTAGTTTTCTAGCAATATAACACTAATTGGCATTTTCTTGACTGAAAGGGTTATCAAGCCCTTGGGAACAGGCTGCCCAGGGAAGTGCTTGAGTCACCATCCCTGGAGGTATTTAAAAGTCATGTTAATGTGACACTGAGGGACATTGCTTAGGGATAGACTTGGCAGTATTAGGTTGATGGTTGGATTCTTTCATTTGAAGGGGCTTTTCCAGCCTAAATATTTCTATGATTCTATGATGTATTTTTAAGGGGAGTGGCTTAAATTACGTGATCTTAAGTAATCAAAATCTATGTATTTCTAGTAAGTTTAAGAAACTGAATGGGGAAATTAATGGAGAAAGGCAGTATTTTCGTCCTTAGTTCTACATTAACATCAGTTTTATCTTCCAACACATTCAGCACAATCCTTTAAAATAGTAAATTGTATTCAGAAAATTATTGCTCAATCATTATAATTCAACATTATTCAATTAAATTCATGTTGGTTCTCATTTGTTGCTTTCACACTTTATTTTCATTTTAGGTTATAAGAAACATGAATTTATTCTACTTGGTAAAACAAATATGTAAGAAAAAAATAACACCTACATCACATACTTACTTAACATTACCTATAAATGCTTCTGTTTATTCCTTTGTAGTATTTTGTAAAAAGAAAATTTATTGTAAATTCAAGCCTGATGATTACTTTTGCACTTTGAGGTAGTGTACATACGTTAAAAGTTTTGAAACCTTTTTTTAAGCGAAGGGTTAAATATTTTGTTTTGAAGTGTTTGAAGGGTAATATGGATCATAAAGCAGAACACAGCTGAGCAAACATCTGGTTAAATATGTTTTGAAGTGACCTGTAGAAGATATAGATGGGGTTTGATGCTTTTTTTGTTTGGGTAGGGTTTTTGGGGGTTTCTTTGCTTTACATCGGATCATTAAACTTTCACATGTTCAATCGTGTATAATTGAGATAGCTCAGGTTTCATGGGGCACCAAAGCTGCATGTCCAGTCTTTAACTGTCAGTCAAGCTAAGTATGTGTCCTGTTGACTGCTTCTGCCAAAAGAAAGGTGGTGATGGAAATCATTACTTTTTTCTCACTGAGTAACATTTAAAAATATTTCACTGTCTTGAATAACATTTTTTCTGCTCATAAACTTCTAATTTTTAATACCAAAGAAGAGTCTAATTTGACTGAATGTAAATGTAAGTTGGATTTTCTCTTTCCAAACTAACCCTTCTTCAATTCTGCATCAAGGGCTTTCTCTTCCATCTTCTCTATTACTGTTCTTATTTGCTTAATAATAGTGGCTTTCTCCTTGTAGTCCAGCTAGGTATTATTCTGTCCTGAACTTATGTCCATTCTCTGTTCCACAGAGAGACAGCTGTTCTTCATACCTACATTTCCCAAATCTTTAGGCAGTACAATAGTTACAGAGTACATTAGTACACCACTTTGACCATGAATAATTCATGCCAGCATGCTTTCTTTCGGTTTACATTTGAGTCAGTAGAACAATTCAGTAACAGAGATGCTAAGACTAGACTTTGCTGGCAGTTCAAGAAGAGCTGTTGGATATGGCTTTTAGGGTACTTAGGAACGTTCAGTTTTATTTAACTTCTGGTCAGGTACCATGCCTGAGATTTCACAACCTGTCTCCCTACTGTATTAGTCTTGTGGTACCAGATACTATTCCAGTGACTCCAAAGCAGTTTTGCTCCATACAGCAGGTTAATATAACTGGACATCAGGTTCACCTAAGTATGATATTTGAGATGAAGTGTAGAGACCTAGAGTGTCTTTATCTTAAAAGATTTTATATGAATTCTTTTTTATGTGTAATGATGCTTTTATTGTTATATTGGATGTAGTGACAGTATCAGTTACCTAGAGTGGGTTTGTTTGTTAAAATCAGCTTTTGCTAATTACGATCTAAGTACTATGAAGCAATACTTTATGTTAAATGATTCATCCCAGAAACAGTATTTTAGGTGAACCAGAGGGTAGAAAAGTGTGATGATAAATGAGGTGATGCACTAACCTTGTTCATGTGACTAGCTAACAATACCTCTGTGTTGGTCTGCTTTGGCTCCCGTGACAAATGCAGATAGGGTTACTGTTGTCATGTGGTTTTGGTTTTGATTTTCTTCTTTCTTTTTGTCAACTTCTTGTGAGAAACACAGAAAATTATATACTGGAGCTAAGACTTGTGAGAGGAAGTTGATATCCTGTTTGTCAAGAGTACAAAAGTTAACTATTAAATAGTTGTTTATAGCTCTGACACAAGCTTTGTCAAACTCATTTTTTCTGCCTGCTGTGCTCAAGTTATTACTGATGTCCTCTGCTTTAAATGACATAGAAAGCATGGTATTTTCTTGAAGGAAGCCTCTAAGATGTTTATTATTGGATAGAGTTGTTGACTAATTTAGGTGTTTCAATACCATCCTTTTTTTGAAGCCTTAGCAATCTGCTGAAATGAATGACTGAGTGCTAGCCATAGGCCCCCTTTAATCCTTCATCTCCTATCTCCTTGTTTGCTGATGCTTTTTACACTAATTTGGAGCACTTCTTCTGCCATTTGGAGAAACTCTTAACTCATCAGTGACGCATTTGAAACTCAGGATCACCACAGTGCAGTGTAGTTACACCTTCCCATCTCATGGATTTAGTACTTTTACTGTAACCACTAGCAACTTAATTTGCTAGGTGTACAGCATAGCATGAAATCTATCTCTCTTTTGATTTGTCCAGAAATTAACATTGTCAGCTGGATTGCTTAGGAGCATGCTGCAGTCCTTGATGTCACAGATGAAAGAGTGTCTTTGGAGATCTGAAGAGTACCTTGGGAGAGAGAGGAGAAAAACACTGAATTCTCTTTTTTCTTTTTTTTCCCTTCTAACTCTAAATACTTAGTGTATTTGAATAAAGTATGTTTCGATTTTCTATGTATTTCCTATTTGCAGAATATGGAATTATAGGTTGGGTACAATCTATGCCATGGCTAGAGCATTGCAAGAGACATGTTTTCACTGCCTGGTTGGACTAAGTCTGGCCCATCAGTCAGTACATTTGGGTAATGATGTGAATCATTACATTTGGGCAAGAAGTGAATTTTGATTCTGCAGCACTCACCATTTCCCAAGGGGCAGAGAGAAAGTGTTTCCTCTGTAGCACAGTCATACTTGCCTGGGTGAAGGCAGTGCATCCCAGCACATTTCACCAATAGCTCCTCTCTCCCGTGGTTTTCCCTAGAGCTGAAGCCTTGCCCTTGGCTCCTGTTGTTTTGGTGTGCTCTTCCTCCTGCCTCTCCTGCTGCCTGCCTGTGGCCACAGCAGGGCACTAACTCCATGCTAGCTTCTAAGCTGATAAGCCATGCAGCTTACCTCCTGTTCTGTTCCATGTGCCACTTGCTGGCAACCCGGCTGCCCAGAGACACGTCTGAGGGATGTATGATTCACAGGTATCACACAGAGCAAGAAGATCTTTTCCATTCCCCTAATGGCTTTTTGCTTTTCTTTTTGAAAACAATGCTGCTGGTATTTTCCATGAAAAACTTCTGAATAAACACTTTTCCTCAATCAATGTTCTTTTACTCTTCTTTTGTTTTCCACCTTTTTTTCTTATATGCATGGTATATCTCCCTTCTCCCAAGAACAAATCCCAAATCCAAAAGTCAGGCAAGTGTTTTCAGTTTGCTTTTTGTCACCATCATTTCTATGGTTATGTGTAACAGAAGTTTATATAATGGAATATGGAGACTTGTCACTGGCTAACTAATTTTGAACAGGAGAATGTTCTGTGGGAGAACCATTATAAAAGGTGGCATGTGCAGTGACTCTCTGTTGTTAAAATACTTTGGAATTTAGTAGTAGTAGTAATGGAACAGGAAGTGGATAAATATTTTCAATTTATAGTCCCTGATGTTTGAAGTCAACTTCATTGTGACTAGTAGAAAATGGGGCATATTCACAGCACCGCAATGAAAATTTCTCTTCTTACTGTGGCAAAGAGAGAATGAAAAATGTAGGAAGGTAAGGTAAACAGGAAATTTCACTGCGGCATTAGGCACCAAGAATAGCGAGGTACTATTTTGAAGAAAAACGTTGCAAATGCAGTGGCAACCAGCATTATCTTTGAATCAGTATTCATGAAGTTTATAATTAATTAGAATGTGTTGTTACTCTTGCAGCTGAATTTTAACTCTACAGCATTTTAGCACGCTCTTTTTTCTTTGACCTAAATCCGTCTAATTTTTTGTCTGCGTTAAAAGGACAGAACAAAAACACTATTGTGTCTTGGGCTGTGCTCAGGCAGATCAAGTAAGTTTGCATTGCTAAGCAAAGTCATACACATTTTAGTCATACCAGAAATGTTTGACCCCCGACACAATTAAGTGAGTTGAGTGTCCACGTGATGGAAATGTTAACTGTTTTTTGCTTAAACCTGTTTGTAAAACAGACAGTCCAACAGGGGAACAAAAGAGAGGGACAAGTCTGAAAATGTAATCAGGCATAATAACACTTAAGTTTAGAGAGGAGTAAAGCATTTCATTTGTAGATGCAAATGAAATATCATTACAATTCAGTGTCTTCAGGAGAGTTCTTTACTTACACTGGTTACCGTTAGCATTTCTTAAGGATGATTTATATATATATTCAAAAACTCTTTTTTTTTAAACTGGGAGATGATTCAGAAGAGCATGGCTGCGTTCTTGCAGACATAATACAATCCACACTTCCCAGTCCTGTGATTTAGATTTCTATTCTAACCAGAAGAAAATGGAATACATTTAAAAATGCTGTGAAAAACAACAAAACACCCTATGTGCTAACACATTCAAGACATTTGCTCATGATATTATTAGATTCTGTTTTGTTATTTGAAAGCTAGTTCTACTTATTCCCTTTAAAAGACTTGATGTTTATTAAAAACTTGCTGGGTTTATTGGGGTTTTTTTTCCATGAAAGCAATGATCTTTGATCTATTAGTAGCATAGGATCACCAGCTGCTTTACGAGCTTTCATCCAGGCATGCCTTGCTGGTGCCTCATGGCCCTAAGTGAAAGAAATTGTCCTTGCAGCCCTGTGGGCACGTGTTGCCATGTGCTCACAAGGCTGGTTCTCTAAATAAGCCATAAGCCTGAAGTCCATGCAATGCCAAACCAGGAGAAGACGCTGCTGCCTGCTAAGAAACGGGCTGGTCCCCAATTCTTTTTAATGTGGCTGATGAGCTGGGACTCTAGGAGAGAGGCTGATGTAAAGGTTTGAGTATTTCTCATCAGGAGTGTGGACCAAACAGGAGGAAAAAATTAAATAAAAGGAATTTTGAAGGCTTTGGAATGGAGCAGATCCTGCAAACTACAGTACCTATTGCAATGTTTACTGAAGAACCTTCAGTCTCCACCATAAACCTCTGGTTCACATCTTTTGCAAGATGCAATACTTAGATCCATCTCTAAATAAAAAAAAAAAATCAGTGTGTTTTAATTTTTTAAAATAAGATCCTTTTATTTTTCTATCTTCAAAACTTCTAAATGTACCTGCACTTTTTCATGAAAAGTTTTTCTACACTGGATCTACAATTCACTGTCAAATGTACATACGACCATTACCTATAGAAATTTTCTCAGCTTGGTTCTGGGTTTTGTTCACTTACTACTCTCCTACCGATAAACCTGTGGACAAATAAAACATCCCTGAAGTGCTATGAGCATTGGAAGAGAGAATTGTGCATAAGAACAATTGCATATTCAGGATCTCACAGCAAAGAGAAGACACATGTCAAGCTAGAAATCCTGCTCTTGGTGTCTCTTCTTCTCCCATCTGGATCACTTTCTGTGGATTGAGATACAGAAGTAAAGAGTTCCTTTTATTTCCAGGAGAAGTATTTTCCAGGCAGATTTAAGGAAGCTGTAACTCCAGACTGAACTTTTTGGTGTCTTGGCTGTATGCACAAAGCACTGGTGTAGCTGTAACGGAGTGAATTCCATGAGGTGGATTATTTCCGAAGGTAGGCGAAAAGAAAGGAAAGTCTGCTCGTCCTGTTTCAGGATTGTTTCATCACATCTTCATTCCACAGTGAGAAATGCGTTTATACTCACATGGTTTTAAACTGTGACCCAGATAGAAAGAGGTATGTATCATCTTACCATACCTAAGCTACCCAGTCTCCTTCTCATAGCTTTTGTTATTTTCCTGGACACATTCCACCTTCCTTCATGGCATTTCCTGGGTTTAGATGTCTTAGAAGCAGGTTGGTTTTTGGACAGTTGGGTTTCAGGTGTGCTGATGATCAAGTAGCCTAATTTTAAAGGCTGGCAGTGCTGTTTCAAATGTGATTGTATATTTGTCATAAATGTATGTTATTATGCTCTATATTTTGTCCATTTTTAAACTTTGAATCGTCTGATGGTTTTGTCATCTGGCAATTTCTTTTTTTTAAATATTTTTTTCATCCAGTCCCTGGAGTTTTTCTAGAGTTAGTCAAGCACAGTCACAGCTGGCATTACCTTGTGTTAGTGATAGTCCTTGCCATAAGTGGGAGGTTAAACTACATGACCTCCAGGGTTTTTTTCCAACCATTATTTCTATGATTCATCATGTATTAGTCACTCATTTTCTGTGTCTCACAGGTGTCCTTAACTTTATATGCTTCCTGTGACTTCTTAACGAGTTTGTGAGGGAGCAGGAAGTCATTTCCTGCAGTTCCACAGCAGACTGAGATCTCAAGAGACACAAACTCCTGTTAGTGGCAGGCGGCGCCACATTCAGATGGCACGTGCTGTTAGTAAAAATCCGAGTTCTTGTGTAGTTGGTGCTCTGATCTTTCCTTCACGGAAGAATCATTGCACATTTGCAGTGATGGGGGAGACTCCAGAAACTGAGTGTTCAGATTTATTTCAGTGGCTGTCTGAAAAGATTCACATTTTGTGCCCAGATCTGTGAGGGCAGGGTTTGATCAGATGGATAAATAGCAGAGAAGAAGGAATGAAATTACCTAGCTGGAGAGCAGGATGTGGCAGTAGACAATACACATGGAACTTAATTCACTGGGGTTTCTGCTATACTATGCCAGCTGCAATGTTGACAAAGCAGTGTAGTTATTTGACCTAAACCCTTGATATTTGCTTGAAAAGACATTTGCAGAACTGTAAATGTGCTACATGTGTTGCTATATTTGTTGGGCCAAGGTGTGGTATCTCTCCAGCAGACCCTGTACCTGTGCACTTTCACACAGCAAGAGATAAATAGATTGGTGGTGGGGAATGGAAAAGTGAGAATCAGTTGGGAAATGACAGAGGTTATATAATGAGCTGAAGATAAAAAATGAATAAAATTTAAATGCGTATCTTGGCTAAGTGAGAGACAGATGGAAGAAATCTACAAATTTTGGGGGTGTGAAAGCTCTCCTGGAAAATTCAGCTCTGTTGAAATCAAAATACTTTACAAAGCAGGTCAACTGCAGTAGACTTTTGCTTCAAAAAAATAAAAAAGACTGTCAGACAACACATTTTAATATTTTGGAATACATCTTTTTTAATTCTTAGTTTTGAAGTGATCCTTTGGATTCATTTTTTAATATATTTTGATTTATTTAGAAATAAGTGCAAACAATACACAAATAATCAAAGGAGACGTGGAATTTTCCTTCCAAGATTATTTGAAGTGTTTCAGTTTTGATGTAATTTGGAGCAAAGCCAGAGTATAAAATCCTTGGAAATTGCTGTCATCCATTCAGTTCCCAGGGGGCCTGAGAAGGACTCTGTTCTGTATCGCACTTCAGCTGGTATCTCTTGAGATGCAGAAGCACCAGTAATTGCCAATAGCTGTACTACAGCTCATTTGCTTTGCTCTCTGCATTGCAAGGGCTTGACTGTGCAAGTGGCTTCGACATCCCACTACGCCTGATGTCCAGCTGTAGTGGTACCACTTCTCCTCTCACACTGCTCTGAAAAGTGGAAGCCTTGCTTTTTCCCCCCATGCTACACCGAATCTCTTTCAGGATCAAAACAATTTTAAGGGAAGATTTTCCTTTTAACACTTTCTGGGGACTATATAAGAGATTTAATAGAGCTTTTCTTTCCCTGCCTTCCTTTTTCCATAAAATCTTACACAAGGTGACTGAGATAAGTGCTGACTGCTATGTCTTGCAAGAAACAGCTCAGTCCTGCTATTGGCTATTAACTAATTGTTGTGTGCCACTGAGATTCTTCTTGTGTTTGTGCATGGAGGGTCCTCTGATACAATCTGGTGTTTGAGTGTTTAAGGTATCGTTTAGTGCTGAAGAAGTTATTATTCTTGTGGGAATTCACAGAAAAATTGTCTTGGAAAAGTGTTTGCAATCACTGCCTACTTAACAGTCTATTACAAATCTTTTGAATTACAGTCAGTTGGTTTGTTTGGCTTTTTTTAAGAGACAAATTTCCTTGTTTTTCATTATGTCTTGTAGCTAGGAGGATATTTAAAGAAACACATAGATAGGACCTCATTTAGAAGCCAAACAATTGAATGAGCTTCTCAATTGAGCATGAAAACTGGAAAAAAAAAAAAAAAGACTTGTAATTTTCACCCTGGTTCTGGTCCTGTAAAGCAACCTTTGGATTCATCTGGTGTGAGAAATTTACCACAATCCATTCAGCACTTTCCTGCCCACTTCGATGCAGTGCTGTCGTTACTGTGAAATCCATGTTCAGGGGCTTTTTTTTCCTTTCAGGCATGCACATTGCTCCCACTGTGGATAATTGGTTATGTATGGGTAGCATGGGAAGAAGACTTTTCTAAAGTGCTTGCAAAGACACTGCTCCACAGAACTGCAGTAAATAGCTACTTTAGCAGTGATTTTAAAAGCTGATTTATTAGTTTGTCCTTTTTAGACATGCCAACCTTTATATTAGGAAATACAAATTGCTTTACAGTTTAAAGACATCATCTGGCATTTTCAAGTGCTTCTCAAGAGCTTTGTGTGCATTCAAGATTAGTGGCCAATTTGCTTTGTGGAGTGGAGGAGCTAGGTGTTCCATCCAGCTATCATTCCAGCAGATTCCTTATTAGAAAGGAAAGGAAATTTGTCCCTGTTAAAACTTTGGTTCTTCTGTTTCATTCTCTTTGCTCTGCACAATCGGTAATGCCACTCCTGTCTGCATCACAGCTGGGGGGAATGGTCAGAAATTCTGTGGATTCCATGTAGGAAATGGAGACCAATGAGTTTTTCAACAGAAATGCCTTTTAAGGCAGGAAAACTTGTATGTTTGTGCTTTGTACCACTTTAACTGGAATTCACTGTGTTTCAAGTAAAAGGTTTTTGTCATAAACCATAAAGAGAATATTCTATGGTATTATTAGGGGTTAAATATTTTGGAATTATAAGTACTTTTAAAATTTGAATAAATTACTTGAGGGTGGAGAAGTAAAAGAAAGATTTAGCATTTCTATATCTATTCAGGGAAGGTTCTTAAGGGCTATTGTGACTTTAACGGATAATTAGCATACATAACATGGAAATTTGCAAAAGTTACAGGCCACATTGCAAAGTCACAATTAGAGCTACCACTGTAAATAGCACAAAAACTGGAGCTTCTTCAAAATAAGACATTGAGAAGTTCAGATTTTTGGGTTCATTCTTTTGGTTTGGTTTGGTAATGGAAAGGACCAAGCTGGATATGAAATAAAAAGCATTACATACAAAAAGCATCTAATAGCTTTACATAATATCACTTGAGTGAATGGCTTAGGTGCATTTTGGTGTCAAACTTCATCTCTTTGCACGTAACAAAGAGATTTTCTAATGGTAGATGCAAAGGAGTAGCCAGAAATCTATGCCAATCTAATGACAAAGCAGGTTATGAACTCACTTCATTTAGGGCTGAGATCAGTGTAATACCAAGAGGAGGGCCATTAAGGTTTATTAAATTTGTCTAACAATATCAGCCATACTTAGTTTAAAAAATACATGTATTATTTATGAAAAATGTACAATCTGGAGCTAGCTTGCTTTCAAATCGCTCCTGTGAAAAGTAGTCTTTTATGATGATTTCATAAAGCCATTAAATGGCTAAACTAAATGTATTATTAAAGTGCTTAAGGATAGATTTCATACAGCAGCAGAATGCAATGTGTGTTCCTGTTGAGATGCTTTTCCATTCATGAGAGAAAATGTTCTTTTTTAGTACATAAATCCTGAATTTGTAAAATATACGTGGAAAAGCTTTAAGATCCTAGGAGCTCCAGTTCAAAGCTTAGCTTGCAGAAATGTCTAAAGGAGGTGCAGATGAGCCCTTTGAAAAAAGATAAGCAGAACAATTGTGGTTCATCAAGCACAGTCATGGAGGAGGCTCTTCAAAGTGGAGACACATACCTCAGCCTCCTTCTGACCAGCAGGGTGTTTATCAGAATTTGAGGTGGTCATCTGGGGTGGGAAGGACCCACCGACTGTTTCTTGTTGGTGCTGGGGAGGCCCACTGCTATCTAATTGCAGACCTGGGAGCTGGCTGTGATGGTCTCTCAGGGTGGCAAGGCTCAGGGCTGCTGGGATACACACAAAAGTCCTAGCCCTTTGTCTTCTAGTACTACTTGGTTCCGATCTAAAATCCCTTCACAGAGCAGACCCTGGTGACTCAGAGTAACATGGTGCTTGAATGATTGTAGCCTTTTCTCAAGACGTATTTTGGTAATTCCATCAAACATGAGCCTCAGGTAGGCAGAGGTCACATTTTTTTGCAAATGTTCTGCAGATGTGTCACTCCTGACTGCTCATGATGGCTGGTCTTCAGTGCTATGCTTGGTCAGGTGTAGTCCCGTAAACAACCACAGTCACAAACACGCCTACGTTTCAAGGTACAACGTGAAGATAAATGCGTAATTTATATCTTCTCAAAAATTTTAAAAAAGCAATTAGTTCAGGGCATTTTGACCTTCTAGGTGACATAAATAAAAGGTGTTCTTTCAGTGAGTGAGGATTCTCATTTTTAAACCTGCATCTTCTGTATCTTGTGCGGATCTTTTCCATGAGTCACTTAATTGCTGCCTCACAGGAACCTTTGTGGAGTAAGTCAAAGCTGTGCAGCAGTCCTGAAGTTCATGGATAAGCAGAGGGAGCATGCTGAGAGGTTATAATAATAGAGATACCAGCTACTCTGTTAAAAATCTTGGCTTGCCCCTGAGTCAAAGATTTTTGCAGTATCTTGCCTCTTTCCAGTACCCCTAGACAAGCCAGAGCCATTGCACTGAGTAAGCAGAATTCCTTTTCAAAGCCTTGCTAGACTTTCACTGCTATTTTTGTACTAGAAAAGTCCTAAAAGGAGCGCTCAGAATCCATTGATTCTATTTTTTTCCTGCAAAACATGTGGAGAGATTTTACTGCATTTCAATATGTTTATTTAGTTAATCATACAGATAGAAACCCATATTTCTGTCAGGGACATTTCCAGCTCAGTGGTCCATCTCGGAGAGTAGGAGAGTATAAAAATAGATTTACTGGAATCTACGTGAGTGACACAAGTATCTACTCCCAGGGAATATATCTCATAATGTCATCTTTATTGCAGTTTGTGAGCATCGAACATACTTCAGGCCTCACACATTGAGAAGACAGAGCCATGGCGGGGAGATGGGAGGAGGATTTAAACAGCTTCTGCTACTTTTAAATATTTGAACATCACAATAATAGTAATACAGCTTGCTGATTTTTTAATGTGATCAAATATAGTAATTTTTGCTTATGTTCAGCAGTGTCTGTGAATCAATGCTAATTTGTTAATGGGTTGAAAGGGCTACAGTTTTTTGAAATTTAAAAGAAAGGATTTTTGGTAGGCTGAAGACTCAGCATTCTTTACGGAAAGAGTAACTATTTTTTTTTCAAATTCAATTAATAATGACAATACTGATTTAATTGCAGGAGGAACTTGCCATCCCTTGGATATGATGTAATTCAGTTCTTATTTCACTTGTTTCTTGGTGATTATGGAACAAAGAAAACCCTAGACATGTTGAGTTCTAGGTTTCCCAGAAGTGCTTAAAGCAGTAGTGGGTCAGATCAATTTTGTTGATAGTTGATGAGACCCATGTGTGTTGTTATTTACAGACCCTTTAGCTATTAAACTAGTAGTTCAGAACAATTTTATTCTTAGAGGATTAATTCTTTTGCAAATGAGTGCATTATTAACGTAACTTGTTGATACTAAAATAAGGGGACATAAAATAACTAAGGAGTTCAAACAACTGCTTTAGCAATAAAATCTTTCAAAAGAAATAAAACGTAAGTTTGAATAAAAAAAAGTCATAAAATTAAAATTAAATTAATTCATTCATTTTGTGATGAAAAACACTCCCTGATGTAACAAAACCACTCACAAAAATTAACAAAAAATATATGAGAGCCATAATTTTGCTTTAGTTTTATGAAGAGTCAATTCTTCTTCACAGGATGAGAAGAATTCTTGTCTTTTTACATACAGAAGTGTCAGTTTTGGAAGCCATACAAAAGAAGTGGATGAGTGGGCCACTGAGATTATAACATATTGCATTGCACACAGATGTTAAAATACAGTGGTTTCCTCTTGACTACAGCTATTCCTCATTTTATTATTATGTTTGCTTATTTCAGCTTGCATCATTCACACAATATACAAAACAGCTGTCTGTAAGGAGCTTTTTTGCATAGGCTTGATGAAGAGAAATACAGAATGACAAGACAATATGAGAACACAATATTCCTGTTATAACCTTTTATGTGGGCATGGACAAGTGGTGTTATTTTTAGTTACGGTCAGCTAGGGTTTTTTTGTCCTAAATCCTTCTGTTAATATCATGTAGAATTTTGGGGGTTTTGACAAGAGCTATTCAATTGTTCTGTATTAATGTAGATCATCCCTTCTAGATTTGCAGAACTGTTTCAGACTTTGAAATCCCCTTGTCAGAAGTGCTGCAGGAGCAATGATCAGAAGTTTTTACTGACGTAACTTCCATTTTTCATACCTTAGTGTCTTAAAAACAGCAGGAGAAAAAAAAATCAATCTCAAGCAAAACAAATTGTCATGCAGCAAGATATATCCTAACCTATCACTTTAAAAAATGAAGCATATGACTTTTCTTACAAACCAAGGGGCAACATCACTCCTACATTAATTTTGATCACTCTTTCTGCACGTTTCTTTTGTTGTGGCAGTAAATCTTTGACCGTGTGATCTGTCATGCTATGGGTTATCTTCTCTAGCATCTAGGATTTTGAAGCTTATTGTTGTCTTCACCCATGATTCAGAGGGCAGTGGGGCCTGTGCAGTGCACAGAGCTCTTTCACAACTGGCCATCTGTGGTGAGTCTCTGAGGAGGGCAGTACACACAATCCACTGTCATTATGGGTGGGTGAATAGCAGTAATGGTGAAACAATCAATTTTTTTTTCCAGTTCTTTATGTATGTGTTTTTTTGTTTCTGAAGAATCCTCAGAGAAAGGCATTTCTCTGGCTGACATACCCTGTCGTTCATTTCCAGGCAGCTTCACAGCTGCTTCCAAGCTGGAGAGTTCCCACAGAGTGTAGTCCTTTTGCTCCATTGTTTCTTTGAAAGCAGTGACCCTAGACCTGCAGTGCCTAAACGTGCATATGCTTGGTTACAAGAAACATTCTTAAGTGTGATGATTCCCCCACTGGCCGGCTGTTACAGCAATGGGATTTATGATTTTCATTTCCTGACTCCAAGAGCTAGGTAACATAAATAGCATTTGCCTTTTTTACTTTAAGAGCTTTTCAGAAATCTGAAATTTTGTTCTTCCTTTTTAGACTGACTCTTGAATCCTATCCTTTTTAAAAATAGGTGTAAATCTTGTTGAAGTTGAATTTTTT
Source organism: Machaerirhynchus nigripectus (assembly GCA_013397975.1). NCBI lineage: Eukaryota > Metazoa > Chordata > Aves > Passeriformes > Dicruridae > Machaerirhynchus > Machaerirhynchus nigripectus. The sequence continues at coordinate 306,096 of VZRQ01002919.1, read as the reverse complement.
GAGGGACAAAACCTCTCAGTATGTTCTCCTGTCAATGAAGATTTTTTCTGCCAGATTGTCTGGTCTTTAGGTTCCTGTGGATCAGTTGCACATTTTTTTATGAGTTCTGATGGAAAAAACCCCCAAAAATGATGTAATATTTTAAAAGTTTTTCTTTCTTTTTATCTGTACGTGTGAATGTCATTTTTCAACATTTTCTAATCGATGTGGCTAGTGCATACCAGTGATAGAAGTGGAGTGGCTAGACCCATGCAAGATCCATGCAAAGCTACCCAGGATGATGCTCATTTGCAAGAGGCATCCTGTGATTGCTCTGATGCTGTAAGAAATGTCAAGACATAGCCATGGCGTGGTGCTCATCCACCTGAATAAGATGTTTTGATGAGTCTAGTTCTAGTCAGAAGTAGAGTACCTGGTAAACATACCTCCAGAGGCAGATCTGCAGATCTGGGGTTCCCTGCGGGACATCATCTTCAGGCTGGATCATTATGGCAGTTCAGTTCCTACAGTGAAAATCTTGTCTAAAAGTTTTGGAACTGCTAATCAGACTGGGATGAGGCAGTAAGAGCTGCTCTTGGTTAAACACTGCTGTCCTGCCACTGAAGCTCACAACACACATTTTTCTCCCCAGGAGTATAATTAGATTGTAGGCTTTTGTAGCAAACTACAAAGTGGTCCAAACTTCCTCTCAATGAATTTCTACTAAGATTTTCATTTCAAGCAACAAAAAGAATATAGGACATCAACAAATAAGGCTACAGGGTATGATCTTGCCCATGGAGAGCAGCTGACTGTTGCTGTCCAGGAAGTTTTACTTTAACAGCAAGCCTTTCAACATCAGCGATGCTGAGCTGTAGCATAACAGAACCTCTCCAAAACCTATGCCATCTTTTGTGTACTGAATACTGAAGCAGACTGCAGCAGTAGTAGTGCTGTTTTATATAAATGTTAAAGCTACATATGTTGCTAAATAAAAACTACTCGTAGGTTTATAAACATGGCTCTGTAGGAATGTGACAATGCTTCTCTGAACGCAGCATTTTTTATTTGATGTTTCTTTTCTGTTGACGGATATATCAACTTAAAAGTAGCCATGCTGTTCCCAGTTGAATATGAATTTGAGAGGGCTGATGCACATCGCTTAGTCTAGAAGTCTAAAATAAGTTACTTTAAAGCTATTTGCTCAGAAGTTGCCAGACTTTACAGGATATACATAAATAACTTAGTGCAAAGCTTGTATCCACTGTCAAAGTGAAGCCATATGCCAATTTCAAGATCTCCAGCAGAGGAGCATCAGACATATGCACCACTACCTAATACTTCGATAGAGCACATGGTTGATAGGAGACTGCAGCTCACACCTCCTGGGGGTTGAGTCAGTGGAGTGACTTCTGTTCACCACCATGGACTTTTGCTCAGGCACCATCTGTTGGATTTTTCCCCAGGTTGGTAGTAGACACCTGATTATTTGGAAACAGGATCATGTCTTACATAATATTATTGTGTATTTAAGGGGCCATTGAAATGGGCAGAGTAGAAGTGATTGTTTGGATAACAGTCTGAATAAAACAAAGAGTGCAAGATGTTGCATTAATAATACAACATTAATAATTAATCATGAAGGAGTAAACTGATTTGTCAGAGAAAAGCATTTCCTAAACAAATAAGGAATCTAAGAAAGTGGGGGTGAAAGGACAGAAAGCCATCTTTCCTCCATTCCCCCATTTATTTTTTTCAGAGGGCCACAGTGAATCATATGTCTCTTGTGACTAGCAGGAATGATCTTACTGTCCAAATGGCTTAAAGAGAGCTTTACTAGGAAAGAAAATAATCAATAGGATGAGATATTAAAAGGAAATTTTTTTCCTTCTTAGTCCAGGCAGCACTGTCAACTCTCTATTGAATTTGTGATCTACAGGAAATTAAACACTGACAGCATCACCCACAAAGATAAGCATATATTGCTTAGGGTTAATGACTTGCTGAATTTTCTAAGTCAAGCTGTGTATACATTAGTACCTCAGATTTTTATCAAGTGACTGTTGGCAAGTAACCATGGATAATGATAGCAAACGAAAATTCCCTTTATAAATGACAGAGTCGTGCTGTTGTATTTTAAGCTCTGGCTTTCCAAATATCTGCCTACTGTCTTGGAAAAACTCATTTACATGTGTGCAGTATTTTGTATGAATAACACGATTGTTATGTCATCCACTTTTGCACACACTTATGGAGCATTAGAAAAGGAATTAGAGACGCTGAAGCAGGTTGCAGTCCGGGAGACTCGGAAACATGTGCCCACAGTAGACTGCAAATTCATAATTAGGCATCTAAATTAATGGCTCTATTTTAAAAAAAGCTGGGCTCTCAGGAGTCCCTTTTTTTTGCTTGAGATATACTGATCTTAAAATTAGGCCCCAGCTCAAGGTATCTGCAGCTGTAATCATACATTTTCTTAACTTCCCAGCTTCTCCAGAGCTGCAGGCTCCTTTGAGCTAGAGGCAGGAACAGATTGATTGAGCCCAGGACTTTTTAGTTTGCTTCTGTTTTAAATCACACAGTAGGGGCAGGCTAGTGGCAGGTCTGTATCCTTTTCCTTTCAGTGATATCAAAGACCAGTTGCCTTTCCAGACTTGCCTCACAGACCTACTGGAGGGAGGCTCCTTGATCACCAGGGCGCGGTGCCCTTTGTGAAAGCTACGCCACAAGACTGGTGATGACCAGTGGGAACTGGTTGATAAGGAAAGGGCTGCGTGATACATACACAAACAGAGAGCATTGCTTCTGTTGACATTTAGGTTATCTCGTTGGAAAAAAGAGGGAGAGAAGCTCCTCACTAAATGTTCCAAATCATCTGGAGGAGCCTGTGTATTTCCACTGGCCAGAGGGGGAAGCTCATTTGTCAATCTAAACTAGATATCTGAAATTCATGCAGCAGTTCTCCAGTGTGGCAGAGACAGAGTTACTGTAGGTACTGTTTTCTTACTGTTTTCTGTACTCTACCTATGTGATCTATTCCGTTTTCACTAAAATTGAAGCGGGCAGTTGCAAACCAGGTTTATTTTTTGTTTTAATAAGGAAATAAATGGGCCAAAACTGCAGGAAGAGTCTTCAGAGCCAGGAACATTTCCTTTGGGATGTATAATGATGGTACATGTATCTCCTTTAAATTTTCTTTCTTTGAAGGTCTCTATTGAGGCACTGGTCAGACACAACTGTCCCTTGCTTGTGTGAGCTGAAAAGATTAGGGCCTAGATTGGTTTGGTGTGCTTGGTTGGTACTGGGGTTTTTTGTTTGTTGGTTTGGTTTTTTTTAACACTATTACTTGAAACCTCTGGGGTTGGCACAATGGTAAAAGGAATAAAATCCAGGCCAAGTATATAGCACTTCTGATAATCCAGCTCACTGGCACTGGATTACCAGAAAAAAACCTCGCGAAACATAAACATGGTGTTGGAGTAAAACTTCATTGGAAATTGCACAAAAAAAGGAGAATTTTTGCAATAAACCTTTCCCCCTCTTTCTGCTTTGTATCTAAGGCATTTTGTGTTACAAACAAAATTACAGATGTCAAAATGAGGTGGCAGACCAAATATAGTAAATACAGACAGGAAATAGACCTTTCCCCTGTATGCTTCTCCATCTCCACCACTCTCATCTCTCAAAGTTCTATCAGTCAAAGCCACAGTCAACAAAATAACTCAGATATAGGATTAAATAGAAGAAACATTCTTCATTCCTGCTTTGAAGGGTGCTGGAGACTTGTTATGAAAGAAAAATGCCATGACTCTGACACAGGCACAAGCACCATGGTAGTAACATCTCTCCCCAGCCAAGAGTCAACTGTGTTGAAACTGTTTTGGTTTCTCAGCCAGATGAAAAGCCCAGATTCACTTTTCCAAAAGGTAGAGTATCAGTCTGACCCCTTCATGTTCACCTACCTGTTAGTGAACCTTTAAAGAAATCTCTCTGGTAAACTCAAAGTTGGCATAATTTCAAGACTGCAATTTGTCAGTATAACTGATAGGGCACTTTGGCTTTAAGTAAAGAACAGATGATGAACAAAAATATATGAATCACTTGTCATATGGCAGATTCAAAGTAGGTGAAAAGCCAGTATTTTATCACAGTTGCAGTTTAGACTTTACCAGTCTTCAAGAACAATTGACCATTTATGGAAACATGACCATCAGAGTAAGAATAGTACTAACACGAAAAGTGGTGATAGTAATGCAAGTTCTCATATTTCAGTCTTTGACTGTTTTCTCTTTGGGTTTTGAACAGGCTAACTGAGTATATTTCTATTTAGAGGCCATTAAGGCAGCTTCTTTCTTAAGAAAACAAAAGTACATGTTTGTTGGATGAAAAAGAAATTCGTCACATTTCATATTAAATCTAGAATCCATTTAGCAAGACTAAGATTGATGTACCACTCTGATGCCTAAAATCAAGGGGACTCAATTCCTAGTCTCAGCGAAAAATCCAGAGAATGTAAAGGGGAGAAGAGGGTCTTTCACTGAGTTGAGGAAAAGTTGCTGCCTTTACTGTTCTGTCCCTATGGTGTTCCCAGGGCTCCTCTTGCTTCGTAGCAGTGTCTGTGGTAGGGCAGTCTTCAGGGAAAGGCTTTCCTTCAGAACACATACATTGTTGGAGAGAGAAGTAATTTCTGTATTTTTGGTAGCTGCATATGACAGCCTAATCACTTGGAAACGGTACATGTTGAATCTTGGATGACCAAGTTATGAAACACACTAGTTTCATAACTAGTGTGTTTCATAACTTGGTCACAGTAGACAAGGAAAATAGCTATATTGTACTTGAATGTA
>VZRQ01002919.1:194819-301207 GCA_013397975.1 Machaerirhynchus nigripectus | reverse complement strand
AAAAAAAAAAAAAAGGTGTTTCAGACAAAGAAGATTTTCCAGATGTTCAGGATCAGCTTTTCAGATAGGTAGGTGATCACTGAGCTTTTACAGTCTAGGTCTGTAGAAGACCAACATCTAGAAACTTGTTTGTAGAGAAATTTCAAGTTGCAGCCTGTCAGACTGTAAGGAAGTTTTAAGTACTTAGAGAAGCTGGAATGCCCATAATAAGAATCCAAAATTACAACAGTGACAGAATTTAGTCCAATTTCGGTATCTAAGTACTGCTAAAAATTCTAGCAAGTACCTACATGCTTCTTCTGGCAGAATTAAATGCCTTTTAAAGTCTTGCCAGAAACTACAAAAGAATGTCCTAAACATCTGTGACAGAGAGAAAGAGAAAATGGCTTGATACTCTAAATTTGCAGACATTAAGAACAAAGAGAAAGATCACAATATAGGAGGAAAATGGGATCACCTTAAGGGGTGAAGTCATATCAGTAGAATGGAATTTTACAGTGAGAATTGGAAGGTTATGCATTTAGGGCCTCATAAAAGCCCTGATTTTTTCCTAAAGAGATATTTGTCTAAGTGGCAGGAAAAAAGGTGTCATCTGGAGTGACTTAAAGATCATGGCTTCTTATTTCAGCAAAACAAAGGCTAAGAGAAGACAGTATTATTCTCTGTTATAACACTAAGTAGGTAAACATTTGAGATGAATGAACTAAGAGACTGTATTGGCACAAAGAAAAAGTAGGCACAAACAGGAAACAAATGAAAAGGTTTTTAGCTTTTAGAGGAATGGGTTTCTGGAAAAGCTTTTCAATCTAAGCAGAAAATAAACCCAGCAAGTTTTAACATGAAGATTATGGTGTTTGTCAAAGGCTTGATCTGGTGTTACTAGGCAGAACTATATCCTAGTAGGGGAGAAGTAAAAGGTCTTCAGAGTCTGTAATTCTTGAGGAGTTTTTAATTCTTTACATATTATACTATAAGCTTTAACGTGTGTTAGTAATACCAGTTCTTAGCAAAATTCTCCTTAAACACTACCCATCTTAATTTTTTTAAAAAGTTGATAGATTTTTCTTGTTTCTGGTGGGGGTTGTTGTTATTAGTACTATTATCAGCATCATCATTATCTTGAAGGCAACATGGATAATCAAAATGTGTGAAAAATTTCAGCCAGTGTATTTTTAAGGAAAATTCCAAGGGGCTAAAACTAATCTTTCATATATTAGTTTTATCACATTTTAGTTTTTTTACAGAGGAGTGAGAACTTCTGAATTTGATGAATGTCTTCATATGCCCTCATCACTAGAATCTGTAGTACTGGTCTAGGACTACTGACCTCAAGGTTTATCCTTGCCTGTTGAATGATGGTTTTCTACCACGTTCCCAGGAAAATTTTGAATGTAGTTCAGGCTTCCATGGTGTTTTCTTCTGGCATGTCCTGCCTGTGGCCTGTAAGATTTTTAGTCACTGGTCATTCCAGTCATTGCTTGGCTGCCTCTACTGAAGAAGCAATTTGGTGTTGGGCATGCTCAACACACCAGAGCTAGGAACCCTGTTGTGTTAGGTGCGACACAACAAAGTTGGTCTGTTCATCAGCTAAAAGATGTCACGAGAGCCAGCAGATAGTTGTATCTGCTTATTGCTGTGTTATATGCGTGGATATGCCTTGATTGTTTGCCTTGAAGTTATTAGTTGATTACAGTTTCTAAATTATCCCTTCCCCCAGTAAAATTTTGTGGGGTTTTCTGGGTTTGTACCCATGTTTTCTTTCTTTTTTCCTTCACCTTTCTGGATGCATTGCTATTTATTCACTTTCACCGATATACTGGAAGTAAATAAACACTTGCCCAGGAACTGTCTTAGCACAATGGCATCCCATGTTGTGTACCCAGTTTTTTACTACTTTCTGAGAAGTAAAAAGATTTTGTTGATATAAGCCAGCTTTCAAGTATTGTTGGTAGATAAAAAATGCTTCCTATAGTCCAGGAAGATTACTGCAATTTCACTTAAAGCTATACCTCAGAAGGGGAATGAAATATTTTTTAGTTTTGTTACTGGTGAGATGCTGTGGTCCCCAGTCAAAAAAGGATTTCAGAAAGAGGACTGAAATTCTGAAGTGGTTTATATTAAAAACCTAGTTTTTTTGATAATTCCAACCCCTGCAGGTGTGAACAAATTGTGACAGAGAGGAGATAATTATTTTATCAAAAAAAAGAAAAGATATTAATACAAAATGGAATTCATATGCTGGATACCTAGTGAAAAATGCTGTCATGATGGTAGAGCCATAATCCAAAATCGTCTACATGAGTAGCAAAGAAAATATGAAGAAATAACATTTTTCAGTACTAAAAATCACAATATTGCTAGTTTGTAAAAAGTTACATCCAAAGAGAAGACAAGTCAGTGCTCTATGTATGTGTATGAATACTTACCACTCTTATTTTTCTTCACCTCTCATTGTACAAGTCCTGAATGAAAAAAATGGAGTGCAGTTACTTTGCATCAGAGTTGGTATCTATGAAGAGAATTTAGGACATTCAGACTTCAAAGCAATTCCAAAATTCCAAAATTTCTGAAAATTTGAGAAGTCATCACTACAATAACCTCAGGGTATATGATTAAAATTTTCTTTTATATGGTGGGAGGAGGGGAATTCTTTGGGATTTGGGTTTTTTTGGGTTTTTTTTTCAAATCCATAGAGTAAAGAGATCTACCTGTCCACACTCCAACTAGCCCTCCACTCATGTGCCTCCATAATCATCTGGAGTATATTTGTTTTCTGGAATAATCTTAAAAAAACCTTGATTGATGCAGATTTAGGAAACATGCTTACTTACTTTGTTATGTTTAGAAGAGATCTGCAGAATTCCTGAGGGGCAGCAGCCTGATGTTGAATTAGGTACAGGCAGCAAGATGATGTCCTAACGTATCACAAACAATAATAGCTGATATTACTCCTTGTGGCATATAGTGGGACAGGTTCTTTTACTGCTGAATCATTCGATTATCTTGTAAAAAACCCACTGAGAATAATGACATAAATTAAATTCTGTGTGCTGAAGTAAAAAAGTATCTTTTATACCAGTGTAAGGGCTGAATATTAACACTCTCTTTGTTGTATGCAATGAAGAGTGAAGGATAAGGGGAAGTGAGGAAATACTTCGAGGTCAAGAGAAGCTACTTTTGGAGGTCTCATTCATGGCCATCAACTAGAAAGACATGATAAGAAAGATTTTCTTTTGAGTTCCATTTCTAACAGAAAATTTCAAAGGCAAAACATCACCTCAGCCCAGCCTGAAATTGCTTTGTTTTTCATCTTTTTTTCAACCCTCTATTGGCATAACGTGAAGAAAAAAAATTTAATTTTAATTTAAAAAAAAATATTTAATAAACTAGATCTAACTGTATTTTAAATACTTTTGGTCCATGCCAAACAGCTTATTTTGCCTGTTATATTCTGATTTTTTCTTCCTTGTTCTTACTGTGTTACCATTTTCCTTGTGTAAAAGTCCTGCATTTTGTTTGTTCTCCCACCTTCCTGTAGACAACACTGGTGTTTAAGTACTCTAAACTGACATAGTATTGCCAGGTTTCATTTTTTTTCCTTTGACTCCCATTTTAACTTCAGGTTTCTTTATAAAAAAAACATTTCTAACCATCTCTGTTACAGAAAAAAAATTGGCAAACTGATTCCACATATATTTTTTTAAATTACCACGAAGTACCTATTCAACATTATATCTCTGATATTATATTAGATATTTTTGATGATGTTTTTAGGAAGTAAAAACTGTCATTACAGCTCAAAATATTATATCTTTTTCTTTGGCTTTTTGCTGCTTTGGAAGCATTATGTAATGTCAAGGTGAATAATGTGTGAATCACAGGAATAACACGGCTGTATACAGACAGACTAAGGTCCATGGCATTCCTGTCTTATTTTTTGGTTTACTTGTGCTATGTAGTTACAGCAGTAGTCTGGGGTGACATAGTCCAGCAAAATAACCAGAGGTCTTATCAGAAGTGGACGATTCATAGTAATAAATTGCTGTTCTTTTAGTTACTGTTTTCTATAGCAACTCTGTTGAAATGGAACAGAGCTTCTGATGAAGGTGTGGAAGGCTGTGTCTCATTCCCTTCCCCTCTCCAGCAGCAGGGGAAATCAGGACAGGGTATTTTACGCTGCTTATATTGCACCGCTCTGTGCATCTGGATTGTCGTGTAGAGCGGAACTCTAACCAGGTGGCCAGCACAGTCCTTCAAAGAAGTGTGTCTGTCTTCTGTCTCCATTAACCATGGATGACTGTGGACAGCTGAAAGAGAGCAGCTGCCTTAAGCTTGGGGGTGTTGTATACCATGATTTGCCTTCCTTCCTTCCTCCCTTCCTTCCTCCCTTTCCCTCCCTTCCCTCCCTCCCTCCCTCCCTTCTTAGCCACATGCCTGGGAAGTTTGTGCTGATCTAGGTGATAAATTACAGACCTATGTAAGAAGATAATATTTTTTTACCACATCAGCTCATGTCTTCATATACTACCCGTTTATCTTCATCAGCACTAATTTGAGTGTTAAGGACTTTGTAATCACTTCAGATCACTGATTTTGTTTTCAAAACAGCAAGCAGTGTAGCATGGTGTTCTTTCTTTTTATTTAGCCCACAGCCGCTGTATCTATATTCAACAGCTACCAGAAAGCACCACTTGCAGATGATCTTCTGTGTGGAAGTGAGGCAGGTTGGGCTAGCAGCACACCCTGCACAGCTGGGAGGCCACAGCACAGCTGCTCACAAACAGCTTACTTCCTGAGGCAGTCAGCATCTTCCCATTCTCCTTCGGCACTCCACGTCATTGATTTCAAACTGTTGGTATCTTTCCACAAACACCCCACTAGGGGATTTCCTACACTTAGATGGGAAACTCATTGTATTAAGTATCTTTGCCATGTCATAACACTGCTTTTTAAGCAGGCTTCTCCATTTACCTCACCAGGGGCTGTACGGTAAACCAAAGGCATGTCTGACTCCTAACAACAATGTTTGTTCAAATAAGAGCAATCTCTGTTGCAGTCACAGGAATACTTCCACACTGAAGGCATAAACATGCCTTCTATTTTGAGCCTGACTTTGAATTGCCATCTTGCCCATCTTGAAATAAAAGTTTCAACAACTCCATATTTCTTATTGCCTGCCTAACACATTCGAGTGTAAGTGGGACAAGATAGCATTGAAATGCAAAAGCTCGGGAAAAGGAGATGGTATTTTCTTTCTCAGAGCAACTACGGTGCTTGTGCTGAGAAATAGCTCTGTGCCCCACCCTTAATCTCAGGAGACAGTACTGCAGCTCCGTGTCATGAAGTCCTGCATGCATCAGGTAATTTGCGACTCAGCTGAGCCTTTATAGCCCACTATAAATACACATGTGAACAAAATAGTGCGTTCAGGAGACAGTATTGATTGTACTCGTTCACCACCCCAGCACTCTGCACATACACCAGATACCCCAGAGGCACAGAAAGCAAAAAATTTCCCTGGACATTTGTTCCCTGGACAAACAAGAGGAATTAAGTGCTTTACTAGAGATACGTACTTTCAAAAACAATAATCATAATGGGATTACGTATTTTTATATAGATGATGGAATGAAGTACTTCCAGCAGGATGTGTAAGATCCAGTGCAGTTCCTGAGAGAAGGATACAACATACAGCAGTATATTGATGGAGAGGCAAGCAATCTGTTTGCAGCCTTATCTCAGCCTCGGCTCCTTATCAGGCAACCTTTTATAGACATGCCGATCCTGCAGAGAAAGGCATCATTAGTAGCTGTAATTGCTTCCTGTGCTGGAGTGGACCATTTAAAGAAATACTGTATAGCAAATATAAATATCAGAGCTGCATCTGAAGAAGAATGGTGACAACCAGAGGCATCCTTTTCCATGGGCAGACTGTGATTTTATGTTTAGATTATGGAAAAATCAGTAATGTTCTGAAACATATCATTGTATGTATAGAGCAGTACATGCTAAGGTAACTATTAGACAAGACAGAAGGGGTCAAAACTGGCTATTCATGATTTGGATTTGTAATTTTACTAGAAAGTCCTGCTCCACCTGCATTTGACTCTGGAATTTTTTACTTTTTTTACTTTTTTATTTTTATTTTACTTTTGGTTTTGTTGTTGTTTGTCTTCCCTTTGCAGTGGCCATGAAAGTCTAGTTAAATATTGCCAATAAAATGAGTGGGTATTGAAGTTTGCTGTTCAACCAACGTCCTAACACCATTTTTTTTCCCCAAAATTATGTTTCTTGACTGAGTTATCAAAAACTTTAAACCAAATTTGCTTGGTTGAGATGTGGTTTTAAAATAAGCAGAATCTAAATTGTCTGTAGGTTAAACTCCGTCGTTCTGTTTTACACAGTTTTTCAGATTGTAATATTTACTCACAGGTATAATTTTAGACAATCACCCAAACACAGTGATAATTATAATGAGCAATTACTTCCTTAGGAGTTTCAGAGATAATTTTCCTCATTTCTGTCAGTTAGCAAAATACTATATGTGTGTTAATAACACACCAGTGTAACATCTAATAAGCTTTTAATGAAGATCTTCAAAAAGCATTTCGATTAGTCCTGGTCAACCTGCCCTGGGTGGCCCTGCTTGAGCAGGGCATTAAACAAGCCTGCCTCTAGAGGTCCCTTCCCACCTCAACCATTCTGTGCATCTGTGAACCTGCAATGCTCTAATATAATTTCCTTTGTTATTTGGTGAGCATGTCACCACTTTACATCTAAAATGCTCCAACCTGCTAAAGTATTTATTGCATACTGTTGAAATATAAGGATGGTTTGATTGGAGTCTCTTAAATATTAAAACTACTACATTATCTTATTTTAAATAGAGACTACAGATGTCTTCACTTCCTAAGGATCTGATGCTGACCGCAATCACACCAGCACAGCTCAAGAGTAACTAACTAGTTGCTAGGATTGCAGTCACCTATAAGCTGAAGGGTGATACATCTTGCCTGCTGTGCAAATTTTTTCCTGTATCATAATTTTAAAAAAGAAAAAAAAAGCTGTTTATTACTCAGTAAATCATACAAGTCCCCACCCTGGGTTTTTTTTCAGGTTCTTTGGGCTGCCTTCAAAGTGAAGAAGACTGGTGTGCTTTTTTTACCTCATTTGGGAGTCTCTTCTGTATAAAACTACCAGATTATGCCTATAATTTGGGTGGTTTTTCAGTGTTTTTTAACTAGTTACTCACAGGTGGAAAAAGCTCATTTCTGTTGAGCAGCTTTACCTGTAAGGAAGAGCTTGATTGGTGTGAATCTAAGTACGTCTGTACTATAGATTTTAGTGTTGTACAGAGATACTAAAGTGTAATGTTTAAATATCCAGCTTGATTAGTCAATGCAGTCTTGTCACAAAAGCACAGAGCTCAGGGTCATAACTCCATTTTTAGCATATGTGGAGTTTCTGCTGCTTAGTACAAATTCTTCTGATGCCCAAAAAGTACATTTAAAGCAAAAGTGTAGCTGCACCAGATCTTGTTTTAGAAGTCAGTGTCACAACTGCTGACACCATTCCCCAAAGGTAGAGCAGCTGACACCATTGAAGGAACCTCTCCAAATATATTGTTTTGGAAGAGAGAGAGTCCTTTCCTGCAGCTCTCTGTGTCCATAGAGTGGTGGAGTGGTCTACTCAAAAATCTAGTCCTAGTGGTGATGTTTTTAGTGTTATAAATCAAACTTTTGCTTCTTCAACAGGCCATGGAACTGTATCTAGGAAAAAAAAAAAGGCATTTAAAAATGTGTTATGAAAACCAAGGAACAGAAATATTTATGTTCTGGTCTTGTGAGTCAGAGTTGGATTTTGGCAGGAGGTCTCAGAATATGGTGGGTATGATGGCAGTATAGTAAGTGTGACTTTCAGCTGAGGAAAATTCAACACTGGTTTGGTGGCTGAGAATTAGATGGAAGTGTTGGTTTCCACTTACCGTTTTTATCACAAAAGCAATGCAAGGACACATTTCCCAGAGTGTGCCAAACTGGGCCCTCATTGGAGGGCAAAAAGAGAAAGATTCAGCAGTAAAATATACTAGGCAGGACAGGAGTACAGAGAGGTGAGAGTATTTATAGAAGCCATAGATTATCATCCCTGGTTCATCTCAGAGTCCAGCTGTGTCAGTGGAGGTAGCCATGCGCTTCTGAACCTAGGCTGACAGTACAACTGCAAGTCAGGAAGACAACACTGCTTAATCTGCTGCTCTTTCTGCACAAACCTTCCTAAAATAAGAGCTTCCCCAAATTGCCAAAGTATTTGGAGATAGCAGCTTTGTATCTGTTAGCCATCAATCAATATCAATATTCGATGGGGTGGTAAGTCCCTGATATTTCTGACATTTAGGTGTCCCATCACATTTATTCTGTGATCTTCTCCAGTCATTGCTTCAAGTTTAAGATTCCTTATGCTTTATAAACACTTAATAAATAGTGTTTACATTTTACTGTGTCAGTCATTGCAAATCTTTAAGGTCAAGGCTAATTTCAGTCCAGCCAACCTGACATCCCCTGATATAAAAGTTTCACATTGCTTCTTCAGTATGAGCAGATGTGAATCAAAGTCTTGGCTCCAAATTTATAAGTTCTGAAATATCTGAGACCCAGAAATTTTGTCTGGGGATTGTTTTTCCAATTTCACTTTGAGTTTCTTTATATGAGCAACAAGGGGTCTTTCAGGCATCTGTGAGGCTTAGTGGTACAAGCTGGATCCTAGTCCTAGGGGAACAGAAGAACCATGGGGCTATGTACCACTATTTTTGTTTCCCAAGCTGCTCCCTTGACCAGGGCTAAGACTCCTCTTTGTGCATTCCCATCTCAAGCCTTTAAGGGAAACGGCCTATCATATCTTTGGCAACTGCAATAAAATAAGACCTTACTGTCCATCTGTTAGGTGAAAGGATTAGTTAAATGGGAGCAATAGAGAGCTCAGCCAACTCCTTGGCTAAAAAGAGAGAGCTCTTCATAACTTGAGTCAGCAGTGTTCCTCTTCAGCCCAGCAAGTGTCTCCTGTTTCTATCCGCTCTGTTTCAGTACAACAGCTAATGCAGTGCTACAGGGAAAGGAATGCCCTTGTTCCTTTTCAGGCCATTAAGTCAATACCTTTAGAAATAGTACTGAATTGTCTGTGAGATTTCAGGGTGATGTGAAACTGTAGTCAAAATGCTGTGCCTCCTGTTTTTCCTGTGGTAAAACAGTAGGATTTCAGTTGATTCAAGGTCCTAATTTTTTGTGGGTGACACTCAAATATTTTACTGGGATGTGGAGGTAAAATATCAGGCACTTCTAGCCTTGCGTGCTGTTGTAAACAGCAGCTCTTGTGCTCACTGGGAATATGCTGCAAGTGCACTTCTCCTTCCTTACATTTTGAAATCAATTTAAAAATTTTCCTGCAAATTCCATGCAATGCAACTCCATTCTGGCCGGTCACAATTTGTGAGGACATGGGAAAATTAATTTCTTGACAAAGGAGGAGAAGAGGAGGAGCCTGAACTATCTTGGTCCTACCAATAATTCCACATTTACTAAAATTGTAAGCTTAGGAATAGATGGATTTAGATATATTATGATAGTAGGACTTAGATATATTGCAAAGTATTGGGGCATCAAGCCTAAATAAGCACTTAAGAGACCACAGAATTGTCATGAGGAGGATTCTGTTAATGCTTCCTTCACTTGGCAGCAGCCTTTCAAGATGTGAGGGTATCCCAAGCATTTGTTATTGAGAGGAAGAATGGAAAGGAGAGATCAGCTGTTGGACCAGGGCCCCTGACCACTGCCATTAGAACTGAGCTGGATTTAGTTTGCTAAGCACTAATAGAACCATTCCCTTAGAGGATGATTTAAGGGGTTTTTAGGGGTAGTCACTTTTTCTGGGAGTGCATTATTGACAGCTGTGCAACGTATTCTAAGTATGCACAATGGCAAATTGGACTACTGCAGAAGATGGATTGAGGCATAAAATTGTTTAAAAGGAGATGACTGTTCCTTTTTTTTAAATTTTCTTATTACTACCTCTCTTACCTTTTCAGTGCCATTTCCATATCAATTTAATCCTGTTCCACATCCAGTAGCCACTAGTGCTGCATCAATGTGGATTGGCTGTATAAGATCCTCCCTGGTGTATGGTCCTAGCTCCCATGGCATGTATAACTAAAGCAACTTGGTTTCCCATGGCTTCCCTCCTTCACTCCTGGTGTATTTACCCACCCTGCCTACTTTTCTGAATGAGTTTTATTACTGGTTACATTAAGTTTACCCCTGAATAATGACAGGATTTGGAGATATGATGTACTGAAAATTGACACTGAAAAGACCAGAAGCTGGAAACCAAGGGAAAAACCTTGCTGAGAATGTTGTGTTCTTCTTAAGAAATGTCATGCAGCACTATTTAATGATTTTAAATTATCTGCATATCAAAAAGAAAAATGGTACTAATAACTATGTGCTTAAATGATCTTCAGAATCCTTTTTTTCCTCCCTCAAGTAATTCATTCATACTACTAAATTTTTTTGATAACTTTGCAACCCACACTTCATTTGGCAGTTTTACTTTGTGACTATAACAGTAATGCTTCAGCTTGAATACTGTTTTTAATTTTATGAAAACAAAGTATTTGTTTTTCCTTTTATATTGGTCTACAGAATGCAATATAATATCTCCTCAGTATTCATATTGAAATTGTCAGATATGCATGTGCACTGTCAAAATCACTGTAGAATGTTAAATAAATTGTGACATCTGTGAGCAGCCAAGAACGACAAAAAAGGATGACTCTGTGGAGAATAAATGTAATGGTATGATGGATAGCCAAGGAAACATGTGAAATAATTTTCAAACATACCCGTTTTTTCTCCTGTTTCAGGCCATACACTCTTATCTGTCAAAATGAGCTTGTGTATTTTAGGTATTGCGTATTTGTGAATGTGTAAAATACAGAAAAAATAGGTTCCACTCAGGAAGGAGTTATTCCTTTCAAAACTTTTATACTTATGGGAAAGGAGAAAAATTTAGGAAGACATTATTTATGTAAATACGCACTCTTATCTCAGGATCACCACGGCCTGGGGCGGATGTGTGCAGCCCGTTAGCATGTTCTCTTCAGAGGAGACTGAACCAGCTCCCTCTGCTGAAGACAACGGGATCAGGGAGTGACCACGGGAGACAGGGACCAGATCTGACCTGTGTCTGGCTGGTCCTTTGCAGTGTCTGAGCCTTGCAGCTGCCTGGCGGTCGTGCGCTGCCGCCCAGTGCTGACTACCACAGCAGGACCCGCTGGAGAGCACAGTGAGGCTCTCAGCAAAAGGTCCCCTGGGGGCCCTGAGACAAACGAGCAGCTGGTCCCATCCTCCACCAGTTCTCTAATTGTGGAGCTAACTGTTATCCTTTAACAGGAGTTAATTCAGATGGATACGTGTCACATGCATACATAGGGTAATGTCCATCAAGAAAATAAACAGGGAATTCTGCGAGTTGCATTCAACAGGAAGCTTTAATTCAGGACATGTTGTGGTCCAAATCCAATGAGGAAACTGTGGGTTGTACAGTATCCTTCTAGTAGAGTTTTCCTTATAGAGGAACCCAGGGGAAAGCTAAAATGAAATAAATTCTAGGAGGTGTTTTTCATAAGGGTGTTTACGACTAAACTAAACAAATATAAAGTGTGTTTTAGCAGCTGCTGTATTAAAGTTGCTTAATCTATGAACCACATTCTGGCTTATGCTATTACTGGACAGGATTCTTCTGTTACCAAAATATTTAGTGGAACTGGTAACCCACTACGTTTCCATACTGTAAAATTTGTCACGTACCTACAGTAAGGGACAATACTAGTTACTTATATATACATTTGTTTAATCTTCCCTAAGCTGTATGTAGTGCATCTGTTGCTGCATCAGGGATATGGTTCTCTGTTGTTCATTGTCCTAAAATAAATGTTGAAATATTGTCACAAGGAATGAGATGGGTAAATTCCATTCTATTCATGCAAGAGAAGTGATCATTTAATCTTGTAAAACCTCTAACTCATATTCTACCATGGAAACAAAATCTTGCCAAGGGCCAGAGGGTTCTACTAGGAATTTTAATACCAAAGAAAGTTNGTGGGGGAGAAGGAGGAGGGGGCATGGTTACATCTAACTGTAGGACATTCTTATTGCAAACAAAAGGACAGGCAAAAGAGTGTGACATTGAAGAGATAAAAGTAAAATAAATTACTTGTAGTCAGAAGGCATGATCTCATATGCAGAGGTAGGAACATTTTCTCTTTTTAAATATGCAGAGTGAATGACTGGAGGCTAGTAGTAATAATTATTAAAATAAAATTCCATTGTGTTCTAACCACCACAATCATTACACTCTTAGAGATGAAATCCCAGACACTGAAGTCAATCGCTAAATGCTTTGAATATGGCAAAATTATTCCCAGGGAGTAGTTTGATCTCTAGCACCACTTTGCTCTCTGATACGGTATCTGGATCAAATTATTACTTATAATGTCTAGATAATGCTATGAAAACCCATGCTAATGCTATGAAAGGTTTCAGACAGCACTAGGTGTACTTACTAACCAAAAATGTGGCCTTGAGCATTTTTGCATGAATGGTAGAAGGTTGATATTTTCAGATAGGTGTTGATCAGACAGAATATGGGTCATATTTGTAGGAAGCTGTGGAAGAATTGTCTCTACCAGTCAAAGCCTCATGCAGCAGCCTGTTTGTTAAGGTTACACTAGGCTGACTTTTTGTTTTCCTTTATGAAAAATGACTCCTACTGTCACAAGGTCAGGTCCTTTGCAGGGCCATCTGCAATATACTCCTTGAGCATTCCTTGTAGTCACTGAAAGGTCTTTCTCTGTCCATTGCACCTAAGGAAAAAAAAAAGCCTTTTGAGTTGAAGTTTAAGCATCGCTTGGGAACCTCTGTTTGAAATATTTACATTTGATTCACTCAGCTCATGAATTGCAGTTCTTGTTTTATCTTTTGCCTGTAAGACTTTTCAGATGCATAACAGAGCTCCAACGTTGTGGAACTGAAGATAGATGACATATAGGAAAAAAATTATAATTTTATATATGCCAGAAGGCAAAAGAAGATTTGACTTGGAGATGTTCTCAATCAGATCTGAAGAGCGAAGTAAATGCGGAGGATCAGCAGTATAAAGAAGTAATGAATAGCAAATTACACATTGTTGTCATAAAGCAATGTTTAAGCTCTTCTCCTGGATAAAATGGGATCGTGTGCCTTAGTAAATGAAAATGCAGAATAATATCATTAATTTATATGCCATTTTTCAAATTTCTATCACATTCATTACTTTACATTGCTCAGTCTGTGCTTACAAGTTTGTTCAAATTCAGCCACCTTACAGACAGGCAGCAGGCAACAGTTTCATAGCATACTGCAAAACAGTAGGAAGGAGGGGGAATTTTGCCAAAGATATTGACATAAACCTCTCAAGAAAAATGCTGCAGAGCAAGCAAGGAATGCAGTTTTTAATACATATGGATGCATTCACACATGGGCAGGCTCTGTGTAATCTATTTCATCTGTAGTAAGCTGGTAGGATGAAAAGCTATGATTTTACTGATTCTAGGCATCTCAGTCCTGACACATACAACCCTTACATCTTCCTTGTGGTGAAGCAGAGGCTTTAGAGAGAACTACTTTTAGGGCAAAGAGATTTCTAAAGGTTGGGAATATGTAACCTGGAAGGCTTAAGTTTATAGATGAAACTGTTATAGCTGGATGTGGAAGAATAACCTGCAGACAAAAACACTGTTCACAGCCTGACATTTCAAACGTACCACAGCGCTTGTCATTTTTTCAAAATGTGGGGCTATGGCCAAGTGTCGAGTTTAACTGCAGTCACCATGTACTATCAGTATGTAAGTAGATGATGAATTTTTCACTCAAGGTCTTGAGCAGTTAATAAGCTGGTAAGTTATATTTGTAGTGCATTCTCATGTATTTGTTTTAAACTTGAAGATCCCTAAATGTCTTCATTTTTTCAGCTGAAAATGATGATGGCTTTTGTTCACTTCTTTTTTGCTTTTAATGTGTCTCTAATCAGAGAAGAGCAAGGTAATAAAAGAAAGCATAAATGAAGAGGCATCCACTGACATTTCATGTTTTCAGTCATTCAACTGAAATCTAAAAATCTAGGAATATTGTCTAGGCCCTTAAAAACAAGTTCCTTTCATTGAATAAGGAATTTTAAATTATTTTTTCCCAAGTTCTGTCCACTGTTCTTCCATGACTCACTGTGAGGTTGGCCTTAGTGGTACAAAAACTCCAGAAATACCTTAATTCCTTTCCTACAGTAGATCATTAAAGACTGAAACACTGAGATGAGAATTGCTAACCGTGTTTTGCCTCCACCTGAATTGGGTGTGATGATAGTACACACACTGTGGAAATAACAGTCTGCCTTAATACACAGCTTGGCATTTAGCCGTGGAAATGGCCATAGACCAAATTCTCTGAATATTTGTATTGGCTTGTGGTGGTGGCAGTGGGTGTTGGTATCATTTTGAGCAAGCAAAGGCTGAATATCTAATTCATTTTGTCTGGTTTACTTTAATCTCTGCTGAATCAACAATGACTTAGTAGGTTCAGCATAACAGCGATTATTGGAAGTTACTTCAGTGTGCACTTTGGCATATGAATTTGTATTCAGAGTCGAATAATCACATTTTATATGGATTCTCCACGAAACTGAGAGGTTTCACATAATCTTGACCTTATTCAGGTCCATATGAAAGCCTTCACCAGGTTTCTGGGGATTGAGAACTGTCATTATATTGTACATTACAATGGTTTTAAGGAATTGCCACTAACCAGGCAATTCCAGAAGGTATTTTTTGAGATCATTTGCCCCTTTAAATGTGATGCAGATACTTAAAAGATTTCATTGGAAAACATCATGTATGGAAAAAAATGGCAATTTTCCTATATTATGAGAACAAGTAAAACCATAGGCACTTGTTTTCCTTGGCCTGACAAAAAGCCTCATAAGGGAAACATTGCATTCACATTTGAGAGTGGTTGGTGCAAGATCTTAATTTGCTCACCATAGGCAAGAACATCTGCAGTTTATGGAGGTGTCAAAGAAATACTTCTTATTGCTTATTGATGGACAGCTTAATCGCTTCAAGTAGTGTTTTTCCCTGTTTTCAAGTGTTCATTCATGTATTATTAGACACAAGTTATGAACAGGATAAATTGGGTCATTTAGTTATATTTCCACTTTATAGACTTCCTGTTTTAAAAGAACCTGCTGTAATAATTAGATTTCACAGAATATTCAGATATTGACAATGACAATTAGAGTCTAATTCTGCTGTAGCTTTGTTACTTTAAGGATCAGAAGGTAGGTGAAATTCAAGGTATTCTGTGTATTTTGTTGGAAATCCATTTCCAGGTTAACAGAAAAAATACATTTTCTCTCTCTGTAAAGGCTCGCACAATACAAGGTGAACATTGGGTGATTTTTAACCATTTGAACTTTTCCCCCTCTTTGTTGTCTTGCAGTGAATAAGACAGGTTGGAAAAGTTCTTAGAAATGTTAAATTTTCCCCCACTATTTAAAAATAAGAAATGTTGGAAACACCTGTTCCGATTCTTATTTTTAGAATACTTACTGGAGATCTTAAAGATGTATATTGCAAGTTCTCACACTTCAGCTGAGACAAAAGTGTTAAAAAAAATCTCTTGTCCAAACTGTCAACCACTGTAGTTGCAGAATTTTTTTAAGAAACAAAGATTTTTTTTGTGTCTAACAGGAACAAAAAATTCTTTTATTTACCCAGCTTTTCTTTCCTGTTGCCCACAATGTCCTTTTTTGATGAGTTACCTTGTCATTGTAGTTTACTGAGGTAAACAATCTTTGAATTTTAAGTGTAAAAATGTAGGAAAGTAGAGCTCATTCTCCCTCAAAAAAAAAAAAAAAAAGGTTATCACCTCCTTGATTTGTTGCACAAGACAAAGAAACAGGTCAAAATTCCAGTCTGGTTCCAAGTTCTTTGCTCATTCCCTTTACAGGTAGGTATTCAGGATGACTTTGAATCCTATTTCAAAGGTTTTGCAGAAAGCTTCCCTGCCCTCCTTGCCCATCCAGCCTTATCATAATTTAGTATCTGAAAATGCGATGGATTTGAATCTATCGTTTGCTTTTTGCCTCCCAGGTAGTGGACACTGCATATTGGTTATGAGCTGCACTGGTGTAAAATACAACACAAGAAAAAGTCATGATTTGTTCATACAGGATGAAATTTATACTGGATAAATGTTAATGCTGTTGATATTAACACAGACTACTATTACCCTATCTGTTTTAAAGTTTTAAAGCTGATAAAGGAACAGTTAGAAAACAATTTTGTGCTAAAAGCTAGACAGAGTATTTGTAATAAATGATAATTTGGGTCTTTTACTTACAGATATGAGGAAGGTAGTGCATAGTCCATTTGACCTGGTTTTGCTAAAATGAGGAAATTACAAAGCTGAGAAGAATAGCTTTATATTTCCTGAGGATTGATTTAGATTTATGCAACATAGCATGTATTTCATAAGATTAACTTATTTTTCTTAGTATCATGATTAGCTTTTTACCTAGCCACAGTTAGAGTTTCATCTCTGTAAATAAAACCAGCTGTATAACATGCTCTTCTACATGCCCTTTCCCTTATTATCCTGCAGCCCCAGTTGTATTGGATACCAACCGGTTTTCTCACATACTTCGATCTTGCAGCAGTTTACTCAGATTTTGTGTCCTTTGCTCATCATTTTCCTGTGTTGTTCATCTTTCAGTGGCTCCTTTTCTTATGTTTTGCTTTTTAAATAGCGTGACTCATCTGTGCTTGTCACACCAGTTTACTAAGAATGACATTTTATCTTTAGAGAAAATAAGGCTTAGAGAAGTTGCACGATGCAGAGGTCAAAGGCAGCAAGAGATTTCAGGTCTTAATTTGCATACACTGCGTGCCCACATATTCTACTTAGGTACTATATGGTAACCTTAAAATAACAGTGAAAATCTAGGGGTGAGAGGAAAATTTAGGAAGAAAAATCCTCTAACCCAGAACTGGCTGCCTCTCTGTGTGATAAAATGGTATACTATGGAGTTGAATAATTAGGAAGAGGTACACCCTCCCTTAACCTTTAATAATTTGCAAATGATTTAGTGGAGAGGCAGAATCAGGGTGGAGGGATGGGGTCAGATTAGTTTGGGGTGGAAGTGGTGTCAGCATGCATAGAATTTTTAAATTAAAATTACAGGCTGCTGACACTAGTTGTGGCTAGTTGTAGCACAGCCAGTGTGCAATGAGTTTTTTCTCACAACAGAGTGGTAGTGCACCTCAGGTAGAAGGGACCACAGCTGGTGGTATCATACTGTGTGGTGACTGAAGGTACAAGCAAGAGTCCTGCAGAAAATGCCATCAGATCACCACTCACTATCCTCTTTTGCTATCCTCTTTTGGCTGATTTTGGAAGCAGAGGCATTTTTCCACCCCCTAAAAAGCAATCAATTGCTGTCTGAGTCCAAATGTTCTTAATTATTTAGGTTTGTGTTGTAGCAGGAAAAGACTATGTCTGTCAGAATATGCTTATGGATGCTATGTCTTTAGAGGACATATGTTCTTCATTAAATTAGCTGTGTCTTGTCATTATACATCAGTTCAGCATCTACCAGCAACTCCAAAACAAGTCCGTGTAAAAGCAGAAGTAATCTATAGCGGGACTGTGTAGAAGAACTTTGGAACTTCATTGGATTTTATGTTTTCGTGCTTGTAATACTGGAATGATTCCTTTTGTGTGCTAAATTTATTTGCAATTAGAATTTAAAGCACAGTATTACCCATTTCACTAAAAGTCATGAGGTAGCTGGAGATGGGACTTATGGTCCACATTCACTCTGTTGTCTAATACATTTTTTCAGAGCTGTTCAAGTTGTGCAAGCTCCACGTAATGTGCCATTCCATGGCAGACAGACATAGAGAAATACAATAATTTTAAGTGTGTTTGAGGTATCCTACATTTTTATTTTAAAAAGTTTGGGTTTTTTTTTTAATATTAGGTTTATATTATGTCCCATGGTGGACCTTTTTGACTCATCAAGACTTGCAAGTGTGAGTCCCATGGATCTTAACAAATAACGTACTGCAGCTGAGAACAACCAGAACTTCACTAAATCATTATTCAACACTTTGCAGAATGCAGAAAAATGTCTCTGTTTCACTCAAAGTCTAATTATTGTATTGCGGAATTTTGAGACACTAATAAGGATGTATTGAGCTTTTTCAAGCCTATTGCCAGTAGGCAATTTATTACTCAATAAATCCTCCACCAATGATCAGATAGCAAATGGAAAATGCTCTAGACTTGAAGTAACAATATGTGCTTTCACTATTAGCCCAATGTTTGCATTTAAAAGATCAAACAAAATACTTATTAGCACAATATCTACAAAAGAATATTCATATTGATCCTGGATCATTGAAAAATAATGTATTTTACATCAGGCTTCAAAACAGTCCCCCGGACTTTGGTTGTGGGCTGATTTTCCCCCTCGTTTTATTTTCAGGCCAGCAATGTCCTTGTTAGGGGTTTTTTTCTACATCTAGGGGGTTTTTTTGACATCTATTGCTAATGGATATTGAACTTCTTCCTGAGCAACAAAAATCTGAAGTTTTTCCTTTATGTTTCCTTCTAGACATAGACTGCTTTGCACAGTACCTCTCTGCAGTTTATCTAAGCTTCTTCTCTGCCAGCTGCTCTAACTGTGGGGTCAACTCTCACATGGAATTTCAGCAAGTGTATTGTCAAGACAGAGCTGGAGCCTGGGGCTGCTCTGTGAAGATGTGCGTGACTCCTCTGTGGAGACAAATGCACAAGGGTGTCATGATACTGAAATCATGGCATTTTACTCATAGAGTTAGCATTCAGTTTCTATATATTGTGAAGGAGATAGATTGCTTTGATTTGATATTTTTTCCCTGCTAACCTTGAGCTCACCATTTCATTAACAGAAATACCACATGGCTACTGATTAATGATTAATTGAATGTTAAATCTTGAATTTCATTAGCCCTTGTTTGCATTGGCAACCTTAACCCACATAAAATTGAGTGCACAAATGAAAAGATCTATTTGTTGTCCAGTTCTCTCATTAGACATGGTTACATTTGGCATTAATCTGTTATCTGCATTGTGTCTCATCTTGCAGCAGGTAGTCCAGGAACAGAAAAGCTGGAGTCTAAAATTACATTCAGCTGTTAATAGGCACTTTATATCTTAGCTTACAGCTAAGATTGCTTCTGTATGAGAAGTGTTGGAGCTGCACTTGCTACTAAATTACCATGGATGTTTCTCGAGTATTGTAAAGAAGAACATGTAAGTCTGAGCTATCTTTTGAGAGTTCCCCTGAGTCAGCATACATGCCAAATTATTTGCTGTTCCAGACAAGGTCCTAGATATTTCCTGAGGAATATTCACTCCAGAGAGGGCAGCATCTGCAATATGCACTGACTTGAACAGTACAACATCTACAGCATTTCTTTCATTATGCTACAGTCTGCCTGTGGGTGGATTTTGGACACCCACTGACCTCCTTGCTACTTCTGAGACATAAATTCTAACTGAAGTATGGTGACTTCTTCCTGATGACTTCCTGATGACTTCCCAGTGACTGGGGACAGAGACCAACACAGAGATTCTCTCATACCAGTATGCGACAAGTTTTGCGGACACGAAAGGTGTTGCCAGATTGTCAAACACAAAGAGCAGTGCATGCTATTTACTTACACACTACTGATAATTTTAGATGCTTAATATAACAGGTTTCTAACATTTTGAGCTCTCCTCTACTTGTAAATATTCATTCTTTAGACAGCTGAGAGGGAACTTCATCAACATCTATAAATATCTGAAGGGTGGGTGTCAAGAAGGTGGATCCAGGCTCTTCTAGGTGGTGCTGAGCAATAGGACAAGAGGCAATGGGCAGAAACTGATGCACAGGAAATTCCACCTGAACATGAGGAAGAACTTCTTTACCGTGCAGATGACCAAGCACTGGAACAGGTTGCCCAGAAAGGCTGTGGAGTCTTTCCTCACTGGAGATACTCAAGAACTGTCTGGACAGAATCTTGTGCCACGTGCTCTAGGATTACCCTGCTTGAGCAAAGAGGTTGGTGACCCACTGTGGTCCCTTCCAGCCTTACCCATTCTGTGATTCCATGTTTTTTAAGACACCTCTTCATTCTAAATGAATTCGCTGGAATAAGAGCTTAGAAAAGAAGTGAAATACTAAATATCTAGACCATGGCTTCAGCATGAACAAACAAAAAAGACTTAAATGTTTGGGACGTGTTGTATTTCCAGACTTATAGGAAGGGTAGGAGTGGGTTTTACAAGGCTTCCCAAGATACCTGAGTACACAACATCTTGAAAGTTTAGAGAGATAATAGACCTTGTGTAGAATAGACCTTGTATAGGGTATAATTTGGTTTCCTTATGTCTTACTGGTACTTTGTTTTAGGATGCCATTTATTTGCTAGGCAGTACTGAGGGACATAAGGGTTCAAATTCTTTCCTTAGAAAGAAGAGCTACTCATGTCTGGATAATAAGAGTCTTTTATTTCATTAAGGTGCACCAAGTATCCTGCTATCACTTCATTTGCCAGAGGTTTCAACATGCCATTAAAGGTAGTGCCAGTAACAATGAGAACAAAAAGAAAAACAGGGATGAGAACAAAAAAGAAGCATTGATAAAAAATGCAAGAGGAAGGAAATCTTTATTCTGGTGTTACAACTCACTGAATCACTGGGCTTGAAATGAGATGCCTGGATTTGCGCTTCACTCTCGTGTCTTGTTCAGTTGAGATGTAAAATCTTCCCCATCCTTAGTTAATTAAAGAACTGCCATTAATGCAAATTTGTTTGAAATTAGCTTTCATGCTGCATGCACAGGGAAGAAAAAGTTGGCAGATTTGAATGGCAGAAATCTGTGCATGCATCTCTGTGCCTCTTCAGGGTCCTAAGTCATCTTTGGAATCCTGCTCTTTTGTATATGTGGAACTCATCATCCTTGCTGAGATACAGGTCTCCCATGGAGTACCCATTTAAGTGTGGTCCTGGACTGCATATCCATAAAAGCCATTTCTTTTCAATGAACAGGATATCTAATGTCAACTGTAGAAGATGTAACAGTTTGCATTAGTGTGCTGCTAGCTTAATTTGTCCCTTGTGCAATGACTTCCAAAACCACCTTGGTACTCTCCTAGACTGTGTGGGTGGTTTTCCTGCCAGCCATTTCTCACTCATAATTTAATTCTTTCATGCTCTGTATTAGACCACCAAGACAGGATTTTCCTGTTGCCCACAAATGTATACTCCTACATGGATATTTATTGACTCCAGCTCCATGAGATAGTGTGGTGACCTTACCAGTTCCAGTGTCTTCGGTCACTTAGAGATTTATTTTACAAGATATGTCCAGCCATTTACCATGATAAGTGTACCTTATGTTATCAGAAAATAAGGTGAGATCCAAATTATGGGCAAAAAGGCTCTCAGAGCTCTGCTTGAAAACCAGACTCTTTTTCATTCTCAGACTTAAATGGAGGGAAAGAGATTAAGTGTTGTCACTCAGATGAGGATACAACTACTACATATCTTTAACTGGACTGCTTTTTCTTCTGTCCTCTGCTGTGTTTCTTTCTAGGGTTCCTCTCCTGAATATACTGTGAGCATTATTTATTTTCACTGGGAGATATAAATTGCAAACCTACAGCTAACTGTGGTAACCCAGATTGTTTTTCTATGCAAGTAAACTTCTTATTCAGGATTATCCAAATGTAAATATGATGTGTCATCTGATCAGAATAATGAAGGCTCTGAAAATTCATTTATCTATCAAGTGTTGATAGAAAACCTACACCAGAGAGAAATTTTCCATCATTTACATTTTAAAGTACTTTCTCTCAGAAAGATTATACTACATAAAAAGACTTGCACTTAAGACATCATTTGCGTAAAGTAATGCTGCACAAAATCATTGATTTAAAATCAAATTAGAAAAGGAAGCCATATTTTTTCCCTAAACAAAAGTGAAAGGTAACAGTTTGTAGATAGCCTCCCAGGTATCGAACTTCTGGTCATGTTGGCAAAATGCTGGGGACAGTACGCTTTTCTTATTGAACATAGATTACAGGCTTGTAAAAATGTCGTAGTGAAGGTTAATGGTTTGATAACTGAAAATCTTAAGCTTTGCACCACTGTGTCTGGGCTGGACATGCACCATCCATGCTTCCTGTTAGCACTGACAGCTCTGGTACACACGTCCTCATTGCTAGAAGAGCATTAGGTTTTCATTTCTTCAGTACAGACTCTGATCAATGTCACAGCTGCCCTCAGCCCTTGAAAATGCATTCTGTATCTAAGAAAAATTATAAATCTGAGGTGAAATATGAACAAGCAAGCACCTTTCTCCCCTCAGACTGGGAAAGTAGGTTTCAGTGGGTATACAGTGGCTGTAATGAAAGCAGAGTGAAGCCCTTTGTTTGACAACTTGAATGAAAGTGTCCTTCACACGCTCAGAAGAATGAACTTGCTTTGGACTCCAGGAGCATGAAGTGCAAGGAGCTGAACTCTTCTGTAAAGTGGACCTGTGAGATCTGACACAGTTCTTCCAGTCTCTAGCACAGAGATACCCAGACCATGGAAAGGGGATTATGACTAACTCTAACTAACTCCTTGCTAGGGCCTGTGAGAATCCTGTGTCCTACAGGGCCTGAATTATCTGTTGTGCTCAGAGATGGGAGCTGGATTCCCCTTGGTTTGGTGGTATCTGATTTTCTGGTATCTGGCCCAAACATCTGTGCTAGCAAATGACTATAAAAGGTACAATTAGAAAAAATTTACCATTGTTTTGCATAGATAAATAGTACATTGTTTACTAACTGGAGGCAAAAGGCATAAATGAAACAGATCCCGTTCTTTCTGGATTTGGACTGCTCACAGAGATGGAGCAATCTGTGGCTGTCATTACTCTTGATGTGTCCAGCATGGGTAAAAAGGGGATGTTGCACCAAACACTGATAAAAAACCAAAGCCAAGTTTTGTTCACTGGGACTTTCATACCAGCTTAGTTCTTGATTGTTACACTCATAAGCAATAAAAATAAGGAAAACAAATTAACGGATTAGAGCAAGTGAGTGGAATATAATGCTTGAAGTATTGAATTATTTCAAAGAAAGTAGAAGATGAACTATGATGGTTTTATTTTCCTTTTTTGATAAAAAAATCAAAATATTCTCTGAGCCACTAAATTAGGCAAGCAGATTTATATTTTGCTTTTTGTGTTTTTGTGGGTGGCATTAGCTAGATGGGCATCAAAAAACTTTGGAAAATTACAGAAAAAAAAGTACTAAGTGAAAAATGTCCTTATTCCTGCTGAAATGAGCCAAAAAGAAAATAGTTCTTAGATTTTAATGTAGAAATATTCCAGTGCTATCTAACCAATAGGATGTAGTATCCCAAAGAGGGTAAATATTTTAACAAAATATAAAAGACTTTTGTTATCATCCTTTGGCTAATATTTTCCTTTTCAATAATATCAGTCGTTCCAGGATTTCTCAGTAGTTCAATATCCAGAAGTACCTTTCTGTTAAAACACATGGCCATACTACTGCAGGTTTCTCTGCAATGTGGCTTAAAGGTGCTGACTAATTTTACAACACAGTGTTTGTTTCATGTTGCAAGAAAAAAAGACAAATATATTTTTAATGTGATTTCCTCATGTGGGCCATTGAAACTAATCAAATCGTATTATGAAAACACATGTTTTTCCCTTGGCCTTTCTCTCTACAGCAGTTGGCTATCTATGATGCTCAGACATCGTCTTGAAAATTTTATCTTGGAAAAAATCACTGTGTTGTTTCATAGGAATATCTTTATTTTCCTCAGGTGGCCGGTCTTTCATTCTCTCTAACTAATTCTATCTAACTTTCATTCTAGTAAAACAGCACATGTATATGCACATGGTCTGCCTTGTGTTTGTAGTATTTTTCTATTGAGTGCTTTTTTCACGGAATGTGAGTAAACGGCATTTGGTGTCACATAGACATGAAAAAAATCAGGTCCACATACACCCGTAAAAATTAGGGGAAAAGTTGGATGACTGAAGAAAAGAAGATGGTAAGAGCATAAGGCTAATTGATGTTGACAGTGGCTCAGTGCGTTTGGCAGAGTTTGGGAGAAATTTCAGTCAGTATGAATTTGATATGTCCTGTCAGCTTGGTTAGCTCATGCCTTGTAGTTCTTTTTTTGCTTTCTGAAGAGACATAATTTCATGCTAATCTCTGCCAGGAGCAAACTATACTATGTTCAAGCAAATACATTTCCTAAAAAAACTAGTAGAAAGCAGTGCAACCCATTTGTCAATACTTACTCAAGTCCTTGCCAGCAGGTCATGTCATCATCAAGCCAGGGGGCTTTTCCTCTCTTTGGAGGGTACCATCACAAACTGTTAGATATGATAGGTCCAGCTGTAGGTTTTAGTGCTTGAAATGACAAATCTAATAAGGTCAAAAGTGGATCAAGCTCTGCCGGATCTTGCTCCATCAGTGTAAAAGGTTGTAACTTCCTGTGGGCTGTGCCATCCATCCTCCAGTGGACAAGGTCCCTGGAGCAGAAATAACAGAAGAGAGTGTCTATCAGCTTCTTGACCGCAAATCAGAGCCCAGCAGACCTACTCCAGCTGCCTTTGCATTAATATTCCAGGCTGTCAGCTGGGGCCTCTAAGGAACAGCCAGCTTGCTACAGGAAGATTAACGTCCAGGGAAAGTGGGAAAAGAGAGGGTTCAACCAGTTGACGGTTGCATCTTAAATCTCCGTTGTTCATCTCTTCCTGAGACTTTGGTAAAAGAGCAAAGACTACAATAAGTGTGGACTTGAAATTTAGTTGCATGATTGATGCCCTGTTTCCTTTTTTTTTCTTCCCTCTTTGTAGCTTTTTTTGCTTCTGCACAGCAAAGGCTGACTAACAGTTTTTTGGGTTATCATGGCTTCTGCTTGTTTGGAGAGAAAATTTAATTCCACAAAATCTTTTGTGTATTCTTCATAAATAGCTAGAGGGGTATCATCTTCTTTAGGGCTGCAAAATGCACTCATCAGGAATAACCGGAAAGGTTGTAATGTCTATCCAGAAAAATAATTCTGACAAGTTTGAAAAGTGTATAATGAAGCAACTTTAACAGATCTGTTACAACAGAAAATTTATGCGTCCATCATGCTTTAAGACGGGCAAATTTAAAGAATAATGCTGAATAAAATGAAAATGGACATTTATTTTCTCCCACTGTCTGCCAGTCCAAGCACTGTACCCAGCACATATGTACTACTGAGCAGTAGTATTTTACAAAACCTCAGATGTTAATGATACAATATGGCTTTTCCTAAATATTTCCTTAAATCTTTGTCTTACCTATACGGTATTAATAAATGTGGGAGGATTTTAAGATCCATTCTGGATGTCTTATGTTAGCCTTCAGATTCACTGAATTATTTGCCTGCTTGAGCAAAATGATAATGCAATGATATTTTCACCCACAAATTCACCAAAGACAGGATTTTTTTCTTTCATTTTGCAAATACCAGCATGCTGATCTTTGCTCCTGGATATTGACGTCATGACAAAGTTTGTGAACATGCTGCTTCTAAAGTACTGCCGAGCTTTGTGACTGCAAAGCTTCAGGGCCATACGTTCTGCCTTGAGTGAACTCAGAACCTTCAGTGAAAAAATCAGTAGATCCCTCACATGTAATTATGGAAAGATTCCTCTAAAGAATATGTTCAGATGGAATTTTTCTAGGAGTCTAAAGGAATGAAGTGCTTTGTTTATACAACTGTATAAAATTGTGTTGTCAATCAGTATTTTCATCCCCACAGCTGTTAGAGAAGAGAGCAAAGCTCCCCTTTGATGCACAAATGCCCTGTAACTTAAATCAGTTTGGGGGAACACATATGTCAGGCAGGCATAGCTGATCAAATTACTGAGCACATTGGCTCTGCATGTATTTTGCCTTTTAAAATTTGCTATTAGGCAAACAAAGAGTATGGCTTCTTTTTTATTGCATTTGCAGAGTCAGAGTGAAAGGTGAAGGCTTTAAGAAAGAACTTCACTTGGAGTTCAGCAGCCCTTGGATTTGGCATGGGATGCTTTTCACTCTGCTAATATTTTTTTAATAGAATACAAGTCACTAATACCTTGTGTGTGCTGGATTAGTAAGACAGCCTTGCACAGCCCTGTCAAAACAATCTCTTCTATGTGACTCTCTTGTTTCAGTCCCTTCTCTGTTTCCTCTGATGTTGCCAAGAGAGAAATTACGACAATTATGGAGCAGTAGGAAAGGGTAGGTGGAAAAATAGATAGAAGATTGCAAAAAACCCCAACAAACAGTGATCCTAAAATGTTTATATAGTAGAGAAATATATTTAGTCCTGCAATTATTTAGGCCACCTTGTAAAGCTCAATTTAAAAAGTCCTGTTCCCATTTACGTTAATGGGAAATGGTGTTTGGCTGGTGATCCATCTCTTAGCTGTCCTGTTCCTATGTTCTTCTCCCCTTCTTACTGATTTCATTAGTGACTGGTTGTCTGAATGTCTTTCAAGTTAGTAGATGCAGGTGAGACTAGCTCTGACAAGTGCCTGTAACTGGCCTTTTCATTTTTTCTTCTGAGTGCGTGTGGATTAGCTGTCACTCTTTCTGGTATTTATACCACTGGCACTGATGAAGATACTGGGCTTACTGCTTGAAAGCTTTTCCATTTAGGGAAGACTTTTTTTTAAACACAGCAACAACAGTGCTGTTTTCTACTAATAAAAGAAGCAAACAAGAGCCTCAGTAATTACAGTAAAAACAATAATCCAAGTACAAACAATAATCCAAAGGTAATTTATATTACTGTGTCCTTCCACTTTTGTGCTGCTAGATGGGAAAATTATTTGATTCCTGTGGTAATCCACATAAGCCAGAAGACATTTTCACTTGAGCTCTACAGTGCAAATTTTTTTCACCTTTGGACAGCTCTGTGAAGAATGCAGGGTGCTGGGGTCCAAACAAAGCAGCCCAGTTTATACAGACACCTTCTTGAGTGTAACTGGTCTTGTTGTGCAACTAGAGTTCAGTTATATGAGTTACAGAATACTGCCTGTTCTGTAAATATTTAGGACTACTTGACCGCAGTATATTCATTTTATTTCACAGTGTTCAGTCAAAGCTGCTGAAGTTCTCTCCAAATGAATATTTTTTGCTTTCTACTGGTTGCAGCCACACAGTGCATTAAGACAAAATATCTATACTCTTACAAGTAGGCATTTAACTGAGCCTGTATCTATGTGTAGGCATTCAGAGATTGTTGGAAAATTTAAGAATAAAATTTTCTGTATTTAATTATTGATCATGTTTAGTGGCACCTAATGAGGTTTATTTTTGAGGGCGATATTATAGCTTGGGATTTTTCCATGCATCAGCAAAGTGAAGCAGATTAAATATCCCCACTGAAATAAGTGGATATATCAAATTATTTAGTCGCTTGTCTAAAGTGCAAAAAGCTGTCTTGTGTTTTGCTTATGTCATTAAAAATAATTTAAAAAGAAGAAATACTGAAGGACTTACCTGGCTTACAGCAGTAACTATGCAGACTTCTCTTTCACAGAATTACAACATCACTGAATTGAGGTTGGAAGGAGTGTCTTGGGATCGTACTGTACACCCCTCCTGCTCAAGCAGGCTCAACTAGAGCAAGCTGACAAGGACCCTGTCTAGTTGGGTTTTGAATATCTCCCCAGAATGAGACCCTGAAACCTCTCCAGGCAATCGATTCCAGTGGTTTTAGCAATTCCCATTGCTAGCAATTGTTAAATAATGTAGTGCAACATATGGCAAGAGTGAAGATAAGTTTTAAGGGCTTTTTTCCAAACTGAAGAAATAATGTCTTCAAATGCATACAAGATCACTTGATGGAAATGAGACATAAAAAACTGCAGATCTGAAGCTCACCTTGGTCTCAAAAAACATAAAGTCTAATAAAAGTACAGACCATTGTTGTGTTTCACATTTTCTACATTTCCTGTGGTTTTGAAGCTGGGCTTTTGCTCCTGGCTGGTACATACAATAGCTCTAAATATTTCTTTGAAAATAAAATGTGGGATTTAGAATAGGAGAGGGGTTTTTTTAATCTGTGTAAAGGTTTGGGTTTTTCCCCCTACTATTTACACTGGGATTTCACATATCATATTTCTTTCACTATGTGAATAAACAATTCACATGATATGTGCACCATAAGGAGTTCTTTGATGGCAAGCAGTTTTCCGTATCCTACAATTCCTATAGACATTTGGATGTTTGAGGATTTTATGTGGGTGTGTAATATTTTCTGGCGGTTGTAGGTTCATTACAGGTATCCACAAATATTTCTCTATGATAGATATACAGTCTATATTCTTGCACAAAATAAGAAAATGTAATTTAATTTAAAATAGTTTGTTCAATAATTTTATATTATTCTTTGTGTCCATATATGAACATGTGAAAGTGGAAATTGGTAACAAAAATATGAGTGGAATTTTGGTACCAGGTGTCGTGTGAGACATGAAAAACCAGCACATATGTACCAAAGACAAACATGCTAAAACCAATGAATAAAGTATTCATTTGGACAGTAAATATTTTAAGCATAGGTGGTGAAATCTTTGCTGAAATATTTAATGACAGCACTATGTCTATGTTATGATCCAATTATAAGAGATGCCCCTGCCCAAATTGAAGTGCAAGCAAGACCATATGCCAAATTCAATACTACTGGTTTTATTTAACATCTCCTGTGAGGTAGAGAGATAGAAAGAAATAGGAAGGAAGGTGGGTAGGAGAACAGAAAGAGACTGAGAGAGAGACAGAGATTAAGCAAAAGGTATCATCCCCATGTGGATTCCTGCGGCATCCTGCTGGTCCTTCTTCACCCTGGTCTTGATGGGAGGTTCCCAGAGTTGTTCTTCTGGAGGTACCACTTTTATACAGTCCAGATTCTGGGTATCCATGGGGTGTAGATGCTGTTCCCATAACTTGATATGGCATGTGCATAAGCACCTGCTCCTGTCCCACAGTTTGCCATAGTGGGAACTTTTGTCTGGTTGCATTACCCAGATCTACCTGACCAGGCCTGAAATTAGCATCTGCTGCTGTTGTCATCTGTGCTTACCTCAATTTCCATTGTGGTGGCTTTTCTTCTGGGGACAGTGTTTTGAGACTTAAAGTGAAATTGCATTCTTTAAGCCCTCACAGTCTATGAAATCAGGTTGCAACAGCCAACTAGGTAATGAAGCAAGAAGAAATAACCAATAAGATATGTGAAGTTTTGTTAAGCTAAAAAAATAAAAGGGTGTCTTAGAAACCAAGGGAAGTTCCTTCTTCCTTCCCTGTAGAGGGTACAGAGATGACCAAGCACATGTTTCAAAAGCAGGCATTTTATATTGTTCAGACTAGTTCTTTTAGGTGATCCAAGAAGATCTAGACAGGTAGAGATTGAACTCAGAGGGGATTCACTGCCAGCCATTAGGCAGGCATTCTGAGATTGCAGTGCAATAGTGCACCTATGCACTAGTCTGTGGGTGCACAAAGCAATATTTCTCAGTGGAAGCAGGAATAAACAGACCCTGCATGCAGCTAAACTGTGCTAGTGGAAGGCTTGATCTGCTTGCTTTGGGCAGAATGAATGTTAGAGAGGAACTATCCGGACTGTGGCTCGTGCTTGGTAGCAGAAATGCCAGTTACAGGTTATGGAAAAAAATGGTCTGGGAATCTGTGACTGTGGCCCTCAGAAGCAGGAAGAGGAGAAACTTGTCGGACACAGGGCTTGTTGTAACAGACAACATGATCAAAACAAAGACAACTATTTGTTTTTCGTAGTTTCTTTCTGCTGCATTCAGAGAAACAGGACTTGTTGACCTTTCAGTTCTTTCCCCTTTGTGTGTATGTAAGCAGCATTACACTTAAACCAAAATGCTTACTTTAGGAGAAAAAGCATTATGAAGGCCCAGTTTTGGCTCGTGTACAAGCCAAGAAAGTAATAATGACAATAAAACTATTTTTGCACCCACTGCACATCTGTGAACCTCTGTTTTATGGCTGGATCTGAATAGCCTGCATTGAATGACGTTAGAGTTTTGCTGAAGAAACTGAAACCAGTTCTTTCTTCTAGGAGCAAGCCTCTGAGGTGAGGAATGTGTATACAATAGCTAAAACCCAAGGGCTGCATTTGAAAAACTTTGGCTGAAAAACATTACCCTATAAATAATGTCACTGACTTTAAATGCTACTCAGTGATTGTAAGACAGCTAGCCTTTGGGCCAAGATGGAAGCTTTGAGGACCCAATATTTATTTGTTTATAACTCTAAGTGCATTAAATGTATCCTTTAATATTTCTTAATAATTGAGTATAGATCTGTGCGAAGCATTGTGCTCCACTTTGAAAGGAATACTCAGATATTAACAGAATGCATCTGAAAAAAAGATCCAGAGCTCTGTGGTTGTTCACTAGCAGCTCATAGCCCTCCAGATTGGTCAGGAAGGCTTTTTCCAGCCTTTGGACCTCAGTGTGGAACGGTATGATAAGGTAAGATGTCAAAAGACCTCTCTCAAATCCTGTCAGGACAACCACTGATAGCTGATCTATTTGGGCATTGGGTCTACTTGGGAAAACATGAGCTGATTGCTTTTGTTTTCAGAAACAGGAGTCAAACCAGAGAAATTTCCACCCACAGATGTGCTAATCCAGTGGGGCTGGGCTGAGGACAGTTTGAAAAGACAGTGTGCATTCCTGTAGAGTAGAACTGGTGCCTTGAAAGGCAAATACAGAAAATGAATGGACAGTGCTTATAAACCAGGATGACTTTTGTTATGTTCCTCTGGGGTAGCTGACAACTCAAATTCAGTAGTTTCTTTCCTGTCAGACCACTGTAACTGGGAGCCAAATCAATTCTGCTTTGTTTAAGAACAGTTTTAGGAATGCTTGATCAATATTCACTTCCTCTTTTTGCCTCTGTATGGCTAAGTGATTTGTACCTTTGTTCTGCTGCATAACATCTGTTACAGACCTCATTGTGCAATGTTTATCACCTGAGAAG
Organism: Machaerirhynchus nigripectus; assembly: GCA_013397975.1. Taxonomy (NCBI): domain Eukaryota; kingdom Metazoa; phylum Chordata; class Aves; order Passeriformes; family Dicruridae; genus Machaerirhynchus; species Machaerirhynchus nigripectus. Next base: position 269,979 of record VZRQ01002919.1, on the reverse strand, counting down.
TTCATGACTTAGAAGAACATTTTATTTGATGCACATGGGACTGTCAATAAAAGGATGTATTTTTCTTCACAGTGAGATCTAAAGTTTCATTTTATAAAATAACCATGTCAAATTGCACGGAGGAGAGGTGGCTAATTTACCAAGTTAATTGCAATTGAATTTTTTTCCCCTGGAATGCAAAGGAGAGGGAAAGGACCATTCCTTCTCTTATAGGTGACAGTACAACAAATCTGTCACCTATATTCTTGTCCCTTCTTGGACAGTCTTTAGCCCTCAAAAATGACATGCCTCTGTCTATGATCACTTTGGGTAGAAAGCAAGAAGAACACCTACATAATTGTTTAAAATCACAGAGAGTTGTGAAAGCTTATCTCTAGCTACCCAAGGGTCAAGTGGCACAAAGTGGATTCATTGCTCCATTCAAAAGTACAGAGCAATTTAAGCTTTACAAAGCCCACAGGGTTTAGTGAGGAAAAGATCTTGTGACTCAAGTGTGTGTGTCAGCTAACAAATTCCTGCACAATTCACTCAGAGCTAGGAACTTCTCCTATTGTCTTATCTTTGAAGCATTGCACACAGTGAAAACACCTCTCCCCCCTTCTCCCAGACTTATGTGATATGTTAATGAGACTTTTTGCCTTTGGCTTTTTTGAATTTCATGAGGTTTGCAAGGCGTCTCCTCTCAAGCCTGTCAAGGTCCCTCTGGATGCCACTCCTTCCCATCAGTGTGTCAACTGCTTGGTGACATTGGCAAGCTTGCTGAGGGTGGTATTGACACTGCCCACATTGCCAACAAAGATGTTGAACAGTAATGGTCCCAGTGCCTGTCCCTGAGGACGCCACTCATCACTGGATTCCACTTGGACATCAAGACATTAACAGCAAGTCTTACAGCAAGTCTTCAAGTGTGACCATACAGCCAATTCCTTATCCACTGAATGGCCTGTTTGTCAAATCCCTGTCTTTCCAGTTTAGAAACAGAATGTCATGTGGAACAGTATGATATGCTTTGCACAATTCCAGGTAGATTATGTTGATTACTCTTCCCTTATCTGTCAATTGTTTATTCCCATCAGGTGAGGTCACCAAATTTGTCAGACTTGACTCACCCTTAGAGAAGCCGTGCACGCTGTTGCAAATCACCTTATTTTCCGTGTGCCCTAGCAGAGTTTTCAGGATAATCTTTTGGAGGTACCAAATTCTGGAGCATCAAAATTTTCAGTTCCCTTTAGTAATGGCCGTTATTTTTTCTGTCATATGTCAAAGAAAAGATAACATTGAATTCCTGCAACTTGTTGGATCTCCCCCCAAAAAAAAGACTCTCGAGGGTCTTCTCTATATATTTCCCTCTGTAACATATGTTTATGGTGTTTGTATTAGTATTCACTTGACTGAAAGGATACTGTGGAAAAAGATGCCTGCAGAATATCTTCCACTTATTATACATTCTTCCAGCATCTAATGCATGACCTATATTTTAAGATTAAATCCAGAGAGCAGAGGAGTACCTCATAGGCATGATTTCCCCATCTTCTTCTTTTTTTTTCCCCTTTCTTTGACTTCTGTAAAATTCATTAATGAAATTTGGAGCTGATCTCCTGCTAGCAATTCCAAACAGGTAAAGCCTAAGCAAAAGTCTTGATCCAGTTCATCTTCTTACAAAGTCGACTTTAAAAGTCAACTTTTCTGAAATGGGATGCTTTTGTTCAGAGAATCTTACTTGTGCTACCTGTGCTACTCAAATAAATGACCCTCTTGAGATGGAAGAGGAGGATAATATAAGGAAAACTGCTTTTGAAATTTCACAATTCCTAGGATTTTGAGGGGTAGAGTTACTCTTGCGGAACATTCATTTTATCATTGCTCTTCATGGTGTCTTTCAAACCAAAATCCTCACTGGTTTAGCTACTGCATCAGGCTAAGAAGTTTATGTGGCAGTAGCAATTCTGTGTTGAAATCCTTTACAGCAGACCTCTTTACCTATGTGACTCGGCTTTTGATGCTGTCAGTATGGTAGCTTGATACATGGCATTTCTTATGGATCGTTATTTTCTAAGATTGTATTTCTATCTGAAGTCAGTATATCACTTCTTGAAGGGAGCAGTTTAGTTATGCACCAGAAGAGAAACACTAAAAATCTTGGAAAGGCAGGTTCTTTGCTAAACCAGAATAATGCAGTGCTTTTCCATAAATCTTTAGATGCCACTTGAAACCTGCCTTTTGAAGTAGCCCAGCTGCAGCCTATTCTCTAGCTAGTGTGACTACAGGCATTTACCCCCACAGTTTTCAGGTGTTGGTCATAGGCAATTTTATTTTCCACAAGATCAGAAGGCCAGACATTAATCTCATTGTTGTGAATCCAAGATATTTCCCGTAGAAAATTAGGTACTGACAAAGTCCAGAGAATTATTTTCTTTCTCCCAAGGAGAATTGTTTCATTCAAGTAGTAAGTCTTATGGACTTTCAGGGGTTTTTTTTTGCCTTACCATGGGAGGTTTTCAAAGACAGAAGGATGAATTAGACCTCTCTGATTTTCACTGAGATTATGTATCCAGTGAATAGGCTCCTGAATTTCCTCTAGGTCTTTGAACACCTTCCACATGATTCTTTTCATTTTTTGTGCATCCATTTTCCTGTCTCCGCTGCTTTTCAAGCCTCTACAGAAACACTCATGTGAACCAGGAGGAGATCTGTGCTCTATAGTCAGCTCCTAATTGCCCTACTGGGTCCATCTCATTAAATGTTATGTCTTGTTATCCATCTGTATCTTGGCTTTCAAACATGAAACGTGACCTTGGGCTGTGATCCGTCTACTAAATAGACCCGATCAGATTTCACTACAACTTGCACAAGAGATCTTCAAGGGGAAACTAAAGTGTCTAAAAAAGGTTTTTAATGATTGGGCAGGTGACCTCAGTGAGCCACAGAATCAAAGAACCTGATATGTGATATCTCACCATTTTGTGAAAGAAATAGCTGCATTTTACACCAGTTCTGACCATAAATGTTTGATGTCATTTTTCCCAAGAATTGGTTAACAAGGAACCTAAGCTTTATCTCTGCATATCAAAGCACTCAAACCCATGTGCAATGAACCCAGTTGTCATTCTGCCCCTTCAGGATAAGTAAAGCCAGTGACTAGGTCCCATAATTGCTATGGTTTTGGTAATTATAAATCAGTAAAAATTAACTAGCAGTTTCTGGTGAAAGAAAATTCCTCCACAGGATAAACAGTAGCCCCAGTAACCTTTGTTGGCAGCAGCGTAAACCATTTCTCCTTGAGTTTGGCCACATGAAATGCTCACTACATGTAACTGTTCACGTACAATACCTTCATGGTGTTCTAATGAGTATATGTTTGGCTTCAGGAGACTTAAAATACATAAAATTATGATTTAAGAAAAATTCTGATTGTTTTTATCAAATCACTTCTAATAAATAGTAAATCCCTCCTCCGAGTGACATACTTAAACATAATACTGTCCCTTTACACAAGTGGCAATACTGACAGAGCTAGAAAAATGCCTCCATTGTGACTTCTATTTTAACAGTTTTTGTTATTCCAAACTTATGAAATATTGCCTTATTAAAAAAAATATGTTGATAACCTAGGCTAACAACACAAGTGTTAAGAACAGAATTTATTGTTACATATGAATGCATACACTATGCACACACACATACAGACAAACACATACTTGTATAAACACAGTAGCTGTCTAAATGAAAACAAAAATGGAGCAGTCAGTTATAAAACTGAGGGTTAGACATTGGGAGTTAGGGGGGAAAAAATCACAAACCTGGCCTGCCATAGTTAAAGAGCAATGAAGCAAGATATGATGATTTTCTTTTCCTCTTGAATCAACTAGCCAAAACATGCTGTTAAACCACAAACAAGCCACTCATTAAAAGTAATGCTCCAGAAAGGAAATATTTCCTGTGCTTCTCAGCATAGCAGGTAATAACACCAGAGGACAAAAGGATGGTGGGCTAAGTCTTACAGCCGATGATTCATTAATTACTCCTGTAGTACTGCAAAACTATAGACTCATAGTCATACAGAAGAGAACCATGTGAAGCTGGGCTGGATTAACTGGATTTGTCCATACCTTTCCCATGGTGGTTTAAGTCAGACACTTGCAGAAATCCTCAACATTTTATTACGCACTGTAATCCTCATGGTCGACATAGTACAACTGCTCTTTTCTGTGCCTCTTAGCTCTTTCTTCACTTAGTTACCTTTAAAGCTAAGAACTAATTCTGTCAGAAGTCATGTATTATAGGGAACTGCAAAATGTGTTAGTGAAGGGGTGGTGGGAAAACTCTGCTTGAAAGGTGAATGAAGCATTCTCTACAGTGGATACTTTACAGTTGGCTTCTTGAACTCAGCAAAGTAGGTGATGTTCCCAAAATAGCATTTAGAGCTTAACAGATACAACTGGTCCAATTCAGATGTGACATAAATAGGAGCAGACAGAGGGAGTAAGCAACACCCCTGGTGTTCATGCTGGAGTTTAAGGAGGCATCACTTGAGTAGCAAAGTGATGGGAGAACAGAGCTGAAACAGGCAGGCTGACTTGTGAGAAGAGAAATACAGAGTGCAGGACTGTTTCTGTGGGACAGACAGATGGGAAAGAATATATGCTCTGTGTAGGCCAGAGAATGATCCTTGAAAGGTTTGTGTGTTCAAGTCCAGGTCAGATGGAACTTTGAGCAACCCGGTCTAGTGGAAGGTGTCCTTTCCCACGACAGTGGGGTTGGAACTACATGATCTTTAAGGTTCCTTCCAATACAAACTATTCTATGATTCTATTATGAGTATCTCCATAGGTTCTTCCAAGTTCAGCTTTGTATAAGCAGTGATCTTAATCAATGGCATTTTCCCATGGATCAAATTTGGCTCATGGGCCAAAGAAGAAGCCTGGCACAAGGGTATGAAATCTCTCTGTGTGTTACCTAGATGGAGGTGCTTATGGTGTCAGTCAGTGCTACAGGAAGTTACAACCTCCTTACTGGAAATACTGAAACAGCCTTCCACTTTTATTGAGGAAGAAAGTCAGATTTTTTTCTACTCTTTTCTGGAGCTGACATCTACAACTGTTTCCAAATTAATGTATGCACATCCCCAGTCACACTTTGCACCCCCTGCTAAGTTTGGAACTTAGGAAATTACCTACATACAAAAACCCAGTTGCTCAGCTTTTATTATCATGCTTAAAAATTGCATGGACAGCATTTTCATTTGGTGCAGTACTGCTTCTGACAGCCCAAATGAAATCTGCCCGTAGTGGATGTTGCCTGTTACTGGGTAGAAACATTTATTAGGTCTAGTATGTGCTGCTTCAACAGACAATGAAAAAGATTAACAATTGATTGCAATCAGAAGCCAAAACAAAAACATTGCAGTAATGTTACATATTTGCATAGTTCTCACGAATCCATAGACAATACAAAAAATCACTTTTAATCCATATACAGAGGAGAATGGATTTAAGAAGAGGGCCTGGGGAGACAGATACCAAACACTATCAGATTGTGCATTGACTTTTGACCACTTTTGTACTGAATATGAAAGTCATCCAAAGCCTGGGAAAGCCAAAAGAGGAATTTTGATTTCAAGCTTGATGTTGAGTGGGCAGCTAGACTGCCTACTTTTGGGTAAAAATGTCAGTTTGTTCTCAGATGAAGGTTTTGGTGGAGTTTCTATATTAAATTCTGCCTCTCTAAGAAAGATTAGAGTTTCTTTCTCCAACATAACTCACTGGCAGTAACAGTCTAAGGCAAAGCCTTCATGGCACTTACTCCTCTCCAGAACTCTTTGGAAATTCTAATTTCCATTTCACCAACAATTCCAGTATATTCCAATATATTAATTTTCAAACCGGAGTACAACACCAAGCAATGCTTTGTCATTTTGTCTCTGAAAAAAAGCTGGTGGAAGAAAATAAATAAATATTTAATCTTTTTCTGTTCATGACCACCTCTGGCTTTAGTATGTACATATGTATGTTGCTGTGCAATGGAAGTGCTCTGATGAGCCAACCTCTTCTACCTGTATTCATTAGGAGTAAAGGATATAATTCTGGAAATCTAAACCTGTCCCATCTCAATCCTATACAGTTTTTTTTCCCTACTAGTATCTGTATTGAAACTCCCAATGACTTCAGTGGAAGCAGCACTGAGACCTAAATTCCCTAACATGTTAAATTTAAATGAAACTCCAAAAACAATACTTCACCTCCTCCTGTTATCAAAATGGACTAATACATTGATTTTGAAGCCATAGTTTGGAGAATAAATCACAGATTAAGTGTGAGGGTTTTTGGAGGCAGGAATTAGATGTATATCAGTGGGAAAACGGTTTAGAAAAATTGTTTATATTTTCTGTCAAAAACTGCTTGGTTTTTTTAATTCGGCCTTGCTAATGTTGCTAACTTAGAATTAGATACTGTAAAATGGCATGATGTCTGTTCTCTGGGGGGAGAGGAATGCTGATGAGGAAGGTGAGAGCACCTCTTAATGAGGAGCAGCTAGCTGATATATACGTGGGTAGTTTTATAGTTTTGTCAAACAACATAAAAGTGTTATTCTGGATTTACTAGTAGGAAATAAAATCCAAATTGAAATTAGATTTTTAAATGGCACAAAATTCCAATGCTTTTTATGTCACCACTAAAAAACCCACGCATCCCGTTAAATATGAAGCCTTAAAGCTGCAGTAGTACCTTGAAGGCAAAATCAGGAATATTACTTACTCAAGCAAAACTTCTCTCTGTGTTACTGCAATTGGAAAATGAATAAGTATTATTATCTATATAATTGAGACTTTGTTATAAGTTGTTTGCAGTTACTGATAGAAACACTGACTTCACCCTATCCTGTTAAATATGTCTGTAAGGAGTTCAATTCTGACACCTTTTGTTGCCATCCTTCCATCTGGAAATCTCTGTGAGGTTTTATTTCTGTAACAATTCACTTGAAATTTGAGCAGTTTCCAGACATTTACATCAAACCTTAGAAGCATAATCCTGAACATTCCTGTAGGTCAAATTATGGTTATTGACTTTTGAAATAGAGGTGATAAATGTTGTTGCTTTTTTTTCTGTTTTGAAATGGAATATTTATGACCAAACTCAACTTTCCTTTCTTATTTGATCCATATCATCAACTTTAACGGGAAGCAACAGACAGGGCCAGTGGGCACATAATGTTGAAAAGCAGACAATTCCATCGTTATCATATTCCACATTTTTGCATCGATGTCTGCAGGGCAGTCAGTTGTTTGCCCTCAGCTTTCATGGTTCACTATTGCTTGCGGTTTCATATAGTCCATTTTTTTGTTTCTTTTAAAGACTAATTTATCTCTCTCAGGGCTCACACTTGCTCTTGCTTTAACTAGTTTTAGGACAAAGGATGGTGATGCAGGCAGTAACCTTTTTAGAAGCAGGTCTGCTTGTTTGATGTGTTGCTTGTTTCTCCGTGGAAAAGTAAATCTACTTAAAAATGCCTTCAAAGGAAGAAAAACCCTCTTTTCCTCATTAATATAGAAGAGAACCTCTTAATAGAGTGTGAGGCTTGGGACAAGATAAATGATGTTTTTATTAAAATTAACCAAGCAAACCGTTTTCTATAAGTTGGGTTTCATTAAAACATATTTTATTTCCTAGAAGGCAAAGTGCAGTGACTCTCTAATCTAGAATGAAAATAATTTTAGGCATTGCTGGCATATTATCCATAGATATAGAAGGGAGCTTGTTTGCCAGATTGTGAAAAGAATCTGAAAGTGAAAAGGTGGGACCTGGCAGCCTCTCTTCTGACAAGCAGGAGTTCACCGACTTTAGCATGTACATCACAAACACTGCTGAAGATCACCTCTTGTCTGGGAAGAAGAGCTCAGAATGACTACAAAATTGGGTTACAGTGCAATATTTAGAATAATCTATCTAAATGACATTATAGGTATTCTTCTTCCCTTGTGCAGCAAAATATATTTACAGGGAATGGAAGAGAAGCTACGTTTAACCTGATACTGCCCTACTATGATATCCCACATCCTGGGACCAAAGGCTAGCCTGTATCCTGCTCTCCTTTCTGTCCCTTAATACAGAAAGAAAGGAAAGGAGCAATTCCCTGGTGTTTCCCTCTGTTGTAGGAGGAGGAAATAAGCTCAGCCCATGGAAGAATGGTAGAACTGAATTTGAGGCAAAATTGTCAGCTAAGAGAGCATGTCATGATGTGATTTGAGGTGAGAAAAAGCAGGGGTTTACACTCCAGAGCACTGAGTTACCTGCTGTAAGGATTGGTAGCCAAAAAGGTATTTGTAACTGGAATACAGCAAAAACTCTGTGGTCTGAAAACAAAGTAAGGTCAGGCAGGAAAACCTGACCAGAACAATTTACTTATATCTCAGACAGTGGTCGGAGTCCAGTCATGATTTTTGATAGCCATGACCAGGTTAGCCTGCTGTCTTGGTCTAGCCTCAGGCTGCCAGAGAAGGAAAGTGCTGAAGAAAAAGCACAGCCAAACAAAAAATACCTGGGAGAGCTGGGGAACTGAGCTGTTTTCTCTTCCAAGTTTAAACAAATGTTGCACTCCTGGCCAGGGTGCCACTTTTATTTCATATGGTCATTTCTTGCTGTGCAGCAAGACTGGATTGAATTGTGCTAGAAACTGCAAAGAACCAGCACAGGGATCAGGGAAGCAAGAGTGCTCCTACTCAGATGTCACTTCATATGTTCCTCTGATTTATGGATGTAGTGGGGGATTGACCTTATGACGTTTGAAAACACGAAATCCCATAAGAGGTGTTAGGATACTGAGCTGCAAATAGGCCAGGATGAAGTACAGTTTTAGATGCTGTAGTTTTCTCTATGCATGCAGGTAGGGTCTGTCCTGAAAAGAGATTAGCTCCTGCAGTTACACAGGATAAAGGAACCAACCTAACGTATGTATTAAGGCATTTATTTTACACTGATCAGAATTTTATCACTTTGATACTGCAATTTTGAATATAGAACTATTTCAGAATTCACAATATAGTGTCCTAGGTGAACTATGAAATAAAATAGCTAGAGATATTGCACATTAACCATGCATACATTTTCATATGCTTGCATTTCAGGTCTGATAAAGTGACTGTGTATGATCTGAATACACCCGTTGTTTTAGAGTAATCAAGCCTGATTACAGTTTTCCCTTTTTAGTCTCCTTAAAAACAACCCTAAACCCAAACAAAAATAACAATTTTCTTGTCTTCTGGGGTAACATGCAAATGAACTGCTGACTCGTAAGTCCTTGTGTTATGCACAGATTGCCAGCTCGAGAGAAAATGATGTGAGACTGTAACATTTTGTAGTTTTTTAATTTTGTGGATGCCAGTTGCTAATATGTACATGGGGTTGATGTTAGTGAAGAAGTTGGTATTTTATCCTCTAGACCTTCCATTTAAAAAATTAACTTGTGATTAATTGCTGCATGCTTCCATTACTGCAAGGGAGATGGATTTTAAAAGCCATTTGACAAAAAAAAAGGCACCTTGGGTTATTTTATATGCAGGAGCTGTAGAGCACTCAGTAATTTTATTTTGTGTTTTTTATATTTATACTGACTGAAAAAGCAACTTCAGTTAGGATCACAGGATAATAACATCAGTTCTGTTCTTCTCCAAAGGTTGATTTTCCATGTTTAAGAAGCTGACAGCCATATCTGAAACTCATTGATTATCTGCTTATAATAGCTCATCATCTGAATGGAACAGATCAACAAACCTTTTCCACTTTGTCAAATGTATTCCAAATAACAATAAAATAGGGCCAAAGACATTTGAAACTGAATTAGATTAATGCTAATCTGGTTTATTTATTCTGAAAAAAAAGAGCAGTATTTAAATAATAATTTGTGATCAATTTAATTGGATCATTATTTCAGATTAAATTAATTGTTCTCTTCATTTGTTTAAAGAGTATATTTATCTATTCTATAGTCTATCACTGACTCATAATTTCTTTTTTCATGAGAAGAACATCTTAAAACAGTGTATGCATTCAATTAACATTATTTAACTATTGATTCTAAGGTTTTCTGTCCTTGATTTTCAAAAAAAATTCTTGTAAAATCTGTTGTCCCACACACCAATCTTTCATGGTCATCCACATAATTTGACATTTGCTACTTCTTCGTTAAATACCACCAAATTAATATTCTTATTCAAGTGTGTGGAGTTGGATAGCTTTCTTTTTTTTTTTTCTTTGTATTTAAAATCCAGATAATCTGCTGGGTATTCTTGTTCCAGTTCCTTGGCCTGTTCAAACATACCAGAAAACAGAAATGTATCCCTTCTAGGATGAAACCAAGGCAACCCAGAGAATATCTCTTCTGAAGATCACGACTGATTATCACAAATGAAAACAAATTGATAAATTACAGTTTGCAAACCCCTACAAAGGAAATTAATGTAGTGGTTTGAAATAAAGCAAATTTCAGCAGTTTTAGACAATTGCTTACAACCATTTGCAAAAGAAAATTTTGTTTCTTTTTCATTGAATGTACAGAGATTTTTATATAAACAGAATTGAATCCTTTCAAGCATCAGCATTTGATCACAAGAGAATGAAATGATACTTCACAATGCATCTGATAAATGAGACATTTATACATGAACAGGCATATTGATTGACCTCTGATTTTTGAAGAACTTTCAAAAAGCAAAGTAGAAAGAAATGTAATTCTCTGCTATTTATTTTGGGAAGCAAGTGCTTGAGCCATGTGCTGTAAGTGAGTGACTCAAATCTGGATGTTTGAATTTCTTATCAATATTTTGACAGAATGGTTGCAATGCACAGCCTTAAAATCAGTTAAAATGTTGGGCCAGGATGCCTGTGAACATAGAAAGTCATGTATCATCCCAAAATACTGCCATTTGATTTTGGTACTTCACTGCAGAAAAAAAAAAAAAAGCAGCAGTGAAATCTGGACCTATCAGAAGCAGATTTTATTTTAAGTAACAATTTAGTGTCCAGACTTTAATGTTAGTAATATGTGAAAACCTAAGGAAATTCTTATATCAGTGCTTCTACCCTGCATTAGTTCACAGAAGCACTTAGAATAGAAAATTGTGGCTGAAATTAAACCAGTTGACATTATTATTTTGATCCCAATGGAGATACATGTTATGGCTGTCCTGTCCTGCACCCTTCTTGCTGTGGCTGGGCAACTTAGCTACCCTTATTTACCTGTGAGTTTGTGTGACAGGGAAAATGAACCAACCAGAGCTCTGCTGCAGCAGGGCATCATTGCAGCATCATGTTCTGATCTGTTTCCCACCAACAAAATGCACAAGAGCCCATCTTTCACTTTTAAATGAGTCAGGTTTCCCTTGGAGCCTTTCAGTTAGGAGAAAGAAATAAACACTTAGCAAAGGCTACTGATAAAATCTACACTTTTGCTACTATTTTTTTTCATTTTTAGTAAGAAAACATGCAACCTCCCTTCTAGCAAAAGGATGTAAATAGTGGATTTTTAAGAAACAAATCCTGCTGCACAGCAGGTTTAGACAGGCTGCTGCAGTCGGGGCCTTGAGGCATTCTGTGGCTTCCCTGTGGTAAGCCATGGTTCTCATTTGTAAAGCCAGGAGAATTCCCACTGTTGCTATAATCATATGCATGATCCTTCTTCCATCTCAGTGCTTCCAGCATCAGTTAAAAAAAGAAAAATAGGGCAAATGTTGGTTGTCATGTAGTCAGCTATCCAAGAGCTTAGAAACTTCATCTATTTTGTGGGATTTAATTTTGTCCTGGGGAAAAGAATTAAGCTTTTTGGTGGAAACCTTANAAAATAAATATTTTTTTTGAGAAAAAAAAAAAAAAAAAAAAAAAAAAAAAAAAAAAGAAACAAAGAGGTAAAAAAAACCACAGGGCAAAAACCACATTGCAATGACAACACCAAAACATATCTTGATTCAGACATGGCAGTAAAAGCATCAGAATTTTTTTAGGTAAAGCATTCTCATTTTTTATGTAAAATACTCTCATTTTTCCCATGAACTGTTTTCCAAATATGGAAAATCCTTTCAGAAAAGGCCTGAGTTCATCCCATGATCCTTGTTGTCATATAATCTCTGTGTTCTGTCACTTCTGCGCTTGGTGACTTCCTGTCCAGTGTTTGATTCTGCAACTTTCCTATTAACAGCCCTTGATGGACTCGTTTTAGCATGTCTTTTTGATTCCCTTTATTCTTTTGATAGTCAGAAAAGATATGTCAGTGTGTTTCACAGGTCAGTTATGTTTTGTGGGTAAAAGTACTCTGGTGTCTTTCAAGCCTTCCCTTTGAAAATTTCATTTTATATCCCCTCCTTCCTGTACTGTGAAAAAGGCTGAGTATCTGTTCCCTACCTATCTTCTCTGGGTCTTTCATGATCCTGTAAACCTCAGTCTTCCCTCTTTCTGTCCTCTGTCTTTTCCTTTTCATTGTTAAAAAGTGCTGGTCTGCTACTTCTCGCCCACTGCGGAAGCTGCTTTATAAATTTCATTGTGCCTGCTGCCCTCCCACCTAGAAGCAGGTTGGAACCTAGGTTGGAAGGAGCCTCTGGAGGTCATCTGAGCCCACCTACAGCTGACACCAGGGGTTTGGATTAAGTTATCCATCGGTCCAACAAGACAAGTCTTGAATTAATTCCGGTTAGGGAGATTCCACAAGTTCTTTAGACAACCTCTTCCAACGTTTGGTTGTTCTCACAGTGAAGAACTTTTTCATGTAGTGGGATGAAATTGCCTTTTGAAACAACTGATGCTCATTGCTGTGTCCTTGTGAAAAGAGTGTCTCCATCTTCTCTATAACCCCTCTCTAGATACTGAGAGAATGTGATTAGACTCCCCCCTCCCTTTCAGTTGAGTAAGGTGAATTCCTTTCACCTTTCAACAGGCGTCAACTTGGTGGCCCTTCACTGAACCATCTCCAATACTTCAATGTCTCTTTTGAAGTGGGAGTCTAAAACTGGACACAATATTCCAAGTGTGACCTAACAAAGGCCAAACAAAGCAGTGATAAACTTTCATCTGCTGGTTTTGCTTTGGCTGCTGCAGTCAAGGCCCCGCGTTGGTCTTATTGCTACAAGGATGCACACCTCACCCAGTCAGTCCTTGGCCTGTACTGCTACTTGGGATTATTCCATCACAGATGCAGGATCTTATAAATATCATGGTTAAATATTATGCAATTCCTCTTGGCCCAGTCTTCCAACCTGTTGAGATCTCTGTTTGCTGTAGCATATAATTGATGCCTAAGGACTTCAAGGCATCATAATATATAGCTTGTTGTATCTTACTCTATTTTTTCTCAGAGAGTATGGAGCAGAACTCTGTGAATCAGTGGAGGCATGGAGCCATGCTAGTTTTTTACATTAGCATAATAAGAGCAAATAACAACAACAATAATATTAATATCAATATTAATATTATGTTGATATTATTATTATTACTATTACCTACCATTATCTATGATTTGTTTATTATTAGTTGATAAAATTTGTTTTCTGTTTTGTTTTCTGTTCCTTTACAGGTTATCAATAATTATATATTTGCTTTTTTGACCAACACTGAAACTGACTGGTTGTTTTCACTAAAATGTCCATGCTGATTTTGAGACCTGTTTCATCAAAAAAAGTAGCTAGTGCAGACCTAGCAGTGTACTTGAGGAGTAAAAGGGCATTTTCTTCTCTGTACATATTCATTTGAATTTATCAGCACTGAATATCATCTATTATTTTATTGCCTAGTTTTTCACCTTCGAAAAGAGAAAACTGAGATATGACATGGTTTAATATGAAATGGTACTGTTAAACAAAACCAAGTTTTCAGTGTTTCTGATAACATAAGAAACAGAAGTCATCAAAAGAAGTTGCAGTTTTTAAACATGCAGAAATACTCTTGTTTCTACACCATTTTAGCTGCTGAAAGTATGTATGGTTTCAGTACTTATTTGAAAAATATGTTTTAAAGTGATCTCTCAAGACTGAATAAGGACAAAATAGTCCAGGCTCAGAAGGTCCCAAACGCAATGATTACAATATTTCTTTATTTGACTGATTCTTAATTGTTTTATCACCATGAATATCTGTTGTTTGGCATTACCAAAGACAGAATACTGAACTATATGTTATGCTCTGGTATGGCCATTTCACATTTCACTTCTGAAGAAAACCTTCATCAACTGCTCAGTCCATCTTAGACTGAAGTTTCCTGAATAAATCTTTCATGTCTACTTAGTTCTGTTTCTAAAAGTGGTCAGGGGCAAAACCTGTTGTTCTTAACTGTAAAACATAGCTCTAGAACCCTGATGAACGGCACATTATCTGGTTTAGAGGAAATAATTGTGAGAAACTTCATTGCAAATAGCCAAAGGAATGTGCAAAGAAATGTGTCAGAAAGATTCATGAACAGCTGCTCCTGTACAAGTGCTTGTTAAGTGTAGTAGTGATCAGGCTGTGTATAAGGAGCAGGCTTTTCCAAACTCACTGAAGTTTGAGATGAATACTAGATATTTACATAATTTTAAAAATAAGCCCTTGGGACAGTACACAGGCTGTATTTCTGAGTAGTATATGGCTAAAATAAGTAGTGATGCTTACATGACTTTACGTTTTATTTTTGGGATGTTATACCTAGAAGATTTGCACCTTGTGTCTCCATTTTTTGTTTCCACAGAGCACCACTCCATTTTTAAAATTGCCTTGTCTTCTCAAAGACACAAATCTCCTTATATGCTAGATATTTGTTACTCATCATTTGGTATGCTTTCCTATAAGAAGGGCTTCAATTCTAAGATCTTTGTTGCTGTAATTTCTGACAAGTTGTCATATTTTCTTCTTTCACTAGCAAATAATTGGAAGTACACTCTTGGTTGGGTGTGGCAGATAGTTCAGGGATGTAGAATGAAGAGTTCCTCTGGTTTTGGGTTTGCTTCCTTTTCTGCTTCTAGGAAAGAGGGTGGACATGAGATCAAGAACTTTAAACTTCTACTGCCACTGAAGGAAGAGATCCTGCCCTCCTTTCATCCAGTTGCTTTATTTCTTAGTCTGCATTTTCTCTGGTGTTACCACAAGCGTTTCTGCAAGGAACCAGTGTGGCTTACACCCACAAAGGCAGCAATGCTGGCTGAGAGATCCAGGGCTACATTTGGTAGTAGCATCTGTTCATGCCAGCTTAAAGTGTTGACACTTTAGCTTAAACAGGCTTTATTTGATAATATTTGCAACATCAATGAACGGCTTTTACACTTCCAAATGGCTGTATAAATGGGTAATCACACATATCTACATCCCAGCTAATCCCTTGAAGTGGTACTGAATGACTAAACAAGCTAATTTTTTTCTTTTCCCTTTGATAGAGAAATAAAAAAAATGTGGTTTTAACAGTAGACCCCGTAAGACCTCAAAAAGTAGTATGTAATAGGTTAATTTATGATTTTTCCCCACTAAATTGCTTGAATGTTCCCCATTGAGCTACTTGGTAGTGTAGAAGCCAGCTTCTCACTAAATAAAATGGTATCAGTAAGTACTTGTTAACTGAAGAGACGGCCTGTAACTGCACATTTAAGTTAATTTTAGCAACTATTTAGACAAATTCTCACCTCCTCCCCTTCACAGATATGTTCTAATTCCCTAGGAAAAAGGCATAAAAAAGCCTGAAGATGATGTTTCCAATTAGGGTGGCTTTCTCATATTTAAATGCTGTGTGGCTCTGCCAGATAATTGAATAAAATGTGATACATTCTTTTGATCTTTGTTGAGATGATGTAGGCTGTAAATATTGTTTAGTTATACCGTTCATGTTGACATAGATTGTATTGTGCCACTTATAGCTTCTTTGGCACAGCTCTGGAATCAAGTGTTCAGCAGTGATTAATGACCGAGAATACACAGACCTACTGTTGAGTCTAAGAGCTCTCTAATCTCTGCTCCTGTTCTTTCCCTCAATTCCAGCATTAGTTAATGCGGCTTCTGTAAACACAGAAGTTCTGGTGGCTTGTTATACAGCTTGTACTGCCAGCAGTTAGCATAGTGGTAGCATAGAGTTAATGACCATTAAATTCTCAGTTTTCTTAATTCTTGCTTATTGTCGCATCTTTGATGCCCTTTCTCAGTCTTGCAATTTTTTATTTAGTGTTTACTAGAGAAAAGACTTTTAAACCTGTGATAGAGCCTTTTTTTCAGTCCTTGCACACTCTACAATCATTTAATATCCTTTGATATGTTATGCCAATTAAGTGATATGTGTGTTAACATAAATATTTAATTGTTAAAAGAGAGATTGCTTTGGCCTAAAGCTTTAATTGAATTAGATGCTTTTCAGATGATTGTCAAGATTAAACAGTCCATTATGAACATTTGCCACTGCAGGAGACTTCTGCTTATTGAAAGACAAAAGGGTAATTTCATCTAGTACTGCTGTAAACTGTACGGGTCCTTCATACTGATAAGGGAATTCTCCCTCTTTTAACCTTGATATGTACTGTAGTAATGAATTTATGAATCTTTAAATTCAGACACATCATTAAAGTGGGGATATGATATTAACACTGCCAAGTAAATTAAAAGGATGAAAATTTATCTACATAACAGCTAAAGAGATCAGAGTCAATACCAATTTGTCAATAATTACCATTGCTTTAAAAAGAAAAACTAATATGATAAAGGTAGGCAGCTATGGATCTTTATTGCATACTAACTGGAGTTTGATGAATTCCAATGACAGGCTTCACACGGAGTTTTAGGGAAACTAATTTTCCTTGACACTGGGCTGTTGAGGCACCTAAACTATAACTCTCACAAAATATGCTTGTGTTAATATGGAATCCAGTTGTTTCATTATCAACCAAAAATATTTCTGGTTTGAGGCAAAATGTTCCTGTATTGCAGTTTTGCCTAATTATGTGAGCATCTTCCACAGATCAGAATCCTGGTTTTTTGATGTGCTGTGGACCGCAGTCATGTATATATCTCACACTGAAAACACGTCACAGCAGTTTCCTTCAAAATATAGTAGGGCTATGCATAATGCATGATAAGACTGGAGAGATGTGCAATGTGAATCAAAGTTTTAATGTCCTAGTTTTCCACATATTATTGTCTATTCACTGTGTTTTTAAAGGAGCTCTGATTAAAAATCATGTCAGCTGTGACAAGCTATAAAGCCAAGCACGCCTTTCAGTGAGAACCTGAAAAAACTCTCTCTGAACAAGTTTTAATATTAAAATCATTATTGGGGAACCTTTTTCTTATCTTGCCACAGGTGTAGGATTGCATCAATATAATCCTACTTGCTGGCAACATGTTGTCACCGAAGGTCATAGAGCAAAGAAATTCAAAGCACAATAGATTTCCTCTTTGTGTCTGACACAGGTGTCCTTACTCAAATGGTTGGTCTGTATTTGCTCCTTTGTATTTGTTGACCAGGTCTTCAGAAGTGCAGGTGCAAAATTTCAACCAGCCTTGACATCTTGGGACATGCTCTAAAGTAACTGAATGCCTGGCTCGACTTGAATTCTTACCTGCCCCCTTGGTTTGCAAAGCATCCAAATGTGAAACGGGCTGTTTGAATGTCGAATATACAGCTCAGCTTCACATCTGAGTGCACTTCTGTTGTGGGACTGCACATCCTCCGGCTAGCTGATTTTTTCCCTTACCCAATATCAGACTACTGGAGTGTACCTGAAATTCTACACTGAATGCAGTTCTTACATAGGCTTCAGGCTTGTGGACTGTCCAGCCACACCCTGAGTTGCTTACTGTCTGGGGTAAACAGCATGAAATAGTCAACAGTGCGACTGATGCTAAGGTTATGTCTATACAAGTGAGGAAGTCATATCTAGATTAAAATGGAAGTGAAAATCAGACGCCTTGCTATTTCTGCAGGAACACTGGGAAGGGTTCTCTCATTAGTGTGAGAAGCTCTTCTATTTTGCTGTAGGGCAAATGATTGCTTAAGCAGGCAGGAGGGTTTTGTCTTGTTCCTTGGTTTGTGTCCAAGATAGTGAAGGAATAGAATCTTGGAGATGCTTTTAGGGTCCCAGTCATGTAACAGGTCTAAAATGAATTATTTTAAGTACTTGGATAATTCTGTTTTCACAATGTTTTCTTTAATAAAAGCTATTTACTGAGCAGTGTATTACTGAGTGTATTCACTGAGTCATAAGCAAAATTAATTTGATAATTTCTGTATATTTATAGTTGATGGTAACTGGAGAAAAAAAGAGAGCAATGCAAAACTGCTTTATCTATTTGGAATGATTGAGAACTGATTCTGTTTTATTTAAAAATTTTCAGTATCGTTAAAGCAGTAGGCTAGAGAGGGTGCTGTTTGGCTGGGTGCTTTACTAGCCACAGGGAAGGGAGGTGATAAATTTGTATTGAAATATCATTTGAAAACTTAATACACGGCATGAGTTCTTACTGGGTTATGGATGTTCACTGATCTCTTTTCTAGCTGTATTTTTGTACTCTACTGGAGGCAGTAACAGCAGAAAAAGACTAGTGGGACTGCAGAAGCATGAAGGTCACTATGAGGAGGAGGTTAAGAAAGTGGGAAGAAATCAGACCAGTGAGGGGAAATGCAAAGATTTACTTACAAATATGTTGGTGGAGATAGGAGAGCCAGTGCTGGAGGACACAGCAGTAAGAGGTGCCAACAAAATAAAGGAGCAGACTCATGTAGTGAGGAAGGGTTAGGAAAAACAGGCACTTATTAGTTCTGTGTTCCTCATTGGTAAAGGTGGGCTTTGAAGCTATGTCTCTGTCCTTGACGAGTGGTGTGGCTGGACCTGAGACAGAATTGACAAGGGCAAGAGGGCCAAGGAAAACCCTTCCAGCTTCCCTTCCTCCTGCTGCCCTTGTCCATGCCAGCCCTTACAAATGGGAGTAAAGCTGAAGGGCAAGGCACGTGCATTCTCTCGAGGTGAACCTCACATATCAACAGCAGCACTGTGAGGCTGGTTTTGTCACAGAAATTGCGTGCAATGGGAACTGAGCTGGGCCACACCAACCTACAGTAGTCATTGAATCTAAGTGCAGACAAGACCACACGTGAAAGCCTGTGGAGAAGATTCCCCCAGGCCACTAAAAATGCCATTAACTTGGACATGTCCTTTACAGACAACCTCAGCTGTCAGCAGAGATACCAATCTTCAAAGACTTTGCCTGGCCATAACATGTGAAAAGCTGCATGGGACCTGCAGTAAGATTGCTTTTGATGCCTTCTGCCAGCGGAGGGGAAGGCACAGCGCACAGTCAACTGTGTGCCACTTTTGCTTTCCCTCTGCATTCCTCTCCAGGATGCTGATTCTCAGCAAAGCATCATAAGGGTTAGAGGTGCAGATTCAGTGAGCTGTCATTACTGGCTCCAGACTGAGTGAAAATGCACCTACCCAGGGAAAACTCTGCACAGGAATGGCTCAAGCCCCCCTTTCTTATGCTGCGTTTCCCTGGGGCTGTACGAAACATCACCAGCACGCATATGCTGCTTTAAGCCTAATGCAGAATCTAATACTAACTGTCCTGCCCTGTATAATCATGAAACGTGGGGAAAACGTAGTGTTGTGTTCAAAATTCAAATTAGAACTTCAGCCAGCTGAAACAAGTGACTTCTGTGAGAATGAACTTGTGATCCTAAAGCAGTTGTGCATAACCACACAGTGAATTTGAGCAACCCAAGTAAAGAAAGAAACACAACTCTGAAGAAAGATGATACTTGGGATTTACACACATTATTCCTGCACATGTAGTTTGGCTCAGCTTACCACAAAGAAGGGGTTTTGTGAACACAGTTTTTGCAAATAACTATAAAAACCTTTGTTTGCAGATTTGGAAGTCAGCTGAAAATCCAGCCTTATGCAAATTTCTTCATAGCTGTGTAGTAAAAAATGTCTGATAGCCTATAGGTGTGCAATAAAGAACCCAAGGCAGAACACTGACCTGCAGTGACAGCATTTGTGTTTTTTCTAGCAACATCTATGCTAGCCCTGTGATTCGGTATTATGTGGGTGAGATGTTTGTACTAGTACACAGGAAACCCTTGAACATGGAAAATAGTACTTACTAAAATAGATAGCATTCCCAAGGGGGAAACAGCAAAATTACACGAGATTCATAGAATAAGGAATAACTTAAATTGCCCAATTATTTAAACTGAGGTATTTTTCTATCAATATAATATCTTGCAGAGCTTGTGGAGCATAATTTAGAGTAGGCATTTTCCCTGCAGATCACGATATAAATATTTTATATGATCTCCCACACTATTAGAATAATAGAAGTAGTGTTATTTAATCCACTCATGGCAAGGCAGATGCTAGCCAGAATGCATAAAGCACTCAAGAACCTGTTTTTTTATCGTTGAAACTGGTTGGTAAAATGATTTATCTGGAGTTTGATTCCTCACTGTGGAAGTGCTTGATGATGCTTGTGAGACACAATTTAAGGTTGTGTTGAAGCCTCACAAAAAAAAAATACATTGTTGAGGGAAATGTTAACAATATGAGGATGAAAAAAGCTCCTTAAATGTAAGCAGGTTAAGCAAGAGTCATGTCTGGGTAGGAGGGCTGAGAGAGACTGCATGTCTGCAAATTCTTTGATTTAGACTTAATAGAAATTGTGACCACAAAAAGTGAATTTGAATACACATCTTGAAAAGCAGTTGCAAGCACAGAAACTACAAGCCACAGCAGAGAGCATGCAAATGCTGTGATATCTTCGTAGAAGTCTCATAAAGTATGTTGCAAGTCAGCAGGGGTGGAGAAGTTCGAAGTTTAATAAATCTTTTCCTAAATACAACCTTTGGAGTGTCATTTAATGCCTCTCTTGACAGTCATTGTTTCTATTATTCTTTACCTGCAACACATGTTTCAGTTTTGGTATCTGATATACTTTGACTATGGTCCTTGGGCCTGAGGTGGGTATTTGGGTGTAGGATTTAGGGTAGGTGGTCCAAATATTTCTCTAGCTTCCTTTTCTACAAAGTGGATGGAAGATGAGTATTGATTGCTAAGCACCATAATTTTGCACACTTGAGACAGGCTTTAGTAATCAGAATGCTAAAATCCTATGGGAAACATTTAATGTTATGTCCTTTTCCCCTGAGGTAATTGTACCTAAAGCTGATATGCATAGGGAATCATGAAAAGATGACCATGGTTGTGTGCATTTGTATGTGATATACTGTATGATTCCACATTTCTTCTGTTTAGTTATGCTTTGTTTTTCATGCTTATTGTAGCTTTTATTGATGTGTTTGATAACACGGCATCAGCTGCAAGGCAGAAATGTTTACTCTGTTGGGGTTTTTTCAAACTTTTCAATGTAGATTAAAAAACTTCAGCAGCCCCTGGATGGATAGGCTTAAGCTGAAAATTTACATGTGAGTAACAAATATTATAATGCAGATGAGCCAGACAGAGAAAAGGAAATTTATAATAAGGGACTGCTCTGGCAGTATTAATCTGCCTCATGTAGACTGTGTGATTAATCATCCCATGTCACCACAAGGACTGCTGCTGCTGCTGCTGCTCCTGAGCTCTGCCAGCAAGTGGGACAATAAAAAGTGTGCAGGGAAGAGTGGAGGGCAGGGCACGCACAAAGGAAGAGGAAAGGGACAAAAAAGGAACAGCTATTTAAAACTGGACATCTCAAACCTCGTCAGTAGTTTATGTTATATATAATTCAGCCCATTCATTGGGTAAATCATTTCATATGCTCCATGAAATGCAATTTGCTTCCATGGCCAAGCATGACAAAGGTTTCACAGAATTGCAGTTGGCAAAGAGCTCTTCTAGGATAGTTAATTCAGGGCCTGCGAGACTGCTGAGGCATCTCGTCAGAACATTAAATAATCACACAATGTCACGAGGGAATATCTAATTAAGAGTCCTATTTCTCAAGGGTCTGAGTACCTGTTACAATGTGCCGAGAACCCTTAATTCCCACTGACAAGAGCAGCAGCTTAGGGTGTTCCCAGCAGGCATTTAATAGGATTGTGCCCTTACTTCATTTGGCTGGGGTAAGTCCAGGCCAGTCAGGTGAAGCAACAGTAATGAAACAAGACAAGATAACGACAAATAGGGTTACATTCCAGCAGGAATATTATTACTCGCAGATGACAAGACATACCCAGGTGTGAAGTCCCTGTGAAATACAGGAAAAGATTTAAGGATGCATTCTTAGGGGTTAAATTTGTGCCTTTGAGAAAGATCTGTCTGTATTTCATCCCACGCAAAAAGAGCTGTAAATGCAAAACTAACCCTTTATCACCTCACACCATTATCCTGTGTGAACAAGTGACAGAGTTCCCATCCGTGGTTTGGTTTCCAAGAACTTTAGCGATTTAAATGGCCCCATGAGGGTTGTCTGCCCTACAAAGGCAGGCAGCTTCTCCTCTGGTGTTTGGAAAGCGGAAAGCTTGAGTAGAGTGGGGAAATGTGGGTGCTGAATTTCCCTGAGCAGCATTATTGGTGTGACCCAAGAGGTAGAACAAAATTTGAGGTGGACAATGAAAACTTATTAGTAAGACTTTTCCCTCCTTCATATATACCTGCAGTTATATAAAGGAGAAGAATGTTAGATGCAGCCAGAAGAGGATAATAATTGGATTTTGGCTTATGATGCTTCTCTTGGAGATGAAGGTAGAAATAGAATTCTTTTTTTTGCCCCGAAGAAGCATTACAAAAAGGAGTAAAAGTAAATGAGTAAGGAGCCTGGCATTATGTTAAGGACTTTTGGAGGAGTGAAAAGTTAAAATTAATCTTTGTGTTGTCAGACTCTTAAGTGAGGAATGATGCATTAGACTACCTGATTTTATTTGATTTGTTGGGAAACCAGAGCTGCAGTGCTGTTACTTGAACAGAATTACAGGCTTCATTTAAAGAGAGAGGCAAAACACACATCATTCTGGAGTAGATCAGCATAAGCATTTTCTATATCATGAGTAATGTTTACTGGAAGAAATCAAATTACTGTTACACAGACCATCTGTTTTCTTTGCATGCAATCATGTAAGTGTTTTAGGACAAGCCATCCTTTTTAATCAATTGTAAATCTCTTATGGCAAGGCACTGTTTTCTGTAATAAAATCTATTTTCATGATAAATGTAAGAGTTTTAAATACTGGTTTCTCCTACATAAATATAGTGTACATATTGTTCATAACATAAAGAGTAGGGGTGTACAGCATTAGTTATTTTCTGTCAAGAACTTAATTTTAGGGCTTTTTGCACAGCCATTTTTGGATATTTGTTGGATCTGCAACTCACTGGTGTATAACTATTATAGCAAAAAACATAATGAGTAACACTGTTCATTTATAGCCCAAGAAGTTGATTCCTATCTGCATTTAGTAAATGGAGTATAATAGGGTCTCTATTTTGTAGCATGACTGCTGTGATAAAAGTGATTACTGTGGAGGATGATTGTCCGTTGTCTAAATTCTAACACTTGGAAATACTGAAGAAAACAAGGCATGGCTTATTAAAAAATGAGCCTGTGGAATGACATAATGACGTTAAGGAAGCTTGAACTTATGGTGCAAGAAGGAGTCAAGGACAGAGTGTGATATTTACTTCATGTGTAAGGGTAGCTCATTCACAGATGTAATGGTCCCATTCATTTTAGTGGGTGCTGAACTGAGCCTACCATTTTATTTTTTTATCACGGCCAGCTGTCAACTTCCCTGATTCATCTATTGTCTTTGGGTGCACAGAGATTGCTCTTGAATTCAGAGGAAGCTGAAGGTCTGCATCTTTAGCAAAGTCTCTGACTTCAAAAGCAGCTGTGTGATTGCAATGCCAGAATTTGCTCTGTATTGCATCAAATGACCCTGAAATAAAAGAAAGAAACAAGAACTGTAAGTAACACAATTGAAAATTCCCTGAGCAGGTTGGCTGTCCTTCTCAATGAGGTTGGCAAGCCTGAATTTCATTTATTCAGACACTTTCAAATCAATGCTATTTTGTCTGAATAATTAAGCTGCTTACTCAGGCTTGAAAAGTGTATGGTGCTAAATTCTTGCGCTTTTTTGGGTAAACATGAAGAGGCAAAGAGGGAGAAACAGATGGACCATGCACCTGGAAAAATTATAGTGCCTACAGTCTGGTGCCATCCTATGGTACAGTGGAAGTTTTCTGCTCAGGGAAACATCAGGTGAAATGAAGGGCCCCATAAGTCCTCTCGTGAAGGCTGGACTCAAAATCCCCGTGTCCTTTGTATTGCCACTTACTATAATGTCGCTTGTGAACTAACGCTCTGTGACACAGGGAAAGCTGCCTTCTGAACTCTGCTAGTCAATCCCAACACCTAGCTAAACCTGATCAGTCAAGAATCAGATGAGAACAAGGGCATCAGTGATCTTTAATTGGTTTGCACTAATTCAGTAAAAGGAAAAAAGCAGACCAAGGTTACCCAATTATAAAATCATACAGGTGATAGACAGTGAAAGATAAAATAAACTGTAATTAGTAGAGGTCTAGTAGTCTTACCTGTTTGCATTATTTTGTTGTTGTTGTTGTTCAAATTCAGTATTCTTTCACTGAGAAAATTATTAAAGATGAGATAAATTTTTATGTTTTATTCCCTCTGTTTTTTTTCTTATGTTCACCCTTCTTTTATTTAGAGGGAAGAAAACTGCAGTCAAATTAAGTATGTCATAGAATCACAGCAATTTGTTTGTTAAAATAGATTTCTGGAGGGTTCTGGAGGGTATCAACAGTGTCCTAGTCTAAGCAAGAAAAAGTTAGATAACATCACTCACAGCTTTGTTCTGCTGAATTTGGAGCATCTACAAGGATGGAATTTACCAGCCTCTCCCAGCAACCAATTCCTCAGACCTTCTTTTGTTCCCTTAGAAGCTCATTTGGTTGTTTCTCCTGTTCCTCACCAGTTTCAAATCCAGCTAAGGTCTGGCTTCCCAAATTTCATCCAAGTAGTCCAGAACAAGGAAGTTCTGCATTGCTCCCAAGTAGCCCTCTCAATCTCTTCATCCTTGGCTGTCTTGGACTGCAAAGTTTTTTACTGAAAGAGTGATAAACTTCTGGAATCATCTGCCCAGGGAGGTGGTGGAGTCACCATCCCTGGATGTGTTTAAAAAAAGATTGGATGTGGCAGTCAGTGCCATGGTTTAGTTGAGGTGGTGTTAGGGCATGGGTTGGACTCGGTGATCTTGAAGGTCTCTTCCAGCCTGGTGATTCTGTGATTCTGTGATCTTCTGTGCCTGCATGACTTCCCACATGGCAGCCTGGGGAGTCCCAGTGCACTGGGGGAGCTGTTTTCAGCAAGCAGCTTCCTCTTCTGGGCCCCTTTTGCTGTCTTGGCTTTCAGGAGATACATTTCAGTTAGAGATGTCAAAAAAGTTGATGTAAATATTTGGTTTATATTTTTCATGTCATTCTTCTTACTTCCATTGTCACACCCCCAAGTCTTTTTTAGCAAGATATATCAGGGTAAGGTGAAAGTTATCAAAACAATCCTTTTCCACAAGGTTGGGGTTTTTTTAGCATGAGTTTTCCTTCGCATGTGAGTAAATTATTATGGTATTTTGATTTTTTTTTTATCTTGTTGTTTTTGTTGGGTTTTTTTACCTTGAACTTTGGAGCAGTCACCATATAAGTTCTTTAGTAGCTTCAGTAGAATAGACACTATATTTTCCAGCTGTATAGTCTGTTTTTATCCAAGAAAGATATTTTGATGTATTTACATTTGTCATAGAAGACATTGGCCTACTTCTAAGAACAGTAAATGCTAACACTACTGCTTGCAAATTATCACATTTTTATTACCAAGAAACAATTCATCAATTTGCTTAACAGTAAAGAGAGCGGTAAACTATGAATTACTTTTGTCATAGCTACACTGTATTTTGATACAGTAGATTTGTTCATTGAAACCACAATAAACTAATTTGCTCAATAGCAAGTATGCTGCATATCTTAAATTACAATGAAATACTTATTGCAATGAATATCTTCAAATATAAATACTGAACTGTTGACTCCTTTCTATGTGCAGTAAGTAGAGAATACTGCCGTTTATTTTAGGAATTTCCTGTGTCTGCAGTGCTGATTACACTGAAGTGGGAATCAATGACAATGTGCTACATAGGAGACTTTATTTATAGTAGCTTTATAACTGATCTAAAGTGAGATGATAGATTTTGATAGCCATGACCTTTAATAGAAAACTCTCTGAAGAGAACTTTCCAATTTTACCTCCAAAGTAACCCCTGGTGAAAGTCCTTTGTGTTTTAGACTTGCTGAAGCAATTAAAATAATGATCCATTCTTGGTTTCTTTCTTCTTCAGTTACTTCTGTATCTTGGCTATCCAGTTGAAAAAACAGAAAAATTATTCAGGGGAATATGTCACCTCTACAAAGCTAGGCATTTGCCCATTTCTGCTTTTTATAATGTTTGTAAATGCAGCATGTTGGGGGTTTGCGTTTTTCCTTTTCTCTCCTTGACCTATTGCAATCCAGTGGTTGTAGAGGATATGGTCTGTGCGTGTGTTCCAAATTGTGCTCTTCCACCTCTTTACCAGATGCACGGTATTTTTTAAGGAAATGGAGCAGAAAAGTGCCATAGATGATTATCATGCTTCCCTTTGAACTGGTCTCCCTCAGCCCACTTGGTGGTACAGGGAGGAAAAGAGGGAAACAGAAATGCTTGGTCACAATTTTGAAATATATTTAGGTCTGAGCAGTTCATCCTTAAAGAGGAGATGTATTTAGGTATTCCAAAAAAGCCATAAAACTAGTGAATAATCTTCATTGTGGACATTCTGTAGTGAAAAACAGTAGAAAAGTTAGCTTAGAGAGGGTATAGGGAAGAGAATATGTGTAAAATGGTGAGATTGAATTAATATTTCAGAACAGATCATTGGGGTAGAAACTAAAAGTAAATGCACCTAACATTGATGAAAAAAAACTTTTCAAAATGTGATCTGTGAACTAGTAGAATTTATTAAACCACTGAAAACTCTCCTCACACACATTATTTCTCTGTAACCAAATAGGACAGTGTAAAAAGTTTTGGCCCTTACTAAACAGTAATTCCCCCAGGCTGCCTATTTTTAAACCAACTCGTGGGGTTTTTATTCCTCAATAATGGCTGCTATTGAAGGCAGGAGGTAGGAACTACCTGAATTACAGCATGATTGGAAATTATTGTTCCAGTGCCTTCATATGCCACATTTGGTCTCTTTATCCTTTCTGCCACAGGTAACCATCTTACACCCAGAGCAAGAAAAGTAAATTCACTTGGCTGTCCAATATCTCTAAGGAACCTGATGCATGAGTGGACTAGAGAAGAGGAAGAGAGAAAAACTCCAAAGACCTACAGATCATCTGGCTGGCAGGGTGAGTAAATGTCTTGTCACCTCAGTCATGTGTTGTCAGGTACACGATGAGTGACCCTGCTTTAAGCATTGCCTCAGGAATTACTTATCCAGTAATTGTTGAGAAAAAGAAGTTCAAAATGTGTCATGTTTCCAGGACTCTGACAGTGGTGCCTCACATGTGTGCAGAAGTACCAAGCCAAATACCTCCTATATTTTCAGTTTGAGCCTTGAACATGCATTTAATAGACAGGCAGTTCTGTGAAGGGAGGTGGGGTTAATGCATGCTGTTCTGTTAAGGCTGTTTTCAAATGGGGTAGGTGAAACAGAAATATCTATTACTGAATCAGTCCAAACTCCTCATGAATCAAAAAGAGATACAAAGGAGGAAAGAAAGGAAGAAAACTCATTTTCCCTGTGCTGACTGTACTTTGATTCCTATGGATGTGGGCCTGTGTTCCCCGCTTCTCCTAAGCAACTTTTTCTTGTTTACAAAATACAATATAAAAATTTATCTAGCTGAGAAGCAAACATGCAGTAGCCTTCTATGATAGTCAGATAGTAATTAAGTGATCCCCTTTTCTTTCTGGCCTTGTCTGTTCCAAAAGATGGTAGAAACACAGACTGTAGCAGGTTCTGGAGCATTTCCTCCAGTTCACAGCAGTGAGCCAGGGGGTCTGTCAAGTACCAGCAAGCCAATTAAAGGGAATCAAGAGTCACATGTACAGAGGATGACCTATTTTTCAAAAAGGTGATGCAAGTTCAAACAGGTCAGAAAATATGACCTGAAGATTACCTCAGAGTCCTGTGTAGGGTGGTTTGTGTCTGTACAAAAGACATAAAAATGTTGCCCTCCTCCACTGGGGTGGCTGATGCTCCCCCACGGTGTTTGGTCTTGCCCATTTCTGCACCCTAAACACTGGCCAGGCCCCATATGCTTCTGTCCTCTCTGCTGGGGCAAAAAGCATGAGCACAGCAAACCCATCTTCCCTGCAAACCAGGCCCAGTGTAAACTTGTATCTAGAAAGGAAAAAAGAAGCTGAATTGCAGTTTTGGCTGTGTGAAGATCCACCCTGGCGAGGAACCATATGACAACTTACCAAAGCCTACAACATGACAAAACAAAAATAAAAGGCACTCCAGAAGACAAGCATTTTCCTTCAACTCCAACTGCTCTCTGATAGGGGAAGCAAAACCTAGCAGACAACAGTGCCTTTACAATTCATATTAGATGATGTGTTTAGCATATTAGGCTGTTTTTCTTAGCATATAAGCAATATTTTGACTTTGGCGAAAGTCTGCACTTTCCTACTCCACATTCTTTGAGGGCATCTGTCTAAATGCAAAGGTTGTTGGACTTTGCCTTATGCTCCAGGTAGAAAAAGGAAAATTTTGCTATTTTTGCTTTTTGTTGTGCTTTGGGTTACTTTGTTTTCAGTAAGTATTCCTCTGAGTGTGCTGGAAGATTACTTTGGTGCAGAGAATTTTTATAGAAATCAGGTAATTCCCTTTCCCACTCTGAACCCAACAGCAACAACCAGCCCTGCTCTCTCTTTCTGGACTCTGAAATCCATAGGAAAAGGTGTTCAGATGCTGATGAGTCACTTTTCTGCTCTAGCAGCTGCTTCTTGCCTCCTTGTGGGAAAGGGAGTGGAGCAGATACAGCCTGGGGGCACAGGTTTGTCCATACTTCACAAATAACAGTGTCTTCTTCAACAGTGTTATTACACTCTCATTTTTTAATACATTATTGTACTTTCTAAGCCACCACTTATTTGCCCCTTAGTTTTCTACTTTATTTTATATAGTATCTGTGCAATGGAGATGGACTTGATGTGTTTTGACACAGTGATGTCACTAAAATGAGGGCCAGTGTGACTGAGAGCAAAGAGGTGTTCAGTAAGATGCCAACAGAGTTGTTGTAAAAATTTTTTTTATTATTCTTAAAACCATTTCTATAAGTATTGCTTTGGCAATTCACACATAAAATAAAATCAACCTCAAATTCAAATCTTGTTGAAGCTTCATGAACTTTGCCACAAGGAAAATAAGATGTTGGCAAATGATTAAATATATAATTAAAGGTTTCACAGTTAATCCTGTCACTGTAGTGATTTATGGTTTATTATTTTGCCTAAGCAATGCACTTATTTTCTAATGTTTTTTTTCTTTCCTTCATTGTTGTTGGCATCTGTATTATTACGGTAAGGAAATTTTTCACCAGGACAACACTTTTGTTCTCAGCTGCAAGATAGGGAGGAGAGTTAAATCAAAGCATAGAAGATGCAATACACTTCCCACTGCAGTTGGTGGGAGAATTGTGACATGTTTACATTGTTGGGCCAGCAATGCTTTAGTTGTAAGAACAAAGGGCAGGATGTAGCCTCTGTGCTTCTCTGCTGTCATATTTAGGGCTGAAACAGGTGTCTTCAGTAGCCAGTCCCAGGAAGGCTCGATAAAGACATGGAGCTGGGACACACAATCTCCCTGCAGTGCATGCCAGAATTGGGTGGAAACCTGCAAACGCAGCAGAAACAGCCTTGAAATAGCCCATAGCAGAGGCTGACCAGAGTCCAGTGCCTACAGGCTGTGGAGTCCGGGCCCGTCTCCAGAGGTAGGTCCCCATAGCAAGATTTTTTAAAAGGACTCATCAGGATTCATGGTCACCACAGCTGCCCAACAGATATGTGGGACCTTGTCTCTTATGTGAAACCAGTGGCTCTTCCCTCCCTTTCAAAGCTGCCCAGCCACTGGGCTGTGCTATCCTCTCTCTCCTTTCTTCCCGCTGAATGAAATTTGCAACTTCACTCTGGCAGGGCTGTAGTATATCTAGTGAAACTGCCCCAGATCCTGTTTTCTAAATCAGCTTGTAATTCTGCTGGAAAGGTGGTGTCCACACTGCCTCCAGGTGGGGAGAGCCTGGAAATGGGATCCCTCACACTCAAGTGAGTGTCCCAAGTTATGCTTGTGTAGTACAGAATAATACTTCTTCCAACTGCACCACAGAAAACTAGCCAGAGCAGATCTGAGATTTTGGGACTTAGGTGTTGTTTCAGGCTCACAAGGGCTCTTGAATTTGAGATGAACATCTTGTTGCTGAGGTGGAGTTGTTTGTGGGACTTCAAGGATAGAGTGAGAACCGAATTTTGTGTGAGTTTTCATATTTAGTCCTGTAAATTTTTATGTGCTCCTAACTTCCTCTTGATCAAGAACCCACTTAAATAAATAACATTTATTCTCTTACCAACATATGGTACTAAGAATCTTGTCTTAGAGTAATTTCACACAAGTGTTTTTTTCCAGACTATTGCAGGATGAAATGGGTTAGATTTTATTTCTGGTTGGGAGTTTGGATTCACATTCATGTTAACTTCACCGAGTACTGCTAAGCTGAGCAGAAAAAAAAATGTTGTCATCTTCTCTGTTTTAACCTAACTATGACTTAGAGATGCACTTCACAGCAATGTTTGACACGGTTTAATTATGCTCTGTTGAAGGTATTGTATTTTACATTCTCCTTACTATTGTATAATATTATTGTGTTTCTTCATATTCTTTGTCTCATTGAAAACACTGGGGCCATTTCTTTTAATCCTCTGCAACAATTACAGTAGAAACTTCCAAGAGATCTTTTCAGAACTGTAGCTGAATAAAACCAGTAAAAATGAGTTTTCTTGAGAAATGGTTATGTAGAAAAGGAATTCTGTTTTGTCTTTTGTCTTTAGTATTTGAGCAAGTTTTTCATTGTCATAATATTTTTCAGCTATTGTTTCTTCTTTTTTATTGCTGTTTGTTCGTTTGGTTTTTTTGGGTTTGGTTTGGGTTGGGGTTTGGGGATTTTTTTGTTGGTTTGTTTGTTTATTTATTTGTTTGGTTTGGTTTTGGGTTTTTTTGTTTTTAAAGTAGGCAACCAGTGAAAAATTGCTGTTCCAAGGAGTTATAAGAAGTCATAACTCCAGTATTACCTTTCTTAATATTTTTTGAGGCTGATATCAATGCCTTTTGAGCAGATGTGTGTTTGTTTTAGGCAAGGACTTGTTCACATTAAACTTGTGATTTTTCCTTGAGTTATAATAGCTAGTTTAAGATCTTGCAATCCACATGAGAAGTTCCTGTTACTCGACTCAATCACCAGACTTTTAATCAGCTGTCTGGCATTTTTCTCTGCCATTGCAGTTCCCATTTGAATCAGAGGTCTCTCAAAATTTCATAACAGCTTTCTTCATATCTGACTAACTTAATTAGTGATTGGTTATTATCTCCTCTTCAGAATAATAATTATATATATGCAATACATCTAGGCCTACGGAAGTACTGTGTTGTACCATCTTATGCTGATGATATGAAACTGGGGGGGAGCGGCTGATACACCTGAGAGTTGTGCTGCCATTCAGCAGGACCTTGAAAGGTTGGAGAGCTGGGCAGAGAGAAACCTAATGAGGTTCAACAAGGGCCAGTGCAGGGTTCTGCACCTGGGAGGAATAACCCCAAGTCCCAGCACAGGCTGGGGTCTGACCTACTGGAAAGCAGCTCTGCTTGAAAGGACCTGGGAGCCTTGGTGGATGACAAGTTGACAATGAGCCAGCAGTGCCCTTGTGGGATCCTGGGGTGCATCAGGAAGAGTGTGGCCAGCAGGTGGAGGGAGGTGATCCTACCCCTCTACTCGGCCCTAATGAGGCCGCATCTGGAGTGCTGTGTCCAGTTCTGGGCTCCTCTGTACAAAGGAAGACAAGGAGCTACTGGAGATGGTCCAGTGGAGGCCACAAAAATGATTTTGGGGTCTGGAGCGTCTCTCTAATGAGGAGATACTGAGGGAGCTGGGCCTGTTTAGTCTGAAGAAGAAAAGACTGAGAGAGGGTCTTGTCAGTGCATATAAATATCTCAAAAGTGGGTGTCAAGAGAATGATGCCAGACACTTTTCAGTGTTTCCCAGTGACAGGATGAGGAGCAATGGCTGTAAATTAAAACACAAGAAGATACACCTCAACATGAGGAAGAACTTCTTTACATTGAGGATGTCAGAGCACCCTCTGCCCAGGGAACAAACTGCCCATGGAGGTGGTGAAGTCTCCCTCTCTGGAGATATTCCAAACCCACCTGAATGCACTCATGGGTAACTTGCTTTAGGTGACCCTGCCTTGGCAGAGGGGTTGGACTGGATGATCTCCAAAGGTCCCTTCCAACTTTAGCAATTCTCTGATTCTCTGATTCACATCTTGCTGTTATTTAAAGTCTCTTGGTGCAACTCACTTTACATTGAGGATGTCAGAGCACCCTCTGCCCAGGGAACAAACTGCCCATGGAGGTGGTGAAGTCTCCCTCTCTGGAGACATTCCAAACCCACCTGAATGCACTCATGGGAAACTTGCTTTAGGTGACCCTGCCTTGGCAGGGGGGTTGGACTGGATGATCTCCAAAGGTCCCTTCCAACTTTAGCAATTCTCTGATTCTCTGATTCACATCTTGCTGTTATTTAAAGTCTCTTGGTGCAACTCACTTTATGGTGTCCCGGTTTGAGATAAATTGGGAGGAATGTCCGAAATGAATGTCCTCTGATAGAAGGCAGGTTACAGCCACCCCTCCCCCACCAGGGTCAGAAAGAAATTTCCTCAGAGGAAAAGTGAAAAAACCTACTTCTTTAATAAGTAAAGTGCACGCAGGCATGGGAAAAAAAATGCTAAATAATAAAACCTCTCACTGTGCAGAGAACCTGGGTAGATTTCAAAGTCCTTTCTGTGGGTGTGGCTCTCTCCTCTCCGGAGCTGGGGTTCAGAGTGGGCCCCTCTGGGCCACGGTGTAGGGCCTCCCAGTGATATTCTGGTGTTGCTGAACAGTCCAGAAGAGAAGAAGAAACCAAAGTCCCAGGGAAGCAAAGGAGTTTAACTCTCCATCTCTCTCCCGAGAAAAGAGCCAAAAGCTGGGAAAAGCAGGAAGGTGCTCTACTCCACTCCGCAGTAGCAGGAACACAGGGGAGTGTGTGTGTCCTTGAACACAAAACCACTTGGGGTTTTTTTCTCCCTTTCTCTCGGAACCAGCTTAAAGACACAGAAAGGTACAGGATTCATGTCTGGGCAAAGAGCAGGCAATAGGGGGTACAGCAACATACAGTCACCCCAGGACATATGGGTACAAAGAAATAAGTGTGGTATCAGCTACCCCTTATGATGCCTGAGATTTCTAGTCTTGCACTGTGAAGCACAGACGTATGTCACCCCACAGCAAGGTGAATGGTCCTGGTGGCTTCAGTGGGTTTTCAGCTTTGCATGAGCCACAGTTTAAAGATTGCAGCACTTGCCTTCCTCATGAGAAGCTTCCAGAAGAGCACTGCTATGGGCTGCCATCCATAATATTTAGCCCCGTTTGTGCTTAGGAGGGAATAATTTATGTTTTGGAAACCTCATATATAAGCATATTTTGACAACACTGTTTGTTTGGGTTTTTTCATTTTTTAGACAAATTCCTGCTTTTCACAGTAGATTGAACAGCTTTTGCTTCTTCTAAGCCATAGAAATTTAGTGTGTAAATTCATTTGAGCTTGAGGATTACTACCCTTTTAGTGTTTATGATCAAAAGTGTTAGCAAGACCCTTGGGGCAAACTCCTTATTGGAATGAAATAGCATGGGTTATTTGAAGTCAACTGGTTGAGCCATTCCAATATACAGTAGAAAGGAAATTGGCCTCTGGTCCTTATGCCAGTGGAATGTACAGGAGTTTTTACATACAGTACTAGCATATAAAGAGCACAAAATTTGGAGGCAGAGTATATTTTCTGCTGTCTGCCTGACTCAGTATTAGAATCACAAATTCATTAAGGTTGGAAAAGACCTCTGAGGTCATGATGATGCCTTTTCCTGGTCTTAAAATCAAGAGGCGAACACGGTTAGAAGGGGAAAAGGGCATTACCTTGGTATTTATTGTAAGGATCCTTAGGTGCACCACGACCAGGTCGAATACACCTCCATGCACCCCCGCAATGGCCACCGCAATCCCCCTCCTCTATATCTGGTCTTACATTCTAGGTCTTACTAATTAGCATATCTACCAAAAATTCCCCAATGAGAGGCTCGAATGAGCCCCCCTCCCCAAGGAACCTTCCCCTGGATGGTTCTATCTTAGTTTACAAAATGTGTTCTGGAGAGGACCTTGGGGTCTGGGCACACTGGCACCCTAACTACAAAGCCTCTAAAATGTTTAGTCTCTTAGCTTAACAAACAAGTCCAAGAATGTAGGCAAAAGCACCAAGAATACAGAAGTTGCAAAAAGGTATAACAGGGGTATAAAAGAAAAGACAAAAATCATCATGGCATCAATGAAGTCCAACCATTAACCCAACACTGCCAAGTCCACCACTAAACCACATCCCTCAGTGCCACATCTACATGTCTTTTAAATCCCTCCAGGGATGGTGACTCAAAAACTTCCCTGGGCAACTTATGCCAATATTTTCAGTGTAAAAACATTTCCCAATACCCAATGTAAACCTCCTCCGCTATATTTATAAGGGTTTGGGTTGTTTATAACAAAATCTCACCAGGATATCTGCCCTGTTGGCCTTCCCTCTAAACATTCATAAACATTCAACCCATCATTAAGCTCTAGACAGTCAAAACACTCCCGATCATACAGGGCTACCCCAACTACCTCTCTTTCCTTGTCTACCCCTTCTTAAGAGCTTACAGTCGTATTGTTTGGACTCCCTAGATGCTACAGTGTTACATATGCCATATTTAAACTTGAGAGATAGAACAGATAATTTCATTGACAAGAAAATGTGCAAAATTTGAGGTCTGTAATGTAGATGCAAAAATTACAGCTGAGATCCCTGAAAACACAAGTTCAAAACAAACTTTGCAGCTCAGATTGAAGTCCTGTTTAGGTGAAATGGTCCTTTTTAATTCTCATTGTACATATTTTTGCCTTTTTAACATGGAGATATTATGTGATGTTACAGCTGTTCCTTCAGAAAACTTGGGCATAAACTGCTTTCTTTAGGTCACAAGGAAGAACAGACACAAGGGAAATGGTGCTTGTTTTCTAAAATGCACATATTCTATTGTGCATTGCTGAGTAACAGGGGGCAAGCACTTAGGAAGAGCTGATTCAATGAGATGTTTATGTAGAGGAGAGTTAGCACTGTGAAGTGAATTAATGTGAAAATTTTTATTGCTTATTTGTTTCCAGGCTGGATTTTTCCATCACAAGAACCTCAAGGCACAAAAGCCTCAGGGCCCAAAGCAGACAATTTTTCCAAGAGAGAAACACATTTTTTTGATCACTGAGTTCTTTAGAAACTTTGATTGGTATCACATAAAGCTTCTGGATGAAGCAGAGGATGTGTAATTTGACTTGATAGGCAGAGACATGCAGGGAGCTGGGCTGCTGCCCTACGCCTCTGACATGGCATCAGGCAGGCCTGGTCCCGGGGTGAAATATTCGCAGCTGGTTTCTGCCGTTTCAAGCACAAGACAACAATGCATAGAACCTGAAGCTGTTCCTCTAGTTCTCTCATGTTCTACTGTTCTGTACCCAGATGATAACATTTATATGCTTATACATATATAATAAATATATACCATATACTTGCTACAAAGGAATAAAATGCCATTCCCAAGAGCTGCTCTGGTCAGACTGTCCTGGAATGCATAGCAAGGACCAACTTTTTTGTAGTAGTATAACACAGCAAGGTTGATGACTTTTAGCAGAAAGGGATGTACTCAGAGAGCAAAATAAGTGATGTTAACTTTAACGATTGTGTGAAGTATCTTGAATCTCACTTCTAGATTTTCAATAAAAACCCTATAAAAAGTATTGTAAACACTTCACAAATATTACTGGGTTAATCTGGACTTAGGGAGGAAGCACAAGTGTTCTGGAACTTCATCCATTTGATGTAACATAAAGGCAACATTTCTCTTTCTAACTACCTAATCCGTACAAGAGGACTAAATTTATTTCCCCCAAACCAGTAACAGCTACTTCTTCTTGCTTACCTCCCACTGCATCTACTTTGATGAAATAATTGCATTCATTCTTGTTAAAATATTAGCATGAAACCATTAATATTTGCATTTAAAGCAGTGTGTGCTTGAGCTTTGTAGTTAATACTGTGTAAAAATGGAATAGGTTATTTCATTCACTCTTTTTGACAGCCCAGTGTTGTGCATAGAACTGATGTTTATTAAGTTGCTCTTCCAATTGTGAGCAACAAAAATGCTTCTGCTTTGCAAGACATATAGGGAACTTGGGGTACGATTATTTAGTATCTTTTAAAGAGTGACAGCAAGGTAGCAATTTCTCTATGGTATTTTCAAGTTCTACATATCTAATTTTTTTTGGTGGGTGTGAACTGAGACTAAAAATTATGGCAGCTTTTTTAGTGAGGCTTGTTCCTTTTTTCTTGCTATACCCTTTTGTGGAGTGGAAGGTGGGAAGTAAATAGGGTAAATGGAAATCCCTGGGGAATTTTTGAGGCTGAATGAAAGAAAAACAATTCTGGTGAACTTCACAGGAGAATGACTGGTTTCCTCACTTGTGTGATTGCCTCTGGCTGTTGTATTTAAGAAGCAGTAAAACTTCATCGATGAGCAAAAATAGTCATTTGGGGCAATAAAGATTGGAGGTTAATGAAAATGAGAAACAAGTAAATGAGGAAAGCCAGTGGGAAAGGCCAAAGTGACTTGAAGCAATATTCAAGTGAAAAAAAATGAATATGGGAGACGAGAAGAAAGAAAATTGGTATGATCGGACTGATAATATTTTTGTTCCCACAATCTTTGGCATTTATTCACTGTTTTGTCTTCATGCATATAAACAAGCCTCCCACCAGCCTGTGTCTCAGTGTATCTGACTCCACTTAATACATTAAATTTTTCTCCATGCTTACCAAAACTGTTTGAGAAAAATACTTTAAATTGAAACCCACAGTAACTTAAATAGTTTTTTGTTAAAATGGAGAGATCCTTAAGCAAGCAAATGAAATATTAAATCCATATCTTCACTGTTCCCTAGCCTTTTGGCTTTCTTTTTCCTCAAGCAACCCAGGACTAACCTGGGAGATTTTACTGCATTTAAATGCATTAAATATATTGATCTGCAGAAAGCTTTGGCGCCAGGCTGTCTGTAGCCTGTGTCACGCTGTCAGAGAGGAAATGCTCCTGATTTTGTCTACAGAAAAAACTAAAATGAAAAACATTATCCTGGGTTCAGATTACTGTGAGAGCTGGAGAGGCCAGGGGAATTGGCTAATAGCAGCTGTATTGCAATTAGGGAGGAAAAACTTAGCTAAGAGCAGCAATGATTCTTTTTAGCATCTTGGAAAAACTAAATGTGTAATTTTTGAAAAATCATTTGTTCAGAAATAACCTATATATTTACTATATACCTACTCACCAGGCTCAGCAGCATCTTGGAAGGGATACTTTACGTTTCCTTTCCTATTTAAAACACCACGTTCTTTCTTCATAATGAGGTTCACTTGATGTCAGTACAGTCTTCTTTGAGTTCTGGACTAGTTTCAAGCTGTGAGTGGATCATATAAAGTCACTCCTATTTATCTTTTCTATTTCAGTGAGTTGCTTAGGTTCAGTGCTTTGCTCCCATGAGTCTCTTAGTGCTTAGTCAGGTGAAAGGTTAGTTACTCAAATACTCTCCCCCTGCAATTACAACTCACACAAACAGTCCACCACCATCTTCTCACAGGAGCACCAAGTCAAGGCTTCAGCCACAACATGGATTGAACTGTTGTTGCTTTCTGTCAGAGAGTTTAACTAAAAATAATGTGACTTTGGTCAGTGAAATCATTCTGG
Source organism: Machaerirhynchus nigripectus (assembly GCA_013397975.1). Taxonomy (NCBI): domain Eukaryota; kingdom Metazoa; phylum Chordata; class Aves; order Passeriformes; family Dicruridae; genus Machaerirhynchus; species Machaerirhynchus nigripectus. Next base: position 231,814 of record VZRQ01002919.1, on the reverse strand, counting down.
GTTCACCAAAAATAGTTAAAGGATATGACTGCTGTCCTGAGTCACCTCCTACTCCACTGAATAATGAGTTTTTCCATCAGTAATTGCCTGAAGAAACTCATCCTTTAATCAAACTTAAGTGGGAATTCTAAACATCTTTAGCTGCATTGCACAAACACTTCCCCCTTTAGAGTATCCACCTCCTTAACACCACACAAAATTCCCCTATTCCCACCAGCAGCCACCCACAATTTCCTGGTCCCATCACACTCCTGTCTTGCCTGCCAGACCACAGTGAGCTACTTACTGCACTTTGCCATACAGAAGAACATCTTCTACCCCTGTTACCAGCAACCCTTGTGGGTGCATCTCCCTGTGCAAGTTTAGTGGAGCCACAGGCACCTCAAGTCCCTGCCTCCTCCCTCCTGAACGTAGTGTAAAGCAGTGCAGGGAGTACCAAGAGGAGTGGCAGTGACATGGCACCCCTCTCCCAAGTTAACCACATGGGATCTGAGGATTAGGCATGCTTCTGGGTGCTGCCTGCTCTTCAGATATGGGAGTAGGTTCGAGGTTTGTGGGGTTTAAAAAAAAATGCTGCTATATGAATGTTCATCCTTTTTTTTCTTTCTAAAACATTTTTGTAAGCATTACTACTCTTATAGTAGTCCAGACCTCAGTGCAGAGGTTGCAGCTGCTTTATATTTTTATTTCACTTAGGTAACATATACTCTTATATACTATACAGTCTTGCCCAGAAAATTTCCTTAGGGATCCATTTTTCTGAATGTCAGTGCCACCTTCACAGGTGCTGCTGCTTTTCTTCCATTAATTCTGATATTTGATTATCCTCCCAAAGAGAAGAACTTTCCTGTATGGCCCGGGTGGAATGTCTCTTCTCATTACAGCCAGTTCTTAGCTGGTGCCTACCAGGCAGTTCTAGGGTTTATTTATGCACTGGAGCTCTGTGCAAGTAAGACAAGCAAACTTTTCTGGTGAGGTAAACCTGCATTGCAAATGGAAAACTTTCCTAGATTATCTCTGATTGTTACTTACCATAAGTATATATAATAATATATCATTTCTTAAAGGAAATGTGTTACCAGATTTTTTATCTGTGTTGTCCTCGAGCTTTGAAATGAGGTATCATATAGTGCATCAGTAAGGGTAGTCCTGGGGTGTATTAAAGTTATTTTCTGTTGTGTAGCATTCTGTTGTGTAGCATTCTGTTGTACAGCATTCTTTCTGTGGTAAATGAAGGAAGAGGGCTTGGAAGCTGTCTTTTTCATTTTTTCCTGTCAGGACAGAGATAATTTAATTACAGAAAACAACAGGCCTGCTTAGTCTCCCTGGAACTACTGTCTTAGGGTAAGGTGAAGGCAGAGGGGGTTGAGATGAGGGTGAGATGGGGAAAGGAGAGATTTGGCATTGTATCTTGAATTGCTTGAATACTGGTGCTATTTGCTCTTTGATCATATTGACCTCTGCTCTTTAGTAGAAACAAATTAGGAACATAGGATTGGAAGGGACCTCCTAAGTGATGCTGTCTTTCCTCTTGCTGTTACATCTGCTGTAGTATATAAATCTCTGAGAAGGTTGTTATAGTATATCTTCAATTTAGTAGGGCTCTTTGCCCTTTTATAGGCCGGCTGTTCCGCAGTTGAGCTTCTGTGAAAATTGGAAGTCTTCTAATTTTTGTCACTAAGGCAAGTTCAAAGCCTGTTTATTCGTATTTATTTTACTGCTAGTAGTGGCCTTTATCTTGTTTTGCCTTTTTGTTGCATGTGAAACTTCCTTAGGTTTTATTTTTGTGAGAGTTGACAAACTAAGGTCATTGAAATGTGTCTTTTCAAGTAACTGAGGTGGAAAGGTGGGTTTTGTTGTCGGGCAATTTCAATTAGGTGTTCTGTCTACTTTCTCCATTTTTTTAAATTGTTCTTGTTTTAGGATGTGTAAAACTACTACCACCCAGCACTTCAAATTACTTTTCCAACAATTTCTACAGAATCAATGTCTCCTAATATAAAAACATTTATTGATCCGTTTTGGGTTCTCCTATGTAGGCAGAGCTTATTGGTAGCTTGTAGACTTCTGGAGTAAGGGGAGATTCACCTTTCTTTCTGTGTCCGTGTTGGAAGTGGCCACCTTGGGCTGTCTGTATTGTCACTAGAAAGAAGCAGGGTGAGATTAATCTGACCTATTTTAGTCATCTGGTTTCAGATAAAAGGAATTGCTCCCTAAATCTCAGAACCATTGAAGCCTAATGTGGCTTGCATTGATGAGAATTTCTGTATTTTATCAGGATAATCATACTTCTTCTGACTGGCAGATTAGCTCCTGGTTTATAGTGGTAATTCCTGTTAATGTCTGTGGGTGGATGGGAACACATTACAATACAGTCTTACTACTTCTCAGTTCTTAGTGTATGATGTCAAATGACAAAGACAAAAGCTAAGACCTGCTATAGACCTGCTTGTACTAAATGGACTTATTTTCTTTATATTTCTGAAATACTACCTGTGGCAGGCTCATTCTGCTCTTAATCTTGCAAAAGGTAAAGAATTTTGAACTTCCTCTAAGACTTGAAGGCAGGAGTTCAATGTTGGCAAAGCAGGAGTCTCTCAGACAATTTTTTTTTTTAATGACATCTGTTAGATGTCAGACAGGGCAGTGGGACTTGGCTGCTGCCAAGGAATAGGGAGGCAGACGGAGGACCCCAGACAGTGTAAAACCTTCTTTTTAATGATTTTAGCAGTGTTGTGTAGCATTCTGTTTCACAACAGAATATTCAAGTAATGTAAACATAATATTCAAGTAATGTTATTGAGGAGCTGAGTAGCTCAAGAATTTTCAAGCTTGGTCAATGCTATGCAGACCTTGAAGCAAGTACAAAGTTGTTCAAAATGCTTGAAGCCCAGTTTTCAGTCTCGCACTGAAGCCAAGGAATAAGCATAGGCTTGTATTGATTTAATGTTCTCTGTCAATCTTTTTTCCAAGGAGGCAACAATGTCTGTAAAGTCTTGCTGAACGACAGTTATTCAGAATTATTTGTAACAGCCTGTTTGGAAATGCTTCACAGCTGTCTGCAAGCCTTGTAAGTATTGTATCGGAACATGCTCAAAGCTGGTACAAAGCTATCAAAAGTGGCTTCTCCAACACATGTCCTGGTAGTCAGTGGTGATCATAAGAGCTAATGAGTCTAGTTGTACTTTAAAATTTGTCTAGCCTGCCATTCTTCCTCTGTCCAAAGTGGAATTCCTCACCCAGAGGAACGACTGGTCCTTAATTCAGGAAATATTAGTCCTCCAGGGCTGGAGGGCAGTTCAGGCTTGGAAACACTTTCCACTTCGCCGGGGAAAGGAGAAGCATGTTCCTTCATTTGTAGACAATATCTGTTCGGAGCTGCTCTGATAGAGAGATGACATGGATAAGAGGAGCAAATGCAGCTGAGACAGCCCAAAGCCTATGGGCCAGGGTGGGGCAGACACTTGTGTTCTGTGGTACATGCATTCAAAATTCATGGAAATGCTGTTATTGCTATGAAATGTAAAGGGAATGAAATTCCATGGAGGGTGTTGAAAGACTTTAGGATTAGGTATTTCGTCTTGCTCACACCACCCTGGTAAGTGGAGGTCCCACTGATAGGTTTGTCTGCCAAGGTAGAAAATGAAAAATACAGCTTTTGTCTTGCCACTTTGTTGGTTTTGAAATGTTTATTTGCTTATTTTTGAGGCAGAGTTGCACTTTCTGAAATAATGATAACTTCCATCTAATTTACATCTGCTGTGATATGATGGCTGAGCATCATCTTGATGACTTATGAATGGTCAAAACCAATTTTATTATTGAGTCATCCTTACTCACAAGTCACTCTGCTGTCTGACTTGGCTTCATGGGCTTCACTGTACAATTGTGTTTTTGCGGTGTCAGAGCTGATGGATGGCATCCAGGGTCTGTGTTCCCATTTAGAAGCAGCTGCCAGAGCTTTCTCATGTCACTGCAGAATTTCTCTACTTCCTTATCCTTGTAGCTCCTATGGTTGTAGAACTGTGGTATGACAAAAGGGGCTTGCTCCACATCCTGTGGACAAATATAACAATTTAGGCTTCTTGCTGTATTGGAATTGCTACGAAACCTAATCTATGTAAAAACACCTGAAGGGGAAGAAAATACTACACAGCAGATATCTGAAAAAGGGAACNAAAATGAAAAATACAGCTTTTGTCTTGCCACTTTGTTGGTTTTGAAATGTTTATTTGCTTATTTTTGAGGCAGAGTTGCACTTTCTGAAATAATGATAACTTCCATCTAATTTACATCTGCTGTGATATGATGGCTGAGCATCATCTTGATGACTTATGAATGGTCAAAACCAATTTTATTATTGAGTCATCCTTACTCACAAGTCACTCTGCTGTCTGACTTGGCTTCATGGGCTTCACTGTACAATTGTGTTTTTGCGGTGTCAGAGCTGATGGATGGCATCCAGGGTCTGTGTTCCCATTTAGAAGCAGCTGCCAGAGCTTTCTCATGTCACTGCAGAATTTCTCTACTTCCTTATCCTTGTAGCTCCTATGGTTGTAGAACTGTGGTATGACAAAAGGGGCTTGCTCCACACCCTGTGGACAAATATAACAGTTTGGGTTCCTTGCTGTATTGGAATTGCCACAAATCCTAATCTATGTAAAAATACCTGAAGGGGAAGAAAATTTTACACAGCAAATATCTGAAAAGGGAATTGGATACTATCAAAGCTGAAATGCATACTTCAGGATGTACTCATGTAGGTTCTGTAGTACTGCTTATTTTCAAACTTTTGTGATTAAAAAAAAATAGAATATTCTCTGCAGGTTATAGTATGTGTTAGTTCAGAATCGTGTGTCTGTATACACATATGAAAAAATATGGGCTAGATATGTAAACTGATACTCGAAGGTCTGAAGATATGCCAAGTCTGACCATGTGAGCTTCTTTCTTTGGTCCTCTAGCAGTTTCCCACGAACAATGTGTTCTGCTTGTCTCTTGTGGACTCATTTTCTCACCTCTTGAATTGCTGGAAAGGTGCTGATACTCCTCAGGCAATACTTGGGACGATAGAAATAAGACCATTGTGAAAACTAATGCAGCTAGGAAAGAGGAAGGAGCCAATCCATACAGTCATTCTTTTATAAAATAGAATAATAATTTCTTTCTGAAAGAGATAAGGAACCAAGATAGCTATGTCAGGTGTAAAATATTTTGACTACTGAAGCTTTTAAGTAATGAGTTTAAGGAGATGTAATAGTTTGCAATAAAGTCTCTAGACATTTTATGGAGGAGCAGTGTGGATGATTCTAGCTCAGTTTTATGAAACCATTGGAGGTTTTGAAATATGTACCTTTGTGCTCAAAGGAAACAAACCTTTGGACAGTACAAAATTAGTTCATGTCAAAAGGGCTATTTTAAGTCCTGAGTCCCATTGACTAAATATAAAAGGTGGTGGTAAAAGTATTATAACATTACTGAAGTATTTCAGTTTTTACAAAACAGTATGTTTGGCAGAATATTTACTGTAAAATTTCCACTCAGAAGCTTGTGGTTATAGTATAAACTGTCTAACATGAGACAACTGTTGCAGACAGTACAGGCTGGCTAGACTATATGATTGTACTGCATGATACTCAGATTTTTTGGATTGATTTACAAATGTAAATAAGTGTTAATTTTTATTTAATATGTATATAAAAGACTCTTATTCTTTGAAGTGTTAGTTTGGACATCAAAGGTAATTTAACTTCTAAATGGATTTAGTATTCATAAACTGTATATCAGCTGAGAACAATATGAGTGCCTTGTTAAAAAGGTTCATTAAGTATTAGTAAGAAAAATACATTCTAAAAGTAAGTTTAATATCAAAGTAAAAGATAAGGTCTAGGTTACTTGTAGTGCATGAAACTTCCATGTGTACTCTCAAGTTTCTGAGGGAGCCCCACATAAAAGACTACTTACTAAATTGTGGTGTGACTATTGTTTAACACTTTCTTCCTATTTATTGTTGAGGGTTTTTTTTATCTCCTCAAAATGAATTAGAGTATGGGGCCTATCTATGTAAACTTCCAAACAAGAATAGTGCTTCTTCATTAAAATATAACTGCTACTTGTTTGTTGTAATCAAGGTATCATATGTTTAAAAATGTTAAATGCAGATTTTGTCAGAGAAAAATTACCAGATTTTTGCCAGAATTTTCTTGTGATTTAATCCCAGCTGTCAACTAAGCCCCACCCAGGTACTCACACACTATCCCCCAGTGGGATGGGGGCAAGAACTTAGGAGACAAAATAAAACTCACCTCAAACTTCTGAATGCCAATGCAACACAGTGTATATTGTGGATTTTTGAGCCACAGAAACCCTCAAAATGTGCATTTGTTGCTTTCAGTACAGGTAAAAGGTGTTTTCTGGAGGTTCAAGACCTGCATGTGTCCTTGCCTACATCAGTCAAAACCACACGTGCACAAACAAAAGCTGTAATGCTTTTCTGTTCCTTAGGAAGCCCCGTGACCATCACTGCAGGAGCTGTAGTTATCAATTTTTTGTTAGTTCACAAGAAAAGGTGATATCTTGAGAATCTATGTACCAGACAGTGGGAAGTTAGCACCAGGCTCTCACTACATTAAATACAGCATGCCACTGTTAATGTAAAAGAAGACTTTTCTATCAATACCAGGTCTTAGTGACCCTAGTGACTGGGAGAATTTTAGGTCATAGATGTTGTATGAAAAATACCTGTATGTTGTATGGTCTGGTCCCATATCAGTTTTTAATTTCAAAACCTTACTTTCAGAAATGCTTCTAAAATGACAGTATCTGCTGAACAGAAATAGGCTCATGTTGCTTTGCTAGGAGGAAGACAGACATCAATAGCTCTGCTTCATTGTAGATCCAGGCCCACCTTTTGCTCTAAGAACTGGAAATGTAAATCTGTTTCAGCTACTTAGGATGCCTCTGTTTCATGTTTTTACAGGACCAAATATTGTGGGGTCTGGGCCTGTGGTTAGGATGTCTAAATGCTGTGGTGTATAAACAAGAGTGGTTGTAAGTGGAAATTTCCAAATTGGCTGTAACTTTGCCTCATTCCTAGTGGCTTGGCGTACTGAAATTGTTCATCCTGTGATTCTGAAGTCCAAACATGTGATTCCAATATTGCTTAGGTCACAATGGTGAGTGACAGGCTCAGTGCCAATCAGCAGATCTAAAGCAAAGTCTTCCGGCTCATTTAGACCAAAGAGGCAGTCTAAGGCCTTTCTCAAAGTAGCCCCTGCCAGTTTCCTTCCACTGAGGGGATGAGAGTGCTCAACAAAGAAGGACTTTATGTATCTATCTATATATATATATGTCTCTATATATATATAGGTTGCATCCATTCTCCCACGTTTTTGCCTTTTCAATGAGCAGCTTGGGACATGAGAGAAAGTGTTAAAATTTAATACATTTTCCCTATAAGACCCTGAAAGAAGACATAAGGAGAAGACATAAGCAGATACATTTCAACCTTAGTTAAGACAGCAACTCATGGCAAGCATGTGGACAGGTTATTTGGAGATAAAGGGATGGGTATTTTAGGGTTTTTTTGGTTTTGTTTTTTTAACAGGTGCTGCATAGTATACTCCAGGGCCTCAATAAAGTGTTCACATTCCTATTTTTGTTCCTGTTTTGAAGTACCAAGAAAACAACTGCAATCTTTTTCTCACTTTCCTTCTGGCATTATTATAATAAATTTCCTGGGCAGCTTCTGAGATAAATGTAAGTGTTAGCACATAGCTATTAAATCTTCTAAGACTGTGAACCAGTTGTTCCTGTCTGGCCATTTGCAGCCTTGTAATAAAGCATGTTTTAACTACAAAATCTATCAAAGGTATAGAAAAGTTCTCACATTCTGTTTTCCCTGTTAAGCCTCAATATACAAAATAACATCACTGTCAGCTGTAACTCTATATTCCTATATGCACAATTAGGAGTGTGATAGAGTTATTTCTTTTCATGGTTTCCTCAGAAGACTCAATTGATATAATCTTTGCTATTCCCTACTAATTTTGATTTGTCTGGGATGAGATCTGGAACACAGGTGCTGTTTCCAATCATGTTTCATACTTGATAGTATAAATTATTACTGGCTTTGGTTTGAGCTTAGAATTTGTTCCACACTGTACCGTTTAAAGTCTATTCTCTCTGTAAAGGTCTGTTCTGCACTTGCACACAGCACATCTTTACCACAAGCACGCAGCAACTTGTTATTTCTAGCACATTACTCTGCATAATGCAATGCATGTGATTATGACATTTTGGAGACAGGAAATAATCTAATACTAGTTTGAGGCTTTTTTAGTGGTGATATTTTCCCCTTTCAGTAATTCTAATACAATGATGATGTGATTTTTCAAAGGAATAGTATGAGGATGTAGATGAGGAACTTAGTCCTGCTTTATCTTCAAGCACTGCTTATCCTTTTTTCACTTAAACACCTTCCTAAAAAACATGGTCCACTAAAAATATGTCTCTAGCAATTGTAAAAGTCTCTGCTATTTTTTTTGGATTTAAGTCCCTAAGTCTTTGGGTTTTACCATTCTGCATCTTCAGATCCACAGATGTTTTATTACAATGCTTTGGTTCCTTAGGGCAAGCTAAACAGTTGTGTTCAATGTTAACTCCCAGATTTTCTTGCTTTCCTGTTCCCTTCTGCCTTTATAATTGAGAAACAAGATACTTGCTGAATTTCTCCAAGGGAAATTTTTATTTTTCCAATAATCCCCTTTTCAGGAAGCTTTAAAGCCATGTTCCCTTACTGTTTTGTAAAGGAGTAATGTATTACTGAAACCAAATAAAGCATTTTCCTGAATTGCACTTCTCAAGTCAGTGCTCCATTAGTAAATTGAATAATTCCACACCACCTTTTGCCTTTTCCTAATGCATTGTTTAAGGCCAGATGTTGTGTGGAGTGGGATGCTGTTGTTCTCTAAGCAAGTCATTTTATTCTTGGGTTACTTTATTGGATGAATTTATAGAGTCCTACCATTACACAGACTCTTCCTTCTTCTCCCTGGCAGTAGCTGTATCTGCTCTAGCCAGATGTGCAGCACTGCTGCCCCTGAGATCTGAGCCATCTGCTCTCTGTCAGTTGGACATACCATCATTTCTTAATTAATTAGGTGGTCTTAACAGCAATATTAAGATAGAGTGTTTGACATAAGCTGCAGGGAAAATAGATTTCAGACTGTGATTTCTGCATACAGTTTTGACTCCTTTAGTCAATTACTTCTCCAGTAAAGCTGATATTTAACTGTCCAGTGAAAGAATATGAGTGTGCTTCTCATACAAACAGAAAAGTAAGAAGAAACCTGTCTTTTACCCACTCACTTTCCATCCTCATTCTTTGTAAAGGGCTTAGCCCTAGAGTAACAGTCTGATATCTGCCCTCAGCTGTGAGCACAAAGCCTGGGGTGGGGTTCAGTGGGATTATAAATCACAACAGCAATTTATCTTGTTCTTCTTACCTCCCTTCTAGCTGGTATGTCGTGTCAGGTGTTTTACAGACCTACAGCAACAGTCTCACTGATGAACAGAGTATTTGTTTCCACCTCAAATAGGGAGAAAAATATTGGTTTCTTAACACTGCAACACTGCAATTTCCAGAAAAGTAATTTTGAACCATTTCAGGGAGTATAACAATGTATTAGTACAAACTGCTTGACAAATGGTAGCTTGGGTGTTTGCAGAATAGAAGACAAAACAACACTAGACTATAAAGAACAAAATAGTGCTGATGCTGAAGTATTTTTCTGTTGTTAGAAATAAATTATTTGGAAACATTTCTGGAATGAGATACATCAATCTTGATTTTGCTCCTGTGGTGTTGGGGGTCCACTGATTAAACACTGAATGTTCCCTCTTGTTTATTCCAGAACAGAGCAATGAAAGAGCCTCAATGTGGTCTGAATTGTGGCATTCATTGGAGGTAACCCCTATGACTTGCTTCTAACTTTGATGCATTTAACGTGGCTAATAAGGTGTTCTTAGTCACTTACTTGCCCAGTCTGGCCCTAAAACGTGACTAGAACCTCTAGATCTGTCTTATGACATTTTTTATAGTAATTCAGCAAACTAATGCCAATGCTACTTAGATCGCTGCTCACAGAGAACATCACAGAACAGTTGAGGCTGGAAGAAACCTCTCAAGATCTTTTGGTCCAACCCCCCTGCTCAAGCAAAGTCTGCTAGAGCAGGTTGCCAGACCTGCTCACAAAAGTCTTAAGCAGGGCAGGATGCTGTTGGACTTTTTTGCGATGAGGGTACGCTGCTGGCTTGTGGTTCAACACACTCCCAAAGTTGTCCTCTGCAAAGCTGCTTTCCAGATACTTCATCTCCAGCATGCACTGGTGCTTGGGGTCATTCCTCTGCAGATGCAGGGCTTTATACCCTGCATTGTTGAGGTTAATTAGATTCCTCTCTGTCTGTCCAGGTCCTGCCGAATGACAGTACATTCCTGCTGAATAGCACAGACTAATACCATCTGCTGTACCACCCACTCCTCCCAGTTTTTGTCCTGTCTGCAGACTTGCTGAGAGAACACTCAGTTTTGTTTTCCAGGTTATTACTGAAGATGTTGACTGTACTGGCTCCAGTGTAAACCTGTGGGGTACATTACTAGTGACTCTCCTCCTGCTGGACTTTGTGCCATTCACCGTAACTCCCTGGGACTGGCAGCTCCACCAGTATCCCATCTACCCCACTGCCTTCTTACCTAACCCACCCCTTGTCAGCTTGTCCAAGCATGTTATAGGGGGCTGTGCCAAAAGCCTTACTAAGGTCAAGGTAAACAACATCCACTGCTCAAACAAAATCCACCGAACTGGTCACCTCACAGAAGGTGATGAGCGTGATTTCCTCTGCACAAATATAGACTGGCTACCTTTGTGCCCTTTGTTTGGAAATGGTTTCCAAGACAAGTTGCTCTGTCACCTTCCCAGGGACTAAGGTGAAGCTGATGAGCCTGAGCCCAAGTCCACTCCCAAATGTGTTAAGTATTTCCTCCTCTATGCAAAGCACAGATCACACCAAGTGTTTTGACATAATAATAGTAATAACCATCAAGTATTTGAGTGTAGTGACTCGTGTTTTTCCAGCTAGATGATTCTGCTCTGAGATACAGCACTGTGGACCAATCTGGTTTGGCAGCAGGGAGGCCCTCCACCAAAGGGGATTTTGGTTGTTCCTAGTATTTGCCAGCATATATGAGAAGCAGGCAGACTTCATCAGTGATAAAAGATGACATTTCTATCTTCATTGTGTCCTGTTCCTCTTCCAAGAGAAAAAAACAGTAACAGGTTGTTCTGACACTCTGGCCCTATGTGTTGTTACCTCTAAGCGTGCAGGTTATGCCTGCTGCAGAGATGGAAATGGGGTCAGTGAGGTTTCCTTGTTTTCTCTTTGTTCTAGGCTCTCACATCTCAGTCTTGAACGTTTTCTGCAACTGTAATTGGTAAGTTGATGTACTTGAAGGAAACTTCCTTGCAAGTGGAGCACTGTGCCTCATTATAATTCATTTCTAGCCCATTGCAGCTGTTCCTCATCTTAAAAATACGGAATTTAGTAGTCTTCTGGTGAATTGTGCTCCTTATACAATGAGGGGCAGGTGGGGGTGGGGAGAAGCTTTTTAAGGCAGCAATTTCATCTGTGCTCACAGTTTTACCACAGCAGCATGCTGTAACATAAAATTTAAGAGGTCAGTAAACAACTTGGCAGTAACTAAGCAATTTAAAAAAAAGCTTCTCCTCAGTATTTGATGATTGGAGGGAGAGGAGGAGAATCAGGAGTCTATTGTTTGATGTGTTACCACAGTTGCTCCATTTCTAAGGAATTGTGTTTAATAAGGATAGTAACTATTGCGTTAAAATGGCAGGCTTTTCTCCCAGATCATTGTTGAATTTGTTTTTTGAAATTGATGGTTGACGCATTGCCGCTAATGAGTTCTGTATCCTCCAACGAATGTAAAAATTGTGTGTCTGCACTCGGGAATTTACAACTGAGTTGGTTATGCCCCACTTTTTAACAATTAGAATCAGAAAGATCTATGATCTTCATGCAACTAATGAAGGTACTGATTAATGTTATTTTTTTCTTTAAGGCCTTTATGTGCTCTTTTCCTGACCTAAAAATATTTTACAGTATCCAGCCTATGATAAAACTTGCTTTCATTAGGGAAACTGCGCTAATAAAGTGATGCGGCTTATTCTATGTAAAAAAACCCTCCTGCATGTTAATTATTAGACACATGATTGTCTTGTTTGTTTGTACTATGTGGTCAAGACTTTATTGGATAATGCTATAATCGTCTAACAGATGGATGGTAGATTAACAAAATACATGGATCTGAATTCCTTATCTATTTGCATCTCCTCCTGTAGTGATGAATTTCTAGTTACTCTTTAACCATATTCAAGGAAACTTTAAAGATCAATTTCATATTCTGATTATAATTCAATCAGCTGGATAATTTTTCTATAATAAATGAATCCATACCAATAACAGATTTGAATTTTGGCGTAATAGACCATATTTGTTATTGTAATTTAGATAGAAAGACTAGCAAGCATCACGGACTAAAGTAAATATCACTGGTTTTGGAAACAACCATACAAGCTGTTCTCAATGAAACTGAAAATTCAGCGATGTTTGACTCTGAGGATTCTGGTCTGACCCTTACCTGCTGCTTCACAGACTTGCAAACACACATTGCTGCGTACACATAGGGATTTGGGGCAGCATCTGCTGGAGCAGGGCCGAGCATGGAGACAGCACCAGGACAGAAGTGACGAGGGGCTCAGTCAGGGCAGGCAGTGCAGCAGCACCACACCCAGCCAGTGACTATGCCTAGCCCTCCCAATATCCTACAAGCACACCAGGCCTTCATCTTCACCTTGGGAGCACCGTGGGGCCCTATGCAGAAGGACCAGTTAGTGGTATGGGGCAGGTTCAGAGACATTGATTTCAATGGGCTTTTTCAGCTCTAGATTTTGAGAGAGCAAGTTTGCTGCCAAGTGTTGCTCAGGACAGTAGCTTTTGTTTTATTACATTTATGTGTGTGCATGCACACACACACACATATATGAAGTGTGTATATATATATATACACACTTTAGGTTTCATACCTGCTGTTGTCTGTAATGATTTTTTTTTTAATATGATTGAAAAAAGAAGAATGATTTATTTTTCAGGATGGGAGTGTTTCTTTGCAAAATACCTTTAGTGTTGGAACTTGTTGGCCCTTAACATACACCATTTACAGTCTTTGTGCTTCTAGTTTGCACGAAGTGATACAGGTGTGCTGGGTTGATGTGGGTTAACAGCCACCCAGCCATTTACTTGCTTGTTCTCCACTCCTGCAGAATAGGGAGAAAAGAGAAGGAAGGCAAGAAGACTCCTGAGTAGGGATAATGGCAGTTGAATAGGGAAAGTAAAAGCTGTGTGCACAAACATAACAGGAGGAGGAGTTAATCCACTACTTCCCATCGCTGGGTACATGTCCATCATGAGAAGCACAGCCTCAGTGTGTATAAGGTCTGCTCAGGAGGACAATTACCACAACTGTGAATGTATGTGTCCCCTTCCTCCTCCTTTCTACGTGCTTTTATTGCTGAGCTCTTTGAGGTACACACTGAGTTCCTTCATCCTTCTGTGTTTTCCACCAAGTGCACCTGGATTCTTGACAGAAGGCAATGCTAGGAATGGGCTTGGTTTTTCCCAGGAGAGGAGAAATCCCTCCTGCTTTTTCCAGCTATTTCCTTTTATGCACAATGAAATCTTTCTGTTCCCACAGTATATAAGCACTTTGTTTGGGTAGCTGTTTGTGTATCTTGTCCAGCAGCCTGAAGTTTTACACTTGATTAGCACTGAAACCTATGATTTGTGAGTTGAGGCTGAAGAGAGAAAGTATAATAATGCCTTTTTCAGGTATCTGTTTCTTAAAGAAATGGAGAAGTGGTCTGGGAAGGCAGCTGTCATTTGACAAGGCTTGTGGGTCCCTTTAGAAGATGTTTGAATATGGTTGTGCTGGCTGAGACCTTCTTTTGGGGGGTCTTTTGTTTTGGGGTATTTTTTCTTTTTTTTTTTTTTTTGTTTGGAGCTCTAATGCAACTTTGATCTGAATCCCCGCCTTGTCCTCACTCCTAATTGTACACAAAGCAGTTCTCGTGTATGCAAACAAGATTATTTGAAGGAAGGCTGTACAAAATCCATTTCTTTCCAAGTATGGTTCAGCCTCTAATGGGGATGGAAGACACTGGTGGTCCCTTTCAGAAGCTTGGTACTGCTTTTGCATGGGGAACACCTATCCAAGGAACCATGCAAAATGTAGTTTCAAGTAAAATACACCAGCTTGCAGATAGACATCGTGTCTTTGATGACACTTGCTTCGACGTGCTACTCTGTTCATCTTGCACTAATTTTCTAGTTGACTGGAACAGACCTAGGGAGCACTGCAGAGACTGCTGGGAAGTTTAGCTGTTGACATGGTCTGCAAGCTGGGGCTTTTTCCTGAGGCCTGTGGAAGCAGCTTACTTCATGTAGGTGAGCCCTTGGAGCACCTTGGAGCGTTCAACTTTTCACTGCGAAGCACTCCAGCCTGAGTCCTCAGAGGAGTGAAGGGTGCTGCACTGACAATTCTTACATCTTAATTTCTGTGTGATGAGAATGCGCTTGCTGCTGTGTGCCTTGGATGCTAATTGTATGACTGTTGGACTCACTTGAACTAGCTAATCACAGTAAATCCAGAACTAATGGTGATTATCCTTTGGATGGGTCTGATACCTATTTACATATGGTTTCTTCACTTAGGGAGGGTTAATATAGACCTATGGAATTGCTCTAGCCAATTTCTGAAGGCAGGAGGCCTAGGAGAAGAGAGGGATGTGGAAGCATTACAAGAAGGTTTTTTCCAGGCATGAGACTGAAGGTAAAGGGTACAAAGTTCTAAAGGCTCTTTAACGTCTAAAGGCTGAAGTTAAATCCTTTGAAAGGCAGCTGTGTTTGTAGACTGAAGGGCTGGCTGAGCATGCAGGAGTTGTGGACAGGGCAGCTGTGACCTGCCGAGGCACACAGAGCTGCTTACAGGGAAGGTGCTTGCTTACCTGGAGGAGAGGTTACTTAGCGTTCCTTTGTGTTAATTCAAATGCAAGGATGATGGGATTTTGAGAAAATATATCTTTGCAACCAGTGGTGAACAAATCTGGACAATGCCTTGCTACAGAAGGCTTTTTTTGGCCTGAGTGTGGAGCACCATGCTTGGTGGCTGTAATGTGATCATTGCAGCTCTGTCCCCATGGCCAACACACTGGTGGCATGCCACACTGACTGTGCATGGCAGGAAAGCCCTGTAAGGAAACTCAATACGGAGAGAATTACAATAGCTTGTCTTTGTGGCTGCAAGGGCATGTGTTTTGCTGTTGCGAGGATGTACAGGGATAAATAGGGTGACAACCTGTTCAAACTATGCAGCTGCACGAACTCTTTTCATGCTGCATCTGATGCCGTGCCTTTTTGGTGGAATGGCCAAGGTCAGAAGCATTGTAAGGCTTCCTGAAGTGCCATGTGGCTTTCACATAACCCAACTGGCAGGCATGGTGCTTCACATTTCCAGGGGCAGGGTGTCCTTCCACTGAGGAGAGCTTCCTCTTGTTATGCAGATGTCTTTTGGCCAAACAACTCTGTGGAAGTGGATCCAAGTTAAGCAAGTAGTTCAGAAAAAGGAGTATCTCATTTTTATATTGATTATGCCAAAGATAATCTGAAAATGAGCATATGTACAGGCTTTCCATGCTCCTATGAAATACTGGTTCTAATGGGAAGTGGGTATGTCTCTCTAGTGCCATAAGTTCTCATTTTGTGGAAGGAAGTTTCACAGGCATCACACAAAACAATAATCTGGTGCTTCAAAATAAGATCCATAGTAACTGTGGTAACCAGTTAGATTTATTTATGTATTTATTTTTAATCTGAAATTCAGGGAAAAATATGTGAATATGTTTCTTTGTGAAAGGAATTGGTTTTCAGCTTGATATTTTTACTGAAATGGAAGAAACACTGAGAGTTTCCACTGGCGGTCTCTTCTTCTCTGTCCAGCTCTGTGATTTTCCCTGCCCAAGCAGAGTGTACATCATAAGCAGGTGATTACTGCCAAGAGATGTAGATTGTTCATGTTAGTCCAAAGGGAGGAATGTTGCTATAAAATTGCTCCCATTCACTTCAAGGCAGTTATCATTAGCTTTGATTAACTTTGCTTTTTTCTCTAATACTCTGGGTTTTTTTCACATGTCTGACTGCTATTGAGAAGAAAGCTGAACATATTTTTCCTGATCACTGCCATGCTGAATCTGACTGCTGACAGTATAAGGTCTTTTACAGCTCATTTAGAACTTTCATTTCTTTCCCTGCCTTCCGTTTTTCAAATTGTATAAGTTATTTGTACATCTGTGTTGGCCCTTGTTAGTAAAATCTCTGTTCCAGCATTTCTCGTGTATGCTAAGAAGGAGCAGGAGAAATTAAGCAAAGTCTAGAACAATAATGAACAGTTTTCCTCATTGGTTCAAGTCTTATTTTTTAGTTTCATGATATTCTGTGATGGGTAGGAGGTCCTTAGGGCCCTTAGAGCCTCACCTCAAATACATGTAAAGTTTTCACTGTTCAGACAGTTTGCCATTAGAGCACATCCACTTCCTTCCCACTGTGGGAAGGATTTGAGGAGGGAGAACTTACTACCACAGTGCTTCAGGGAACAAGCTGAGTGCATGAGGTCGAATATGGGTATCTGAAGAACAGACAAATCTTCCAATGCAGACACAATTTCCTGTTTTTCCCCCATGTACAGCACAATGCATGCTCTAGCATGGCCGAATGGTACTAACCTGTTAATGTAGACTGATTTTACAGCTACGTACCTTGTACTGTCATTGCCATTTGAAGCTCATATGTACCTGTGATGTACAGAAGATTTAAAGCCTTTGCATAAAGATGAATTTTATAGCTTACTTTCCTCTTGGTATTGGTCATACTAATTATCCTTCAGTTCCCTAGGGCAGTTGGAAAGAATTAAAGGGCATAAGAGGGTTCAGTTTTAATTATGCAAAAACTGTTTCTCATTGAATGATGATCTGATGCTTGAATAATTGTAGATTAGGGATTAAATAGGAGAATATGGATTACTTTGTTATATTGCAGCTGTATCTGGTGGTCTAGGACTGAGGCTTTGTCCAAGTTCAGGAGGAAGAGTAGATATGTGGAAGTTTCAGCACTCAAATAGTCGCTTGCTGAGGACAGAATAGGAAGTGAACATAGGAAAAGTACTGTATCTCTGTAAAGCCATGGACACTAACCTTTTCTCTCTTCTGAGCCTTAAAACTTGGCTTAACCGCTGACAGATGGAAATTGGTTTGCTCAGTTTTGCCTCTAACTTGTGCTGTTGTTTAGGAGTGATGCTGCCCGATGTAGTTCTCCCACTGTGACGCTCCGAACCACTCTCTCCCCTTCCCCTTCCCCTGCAGCGGGACAGAGAGGAAGGAGCACTGGATGCACAGAAGTTCAAGACCACGGGTTGAGATAAGAACAATTTACTGGAAATAGCAATGAGACCAGACAATACGCTGTAGCAGCAACAAAACTAATGACAGAGGGTGCAAGAAAGAGGTGAACGATTCACACAGAAACCCCCCCAACAACAGACAATACCTGACCACTCCCTCTGCCACAAAACACTCACCCAGAAGAAAACCTTCTCCCTGGAAGAGGCTCTCTTCCTCCTACCAGGGACAATGATGTGATGTGGTACAGAATAACCTCTGTCCTAGCCATGCCCCCTTCTGGTTACTGTAAAAAAATTAACCCTGTCCTGGCTGGAACCAGACAGTTGCTGCTTAAGTTCCTCTGCAGAAACCCCAGTATCAAGGTTATCATTCTTAATGTAAAAATCCATGTTCATGGCTGCTTGCTAATGCCTCTGCTCTTGCAAATCTTCAGGTTTCATTCACTTTTATGAACATTAAATATGCAATTATGGTGTTGTGGATCTGTGATTTCCATCTTCACCTCTCAACTCCAACACTTTAACTTTCTGTGATATTGTCATTTTAAAGAAGTGGAATAGCCTGCTGCCTGCTCTCTCAGTGCTGGGAGGAAAGGGGGGAAAATAGATATTGCTTATATTTGATTTGATAGATGCAAAGTCAATTCAGGAGTCTGAATATTTGCTGCATGACTTGTGTGTTACCTGTAAAGTCAGACTGATGTATCTCAGTTTTGGCTCAGAATTCCAGGACACTCTTATTTGTGGAAGTGTGGAGGGAGGGTTTCTTGATTTTTGTTTGTTTGCTTTCAGGAAATATTGTATCAGGATTATGAGAACATTTCCTTCTTCTGAGCTGCATGAGACATTAGCTGAAATGCTGTTTTTCCCTGAAAGATTTGAATCCATGTCTGTCTTCTGTCTATTGACTACTGCAAGGATGCGATAGCTTTCCAGTTCTGCAGCTCTGTCACACAAAGCAGAGATATTTATCAAGCAAGTCAGCATGTATTTATGTTGTCTGAAAGACTGAAGATTTTGATTCACACATCTGTTCCAGTGCATGTGTAACAGCAAAATTAGCAACTCTGTCTTAAGTTTTATGCCACTCTAGAAAAACTGATGTGCTATCAGTGAGATTTCTCCTGGGATGTAATGGGTTTAACTTACCTAGGACGAAGGAAATGCTCTATGCAGTAGGATATTGGTTAAAAGGGAAAGTTCAGTGCTTTCTACTGTACTGTAGTACAGTACTTTTTACTTCTGTATTTATGTGGATCCTTAATATTTTTCTAAGTGCTCAAACCTGAATATTTAATTTTGGATTTGTTAGAAACTCGCATTTGAGCTGAATACAAACAAAAGCATGGTGAGTTTTGTGCATTCATGTTTGTTTTTGTTCAGTGGTCAAACCAGGAAATGTTATCTATGCAGCCTTACTTTTGACTTTCTTTGCAGGGACAATCACGAAATACAGGGGAAATGTGAGAGCTCTCTCACTGCAGTCTTTCACCACCAGCCAGTGTTACAGGACATCTTAAGATGCTGTAACATATCCCTCATTTTCTGTTTTCAGTGTGGATCTGGATAAGGTGTGGAACAGCTCATGGGACAAAAGGTGGCTTAGATCCATGCTACATTAAGAACAAGGACATGAACTTTTGAGTGACAATAATTTCATTACATTCAAAAAAAAAGATGTAATTGGACAGCTTGTCTGAGACATACTTTACCTACAAGGACAGGAAAATGACTGCATGATGAACCTGTAAACACTAATTTACATGTTGGAATATTCTGTTATAAGGACAATGCCCAGAGTAAGTCTTTAGGAATGAGAAGTTGCCTTAGTCGTCAATTCCAAAGTGTAACTGTCAGTAAATTGCTGGTGAAATGTTTTGCTGTCCAGCCTTGTCGCATAGAGTTTGCCTTTAATTACTTTCCTGGTTTTGGAACATTCTGCTTCCAAATTGTGCATGCTCGGAGAGAATGAGATGTTGGGGTGGGTAAATCCAAGTAATTTCTCAGTCAGAGTCATCCAGAACAAAAGGACCCTTTTGTTTTATTTTTTTGGCAAGAATCTGAATGGTAGCTCTGAAGAAGTTTGGGCTACTCTTTGTATGCCTGAAGTATCTTTGAACAGGCTTCCATGCATTGGGAGTATGAGAATAGACTTACAAAAGAGGATACAGAAAAAGCTAATATGAGTATTGGTGCAAAGAACCGCTTAAAGTTCATATTTATGCTCACTGGATGGTGTTCTCAATTTCAATGAAGTATTTTTGTTTCATGGAGATATTACAGAGCTTTCTTCAACCACATCCCCACTGTTTTCCAATTTGCCACTCAGTTGATCCAAGAGACTCCTGGTTATCTGTGGCAGAAGGAGACAGAGCAGAGAAGGACAGTGACAGCAGTGGCTGCGGAAAGCAAATACAGATGATACAAAACACACACAAATCTTGCCATAAATGCACACAAGTAAAAGTGTAACAGAGTTGAGATGCTGGTGAGCTAACGCTCACTTAAGCCAGTTGGACACTGGCCATGTGAGCCTGGTTATGTCGGTTCTGAGTCCGAGCTGGCTATGCCTGGAGCCAGCACAGATGCCTCTGTACCTGTAGCCTGTGTAGTCCAGCACCTGAATACTCTGCCCATGGTTCATGGTAAGCTCATTTGCCTGAGTTTGATGTAAATGTATTTTCCCAAACTTTACCAGGTCCTTTTGTGTTATATTTTTGCCCTCAGCTGAGTGTTTTTAACCCACTCTTAAGCCTATAAAACCCTTCGTCTTTCATAGAGGATTTCCTGTCTTCAAAATGAAATTTGTGGCTTTTCTAAGAATGCCATGGAATTGCTTTCTACAGGATGGTGATATCCTAAGATTTTAGTTTTGAATAGATATGACTATATATAAGAGCCATTTGGAGGAAACTGAGGAAACAAACCCATGATCGATGTTTCCAGGTTATTTAGAAAAGTTAGTAAAATGGAATAAATTGGAGAGATGCCAGGAAGCTAAATGAGAGTGATAGGAAGTGATTGCTCTTTTAAAAATTTCTGAATTCCCCATTTTAGTTGGATGTGAACATACTTTTTCATTAAATTGTCATTAATAATATGTAGATCCCTACAGATGGTTTTAGTAGACTAGGATAAGTCTTCTAAACTCAACTAAACAAATGCAATATTTTAATGATAAACTAAGGCCAAGCAATAATTGGCCATGGGTGTGAGCATGGGCATGAGCCTTTCTGTAGTGTTAAATACTCCACATAGATTCCTGACTGGAGTGAACTGAAATGTGGGATGGAGGGGATGCATCCCTGCTCCCCAGCATCTGCTGCAAACTGCTGGATTGCTGCCAAGCATAGGCATCCTCTGACCACTGCAGCCATTTTTTACTTTTTACTGTATTTCTCTGTCCTCATAAGCTGACTCTCACCACAGTTTTGGAGCAGATGGATGGTAGCTTGCATGAGGCTCTCAGTGGTCTCTTCCTCACTTGTGGAAGTACTGGTCTTTCCACAATTATATAAGCTAGGGTAAGATTTTAGCATAAGCAAGGCACAAGCTATGCCTTGTGCCTTTGAACTGCAGCAAACGTCCATCTGTTGTTTGAATGCCATTTGGAATGCTTAACCCCTGCCAAATCCTGTTGTCTTTGAAGTTCATGGGAGTCTTGCCACTGACTCCAGCTGGGATAGAATTTAGATGACAACATTTCTGTTTGCCTTTGTTTCACATAATTTTTATGTGGACTCTAACAGACAATAATATCTTCTTATGATCAGGGTTGGATGAGGGAAGAGGGAATTTATAAGCAATATGTCTCTCTGGCCTAGTGATGGAGAATATTCTAGTTCACTGACTTTAAGAGGTTATGTTTTGATGTTTTTGTCTTTTCTAATTCCCTTTTAAGAATCATTTACTGGTGGTATGTCTTAACAAAGGGAGATTTAATTACATGAGCTTGGGCATCATACCAGTTATTTAAAAATCAATTATTCATAGAGTGCTGCTTTTCCCAAAAAGTGAAGAAATATTTATCCTTGTTAGGAAAGACAGATGAATGACTCCAGACACTCTTTGTAGTGAGTGGTTGTATGAAATATTTAATCTTTTGGTAATATGCAGTTCCATGCTTGTGGAATCTATCATCTTTTATTTCTGGGATACTTACTTGCATACTTGTGATGTGTAGTATGCTTTTAAGCATCTGCTTAAGTGTTGCCTGCTCTTAATATTTTCAGGACCTGTGATTATACCATATGCTGCTATGGAGAGGATTATACTGTCAGTGTTGTGTCAGAGTAGCATGGAATTGCAGTCTGATGTATAATTAGAAGGATACATTCAGGAATGTTTCTTAGGTGACTGAATTTATATTGATTATTCAGAAGAAGTGCACATCAAATTACAGACTTTGCATCTATGTAAGAAGCATACATACACTCCAAATGCCACCGGCTGGTGGGGCACTGAAAAAAATATGAAAGGATGAGCAGAAACGGATGCAGACCAGATCGAGTGCTCAGAAGAGATTAGGGAGAGGTGTTTTGCGTAAAGTGATTTTGTGCTTAGTGGCTCCTCATCTTTCTTAGTGCTAGACTGTTCCTGTCACACAGATTAGAGATGGCTGGAGGGAGGATTCGGAGAGCTCTGAAAGGCCTTTGCAGCAGCCAGCACCTATGAGACGCAGCAGCGTGTCTCCGGTGCAAGCAAGGAGATAATCAAGGAGAGGCTGGCTTTGTGGATAATGTTTTGCAGATGGGAAGAAACTACACTGTTCTGGTACATGCCAGATTTATCCATGGCGGGACACATCAAAGCAGCCCTAGAGCTTCAGAAAAGCTGGCCCTATCAGCTGCTGCAGCTCTGGTGTTGGACAAAGAGGACGAAAGGGTCTAAATTGCCCAAAATAAAGGCTACTTCTCTTTCTGCTGTGTGAATAAAAAGTCACGGCTGAAGAAAGTCTCCCTTTTGCCTTTGCTTTTTCTCAACCCATAAATGAAAATTATAATGAATAATGTGGGTTTGCTCCAGAATCTCCAGCTGTTGTTTTAAGGACACCTTGTGTTTACAGGCTCATATTTGAAACGTAATAGGTAATGTAAAATAGATGGTTCCATATTGTGTGAAACTCTAGCTCATTCTTTAGGGTGCTGCAGAATTTAACATGAGACCTAAATTTTCTTCCAGGTGCTATAGTTCAATGCCTTGGGGTCTCTCTCTTGCTAATGAGATGCAAAACCCTATAACTAAAGAGGTTGTTCTTATATTTCTTCTACCAGATGCAAGATGGGAGTTTCAAGTGTTTATCAATGTACATTTGAACCAAGAAGGAAATATATGTATTGAGGAGGAATCATTGTAAATGTAGAAACAATTACTAATTTCCAAGGGGTTGTTTATACCAGATGTGTTGTCAGAATCTTGCTTGACCTTTGCATCACTGTGAAGCTGTAGAACCCGCTGGAGTTTCTGATTTGCAAACCTGAAAAGAAGATAATAATCATGGCTTCTGTCTGTAAAGTTGTGTGTAAGAATGAACACAGGACTTGTTATGGTTGCCCTGTGCAGCTACTAAATATTTTCTATGAAGTGCTATTTTGAGTATTCTATTAATTATTTAAAGCTAAACATGGTTTCTCTTTATGATGTATGAGATTTGTGAGTAGCAAAGGCTAAAGTGTATAGAACATTTTTGCCAAAACTATTTATTTTTTGCAGTAATCTGCTGAAGTCAGATATATTTGAGCAGCCATTTAGGTAAGATTTCTCTTAGATAAAAACTAGTAATTTTAACAGGGATTTATGAATGACCATTTAGACCAGTTTTGTGGCCTGTGACATTCAGTGTCCTGTCACTGCTCCTAGCTGCTCACAGATTTTTTCCAAGGAAAGTTTAATAAAACCATCTATAGAATTGAGATTTTTTTAAGATTGTAGTTAAAATAAATTCATCAAAGTAATCTCATTGGTTATCCTTTATCTCCATATATTGCTGACGAATTTCAGCTGTATTCTATGCTGCTGAAGTTTTAAGCAAATAACACTGTTTCTGTGTATTGGAAATGTACCCTTGAAAATCTAGAAACTATTACAAATATATAAACTGCTGAAGCACCAACCGTGAGACACCTCATGGAAAAAAACCTGATATTTTAACATTGAGAAATCTGGAGTTGTTCAGCTTAGATAGGAGAAGGCTTCAGGGAGATCTTCCAGTACCTAAAGGGGGCTACAAGAGAGCTGGAGGGGGAGTTTTTAACCCTTCACCCTTGCATGTAGTGAGAAGATGAGGGGGAATGGCTTCATTCTGAAAGAGGTTAGGTTTATATTAGATATAATAAAGAAAATTTTTTGTGGTGAGGGTAGTGACACACGGGAACAGGTGGCCCAGAGAAGTGGTAGGTGCCACAAACCTAGAAACATTCAAGGTCAGGTTGGATGGTGCTCTGAGCAACCTGATCTAGTTAAAGATGTCCCTGCTCTTTGCAGAGGGGTTGGACTCCATGACCTTCAAAGGCTCACTCCAACCCAAACTATTCTATGATTCGATTCAGTCCTAGTCCAGCCTTACTGTCTTTTTTTGGCTGTCTTTTACTGGCAGCCTCATTTATTAACCACATCACAGGTTGCATTACATTATCGCTTTTTGATTCTGGTAACAATCTTTTCAGATCGGTATCCCACTTAATCTCAAACTGGTGTACTCACAACACTTGGTTTATGCACCTTTTACCTCACACAAGAAAATATCTAAATTTTTCATTCAGTTGATCATTTTGCTTTTTAATACCTATTTTTTCTGGTTTCAGAAATGTGGGCATTTTCTTGACCAAAAAAAAGGCAACAAGGCAGTAGTAGTATACCTGATGACATTTAGAATTCTTTTCAATTCAAGGAATTGTGCATATTTTCAATTTGATCTAGAGTTCTTGTGAATAATTCAGGCTTGGGATGCTGCAGTTAAATTCATGCTTATGTGAGAGTGTGGCTCTGATTTTAATATCTTATACTAAAGCTTGTAAAACTCATTCTTTACTGTCACAGTCAGTGATACTTGGACGTAAAATTAAACTGAGAAGCATTATTGCATCCACACATTTCTATTTTTTCAGTGGGGCCTATATTTACATCCCTATTTTATCATAGAAAATGGTTATGGATAGGTCTGGCCCCACACCACTGCGTATTGGATCTGTTACCTTGCTGTAGCAAGAAGAGCAAGAAGAAACAGGGAGGCAGCACCAAACAGAAATTCTGTGGGTCTGTCACTCTGCTTCTGAGTGGCATTTAACAGCTTGTGAAAGTGGGTGACCTGGCTCCTGGGATCTTGCCTTTCCCTGCCTGCCTTGGTGGCAGGCTCTCTCCTGCAAGGGGGCACACTGGTCCTTTTGTTATCCCACAAAGAGAGCCTCCTATGTTTCTTTTGGACTAGTCTATGTCTACTTTTATTAATTTTCTAAGTGATTGTATCTATGGGTTAGAATCCTTAAATTTAATAGCATAATCTCTCAACTTTTGGAGCTGTAACGCTGGTTTTGTAGGTAAGAAACAGCAGCTGAAAGACTGCAAAATTTAGGTAAAGCATGAGATGTATTTGACCTTTTCTTTTCAAGTTGCCTAAGCTTGAAAGCGCATGTGTGGACTCCACAAGATCCCTGCATACAGAATTTGTACTATTACAGAAACATAATTAGTCATGTATATTTATTCATTAGTGTAAAAATGTACAGTGCTTGTCTATTGATCTCTTTTTTTCCCTGAAAATATTTGGAAACAGTTGAAATTTAATGGATATATTTGTTATAATATTTTTAAGAGGAGCTTAGAAGAAATAAAGATTACTTGGATTATAAATATTTTTTCTTCTTGTAGCTAAAGGAACCTTTATACTTTATATAGGAACTCCTTATAAAGGAGCCTTTTATTTTTCTAGGCAGTGGTGGTGCATGCTGCTTCTCAGGGCCACTGAGTGATGAGGTGTTTCCTCTCTAATAGTTTGAGTTTGGGGTTTTTAATAATATTTTATAGAGAAGCTGTTGAAATATGTGAATATGCACTCTTTAAAAGTCTCAGCATCTTTCCTGTCCCACTTTTGAAGGCTTTGGCAAAGTTATGCTGGCATACTGTTCTTGGGATTCAGTGGTACTGTCTTGCACTTGGCTTGTTTCATTCAAAGTGTGGAAGTCCTATGAGCAAGGAATTCTTCATTTTGCTATGATTCATCCAAACATGCTCAGTGACAGTGAAGTGGTTTTGATGGTAAGATGTGGTGGCTGGGGGGTTTGTTTGAGAACACAGGGTTGATGCCAGTTCTGTCAGTGTTTTATTGGAAGATTTTCTGTGCGGGGAGGAAGCAAGTCATCTAAAGCTTTCATACACCATATTAACAGCTGTTGGTTTTAAATATTTAAATAAAGTGAAATTTTTGCAAGAAGTTTGGGTTTATACGTCAAAGTGTATATATCTGAGGGCATTTAAGATTTAATCCTTACTTCATGTAGAAACTATCCCCGTGGTGCTTGCAGCACCTGCATAGTCCTGTGGGAAAAAAAAATGTTTTTCACATCTTTGTCCTCTGCCTTTTTCTACTTTTTCTTTCTTTTTCACTTTCTGGTCTAGCCTTTTTCTGCCTTTTTGCCTGTGATATTTCTTTCCGTTCCTTTAATCTGTATCACTTCTTCCACTGGTTGCCTGCCAGCTGCTTTCTGCTTTTGAGGATGGGGCATCTGTACATGAGACAGGTGAATCTGGTATGTGTTCCCATTCTAATATGAATGATAGGAGGAAAGAAGCAAAGCTGTTCTTATTTATATTTGCCTTATAAGTGGTCCCTTCAGGGTCAGGAACATGAAAATATTTTAGCTGCTTTGCTTTTGTTTTAGGCAGCAGGATAGGGCACACTGTAAAAGCTGGTTCAGATTTGGGTTGGGTATGATTTCTTGCCCACAAAACTCCTTTCAGCAATCCCTGTGCTGAAGACTTACAAATCTTCTCACCTTGCCTTTTTCTCTTCCCTGCTCCTTTCCTGGGAGGACTTGGATACAGCAAAAGGTACCCACACGGGAAGTGATGTTGGCAGAAACCCAAGAGGGGCTTCCTTCCTAAAAAGCAAGCAAGCTGTGGATTAAGAGAGCTGTACAGTGGGGATAAAGTCTAACACAACTAGCCAGCTTTCTGTTACCTCTCATGTTAGGAATTCATTAAGCCTTGTCCCAGGAGCACCAGCTGCAGTGCGGTGTTGCTCACTTTTTGGAATACAGCATGCATCAAATCTTCCTTTGCCTGGTTGCACTTGATGTTTCCTTTTTTCTTTACAGATGGCTGCAAATGGATAATTCCACATGTGAGTGTATTAAGCATGTCCTACACCTAACACTAGCTGTGTTTGGTGCTGTCAGTGTAGGTGGTGGGCTGCTTTTTGGGTTTTGGAGGCATCCTATTCTGTTACCCCAGATAGTTTTATTGGCTAAGTGCCATCTTTCGTGGAGCAGTGTTGCAGGATTTACTAATAGCAGTAGGGCATTCCCTGTTGTGTGCTGGGGGGATGCATCAGCTTAGGCCTTGCACAAACACATCTAAAGCATCGGTGATGCTAACAGGAGTTTCATCACTGACTTCTGCCAAGTCCAGGATTTTCTCTGTGGCTCTAAAGAGAGATCTGACTTTGCAGTTGTTCTGTCTTTGTACTTAGCTTGTGCATGACCCATGTTTAACCTGAGTGCTCTTGATATAAAAATTTCTATAGAAGCTCTCTGGTTTTCTATATCTCAGTTTGTCTGCCTAATCAGGAAGAGGATTTTCAAACAATTCTTTAAGAGGCATAAAAAAGTGTGTTTAACATAACAGCAAGTGTGAAATAAGCAACCTTCTGCTGAAAGTTCACATGCCAAACACAGCTAATCCACCATATGTGTGACCTAAAAAGTACAGACACACGGATATTCTTCCCTCCCCCAGTTTCTCAGCCTTTTCATGGCTGCTGCAATTGTAAGGAGCCCAGTAACACTATATGCTTGATCAATGTATGGGATCTGTGATGGTATTTTGCAGTTGGGATTGCTGCATTGCATAGCATGCCTCAAAGTGAAACAAAAGGAATACCATAAGCTTTTCAGCTGTGACATGTCACCTCGGCAGTCATGTGCCTTTTGAAAATACACAGGAGTGTCAGTTTTTCAGTAGCCTAGAGAGGATGATGAGTAACAGCAAATACTCTGTTCTTGATTCTTATTTAAGCATTTCGTATGTTCCTGATGAGTTTCCCATATAAGGGACACGAGCCTTTCCTTGCCCTCTTACCACACCTGCTGCAGCCCCTGGAGTTACCTGGTTCCGGCACGGAGAGAATAAGACTCATGGTGCAGGGAAAATAATAACATTACATACTTTTAGAAAAGGATCTGTTTCTTGGCGTAGCATAGGGAATATGTGGCTGTCATACCCTTGGGATTTGTTTTCTTGCCTTCAAAGACCAGTTACAAAAGATTAAGCAGTGGCCAGTGCTGCAACCCCCAAAGTCATTTGAGGTCTGATCCCAAACAGACATCACATAAGTGGCAGACTTTTTACTCCTTTTCAAGTGGGCTGGTACTCACCATGGGTCCAGTTTTGTGACACATAACTCATGTCACTTATTGTGTTGCTTTAGCACATGGTGTGTCACCCACTTAGGTCAAGATTAGAAAAATAAGCCTAACACTAACCCCAAAAAAAAATAATAATAAAAAGGCACAGTACGTCCCACTTCATAGCCAAAGCGTACGCACGTGCTTCACAGCTCTGTTGTAGACAGAACAAAGTTTGGCCAAAGTGAGTATAATCAGTTCATTTGTATGCAGAGCTAAAATTACTGAAGAGTAGCTTCCAGATAAGGGTTCATTTAGGGAACTGTGGCAACTGCCTAATTAGCTATAGGTATGGCTTTAATTGCAGTCTGTAGCCAATAAAGAATATATTTGGTCTATAGAAAGAAGCAAAGGAATAGAACGTGTGCACGAGGCAGTTTAATGTTTAAAGTACTGTTTGCAAATACAAGCTATTAAAAAAGTGAATCATGCTGGAAAATGGTCCCAAGCCATAAAATATTAATTGATCATTAAGTCCTTGTAAGAGGCACTGATATATACTTTGTATCTAAATGTGTCCCCATTTAACTTCCAAATGCTTTGTGTACACCAGTGAGGGGAAAAAGCCACATTTCTTAGGGATCAGAATGTAACAATGTTTGCATTTCACAGAGGGTAGGATGTCCAAAGACTGACCGATATTTTACCAAAAAGAGATTTTGTTGCCTTGGAATGATTACGTTAATATTATTATTATAGTTTTTCAAATCAAGAGGATAGAGAAAACCATGTCTCATGTCTTGGCAGGTATGGAATATGGTATTACTAATTTTATATCAAAGGTCTAGCTAATCTTCTAGTATAAGAGAATATGCATACAATATAGATATGTAATTTAAGAGAGGACTTGAATCTTTGTCCACCTTGAGGCTGAGTCTGGAGAAATTCTTATCTTGCAGGCAGAGAGCTGGAATGATGATGATTGCAAGGTCTGGGTTGGGGAGAGTTCTTCACGAGACAGCAGAATACAGGATGATTTATGTGCCTGTACAGGGCAAGCGTGTCAGCTGATGGAGAGTATCTGAAGGATGTAGCAGCAGACAGAGGAATTTATACTTATTTAGCAATGTAATGATGATTCTTGGCAAAATCACAGAATGATTCATGTTAAAAAGGACCTTAAAGATCACCTAGTTCCAACCCTCCTGGCATGGCCAGGTACACCTTTCACTCAACCAGCCTGCTCAGAACTCGATCCATCCTGGCCTTGAACACTTCCAGGGATCGGACATCCACAACTTTTCTGAGCAACCTGTTCCTGTGCTTCACCACCCTCACAGTGCAGGATTTCTTCTCATCTAAAGCTGTGCTTTCAGGTTGAAACCATTACATCGTATCCTATCATTATATGCCCTTGTCAAAGGTGGCTTTCCAGCTTTCTTTCACTTTAGGTGCCAGAAGGCTGCTATAAGGTCTTCCTGCAGCCTTCTCTTTTCCAGGCTGAACAGTCTCAATTCTCTCAGTACAACTTCACAGGAGAGGTGCTCCAGCCCTCTGATAATCTTCTTGGCCTTCCTCTGGATTTGATCCAACAGGGCCAAGTCCTTATGTTGTGAGCCTCAGAGCTGGATGCAATCCTCCAGGTGGGGTCTCACTGGAGTGGAGCAGAGGGGCAGAATCTGCTCCCTTTACCTGCTGGCCACCCAGCTTTTGCTGCAGCCCAGGATACACTTGGCTTCCTGGACTGTGAGAACACATTGCCAGGCCATGCTGAGATTCTCATCAACACCCAAGTCCTTCTCCCCAAGGCTGCGCTCAATCCATTCTCTACCCAGCCTGTATTTGTGTTTGGGATTGCCCTGACCCATGTGCTGGACATTACCCTTGGCCTTGTTGAACTTCATGATGTTCACACAGGTCCACCTCTCAAAGTCCCTCTGGATTGCATCCCTTCCCTCCAGAGTGACATCTGCACCACACAGCTTGGTGTCANTCCTCCAGGTGGGGTCTCACTGGAGTGGAGCAGAGGGGCAGAATCTGCTCCCTTTACCTGCTGGCCACCCAGCTTTTGCTGCAGCCCAGGATACACTTGGCTTCCTGGACTGTGAGAACACATTGCCAGGCCATGCTGAGATTCTCATCAACACCCAAGTCCTTCTCCCCAAGGCTGCGCTCAATCCATTCTCTACCCAGCCTGTATTTGTGTTTGGGATTGCCCTGACCCATGTGCTGGACATTACCCTTGGCCTTGTTGAACTTCATGATGTTCACACAGGTCCACCTCTCAAAGTCCCTCTGGATTGCATCCCTTCCCTCCAGAGTGACATCTGCACCACACAGCTTGGTGTCATCAGCAAACTTGAGGGAGCACTCAATCCCACTGTCCATGCTGCCATCAGGGAGGCTGAACAGTAATGGTCCCAATTTCAACTGAAAATGTCACAATATCCTGCTGTTTAAGCATCTAGGGAAGACAAGTCAGGTAGATGCAAAAGGAAGGAGTCAATTAGCCAGTGCACAGNCTCCAGAGTGACATCTGCACCACACAGCTTGGTGTCATCAGCAAACTTGAGGGAGCACTCAATCCCACTGTCCATGCTGCCATCAGGGAGGCTGAAGAGTAATGGTCCCAATATCAACCCCTGAGGAACATCTCCTGTCACTGGTCTCCACTTGGGCCACTTCACATGAAAATCAGATCTTTCAACTGAAAATGTCACAATATCCTGCTGTTTAAGCATCTAGGGAAGACAAGTCAGGTAGATGCAAAAGGAAGGAGTCAATTAGCCAGTGCACAGAGCTGTGGCTCCTCAATATGCAATACATGCATATGCGACAAGAAACAGCAGAGGACACACTGAAGTCTTCTAGATTTTCCTTGTGCTTATTGTTTTGTGTGTCTATACTTGACAACTGTCTTCTGGGAAAATTTGAGTTTAATAACAAACAGTCTGCTGTGAAAATATACACGGAAGAGTATGATATCTGCATAACTTAAATATTTAAGGTGCTAAAGCAGCAATAAAATTCTACCCAATAGTAAGATATATACTGTATTGCTGTACGTTTTCCAAAACTGAAGTCTGATGGCCATATTTTAAAATAAAGCACCATGGCTTTCCCTGGAAGGTAATATTTTTTTACTTCTAACAACAGATGCATGCAGTGGTCTCTGCCAGTGAGAGGAAAACATCACAGTTAGGAAAGGGGTTGGAACTGGGGCTTATTTGCCCGCTCAGAGAACTAGATTTCTCTCTAAACTTTTTCATTTGGATTTTTCTAGCATTTCTGAATACAGACTAATACTTTCTGATGCATTTTACTTCTCGTGGGACTTTTTGGTAGCATTGATCCTTTCATTGAAGAGAAAACCTCAATAAACTGTTCTAATGTAAATAATTGACCCAGAGAATTTGAAAATCCATATTTCAAACTAATACCTTAATTTTCTAAATACAGTGTCCCCATTATTTCA
This sequence comes from Machaerirhynchus nigripectus, assembly GCA_013397975.1. NCBI lineage: Eukaryota > Metazoa > Chordata > Aves > Passeriformes > Dicruridae > Machaerirhynchus > Machaerirhynchus nigripectus. The sequence goes on along the minus strand of VZRQ01002919.1, from coordinate 200,196 downwards.
AAATAGTCTCTTGGGCTTGGGGGCGGGAGAGGAGTAATATTACTTTTATCTTGTCAGTTTAAAATGTTTAAATACTTCATTTTGCAAACTTCAGGTTTGTTCAGTTTCTCTCTCCCAGAATGTCTTGGTCACTGCTTGTACCACAGTGGAAAAAGGAATGTCTATAAGGACTGTTTTCTCCTTCTTTTAGCAGGGCATGCCAGTGTAGTATATTTAACATGCTGTATGGCATGCACCTGTCAGTGTCAAAAATGGTGCAGGGAATGGTGAGACCAGCACTTTTCCTTTTTTTCCTTTGAACCAAGTGTACTTGTGGTACTCCTCTGTAGGTCTCGCTTGTCTTCCGTGGATAAATCAGCTGCTGTCTGTGTTCTCAACTACACTAGTTCCACACATGCATTACAAATTAAAATGTGTAAAACACATGGATTCCTTAAATTCTTTGGCTTATTTATACTGATAGTCATAGGCAATCCCTTTTATTACTACATTTATATCAGTCCCCATTCTGTCCTCTGCAATCACAGGCAATTCTGCACTGCTGTGAAGCCCACGTTATTCCACTGGAACAAGCAGCCATAAAGCATCTATTTTGTCACAAATTTAATCTGCAGTAAAGGTGAAATCCAACAATTTCTACTTTTTCCCCACAACAGTCATTGCCCAGAGATGGTGTGAGGAATCGAGTGCATCATTCACACTCAGTCCTGCTATAGCACGAGACTTGGTTACAGTGAAACGGCCTGCTTTGGACCCTATACAGATTTTCTGTTCATACACTGTGTTATGTGGAGCCTGTTTAGAACTCCTGTCGGGTCCTGAAAGAAGCAGGGAAAGGTCCTGAGGAAGTTTACAGCATGCAAAGATTAAAGGCGAGATGTTTGAGGACTTTGTTGTTGTCCAGCACTTTGTGTCAGAAGGACTTGGTAGGACTTTGTTTCTCTGGAATTTGAAAACAGCCTGTAACTCCCTTCCATGGTCAGGTAGGGACAGTTGTTAAATTTTCCTAACTGGCCCAGTAGTTGGAAGGACTGATGTCTTAGGGTCTGAAATCTGGTGGAAGACAGAGGGGAAACTGGAAGGCTGGACACAGAGAACTTTCTCCACTGACTTTCTGCTGTGTGAGAATTACTGGTGTTCTGGTATTCTTACTGAGAGCAGATTTTTAGAACATGACTGAAGCTGTCATCTGTTTAGTGACACACAGAGAAAAAAGGATGATTTCTGCAGTGAATTGCTGACAATTACAGGCAGAAAAAATCAACACAGGTCAGCTTTGCAAATTTTTATGCATTTACCCATAGTTTAACTATTACTTAACTAAATTCTTCACCTGATAAAAGTGGTATCTCTTCAGGGCTAAAAATTTGAAATAACATTTTGAGATTTCCTCCTAGTTTTGACCCAGTTAAACAAAGCATTGTGGCTTGATTTTTGCCCTGTATGTCTTTTTTAACCTAAACACTTAGTTGTTCATCAAAAGTTTGGGGGTTAGTGTTGTTGTTGGTGGTGGTTTTTTCTTGGGGACAGGTACACTTAACTTGTAAAATTTTTCATAATTTATTTTTGCTTAAAAAACAAGCAAAAAAAACCCCCCAAAAAATCCCTTATGTGAAGAAATTAACTATAAGGAACTAGTTTCCAAGCTGGTTAATTGCATTTTAGCTCTGTAACTTTGCTTCTGAGACCCCAGCTAGACACAATCCATACCTTTTGCTAATCAGAGAGAGAGATTCTAATGAAGGACTATGGAAATTACCAAGATAATTTGTGTATTGGCACCACAGCTGCCATATAAAATAGTGCTTCAATGTGTTTAATTGATGCATCTGTTACCTCTCACACAAGTAACATTAGCTGCAGGTCAAGTAAGTTTATCTAACTTGATGAAATTCCTATTGTCTGTTGAAGGGGAATACTTTTCTCCTCTCTGCTCTGTGTTTAGGCTCTTGTTCTGAAACCTGAAGGTGCAGAGGACTCCCTGGTACAAATTAATCTTCTGTGGTCTTCTTTCAAGTGAAACTAACTCCCATGCTTGTCTCTTCTGTGCAGCTGTCAGGCCATTTGGAGACTTATTGATCCTTGCCACAATAGAATAGTGACACTTGAGCAACAGCAAACTGCTTTTGAATGTTTTCTGATGTATTGCTGGCATTAATTCTATTCAGGTTAGCACTTGGGCCAGATATGTTGTTTTCTTTCACTTGCTGTTGCTCTGTTCTTTGTTTATTGTCTTCAAATACGGATATTCTTACAATCTAATTTACACAGCAACCTAGAAACAGAGCTCTGTTTTTTAAAGTAGGTTGTTGTGTATCACCGTTGTTTTTACGAACAGAGAAGCAAATAAGCTCTAGCATTACAGTTTGTTCCAGTGCTGAAAAAGGAGAGGAGGAATTGCTGGAATCCGCGTTATACATGAAGCCAAGACTGCTAAAGTTTATGGGTCGCTGAAATCCTCTAACATGACTGGGCACGTGGAGGCAGGGCAAGTATGGGGGTATATGCTTTGTTTTTTGGAGGGTATAGTTAATGGAGGCCGTATGGCTGCACTAGTCTTTGGGCAGCAAGGAACGGAAAGAACCTGTAATAGCTGAGACCTATGAGCAACTTGTGGCAATGTAGAGAAGCAGAACATTGCAGAGCTTGTTTCACGCTGCCTGTTCAGAGATGATTTTATTGAACTGCACTGAAAGACACATGAAAGGTTCAGGGAGGCTTTGTGGTAAAGGGTGGGGTATGTACGGTAATAACAGAATGCATGTGACAGCAGGAACAGAGGGAGAGTTGTCACACTTGATTGTTGGTGTCAATCCTTTCCAGGAAAAAGAAGCTGAATAATATGTCAAACTACAGGGGGAAAAAAAAAAAAGAATGAAAATGCAATGCATAGAAATAGGACACAACTTGAAAACACTCCAGCTGGAGACAGACGAACTTTATTCTGGTATGTCCGAAGCTTCTGTGGAGAACCCTGTAGGTTCTCTGGAATTTCAAGCCAAAATGTCATGGTTTTTGGGTGCAATTGTTTGCTCAAGGGCATTTTGGGGGGATCTTGAGGTCATGGACAAATAGCCAGATGAAGATAGTGCCTACTCTCAGAAACTTATGTGAGAAGCTTGAAACTTTTTGTAGAAAAAAAGCATTGATAAAATACTATTTGAAAAGCCATTTGCAAGAAGTATATCTCAGGGTAGCAGTCACACACGTCAGGTGTTTACGCAGCTATTCTTACATGGCATGTGGTAAATGTACTGAGTAATACTTTTAATAACTAATCTACTGTCCCTCCAGATGTACAAGAAATGTCTTTTGTTTTATGTCCAGGGCTGGAAACAGTCTCAGAGATGCAATTTGGCAAAGAGGAGATAGGTGAGAGTCTCAGCATCTTCTCCAATGACTACACAGAAATGCTGTCTGCTGTCTCCCTCTCCACATCTGGTAGCCCCTATAAATAGCATCAGCTTGACAACAGCTTTATTCATGGGAAATGGTTGTGGAGGGAAGAGGTGAGGAAGGGGAAGAGGGTACAAGCTCTGCTGCGTGACAGCTGAGCACAGGGTAGGGTTATCAGAGACTTTTCCTGAGGCCAAGGTGGGGCATGTGTAACAGGAGGAAAGAGGACCAGGCACTGCAAAAGGAAACAGAAGATGATGGAGACAAACAAAGAGTCTTTGACAGACTCTGAAGATGGGTGCCCTGAAAAATAAAAGTATGTTCTATCCCTCCTTTTTCTTTTGTTTGTTTTACATTTGTATGTCTTTATCAACATATGACCAAAAAGAGGAATAGCATGGATATGTTGTTCCTGGGTTGTGACAAAGCAGATTGCTTAATCTTGTAATGAAGTAGTAATACAGATTTTTTTATTTCCCTTTCCATCATGCTGAGAAACTTGGAAAAGCAAAAATCCCAGGGAATTCTTTGTGTCAAAGGAAAATTTCACGTTTGCATTTTTCAGTCTATGGCAATCAGGTATGTATACTGTACTGGAGTGTGACAGACTGTCAGAGAACGAGTACGTTGTTAAGTACTAGTTAATTTATTGTGACATTCATCTCTTTGCAGTGATTAGGTTTTTGGCAGATGTTTTTCCCCTTTTCAATTAGAACCTGAGCAAGGAAAAACCTTATCTCTGCAGGTTATTTATCTGAGCTACCTTAGACCCAGTTTTCACCCATGGGTGCAAGAATACATACAGTACACTGAAACCGAGCTCTGCCTCTGAGTCAAGGAAGGAAATATCCTTCTTTGTAAAGACAAGGCAACCCTCCTCTGCTGCCTGCCTGAATCTTTACTACTGCTTCCTTTACCAAAGGCTCTTACCCTGACACCACTCTCCAGAGCAGCACTGGTGGTGCAGTGTTCCCTGTCCCTACAGCATTGTCTGATAGAGTATTCTATTCCTGCTGCAAGAACTAAAGCTTCTTTGGCATTGCCCTAATCAGCTTTAAAAATAAGGGGTTGTTCAAATGTGTTTTCTGCAAATATATTTCCATATAATTCTATGATTTAAAAACAGAAATAATTTTTGCAATGGTCTACTAGCCCTTTTGTGGGATATTCAAATCTAAAACTTCTATCAATGTCTGATCATTTTACTGATTATTTATTTAAGCAAATGAAGTAATCTATTTCAGTCTTGGACCAAAGACCCAGGAGCACTTGGGTTTATGGAAGCCCATAAACCTCTCTTCTCTTGGAAAATGAAGTTGTTTAAGCTAACAAATTTTTGGGTTGAAATATATATATCCAGAAAAAATGGCTGAGAAATCAGAAAGATTTGAATGTGCTGAAAGACAATTTTGTAGGGAAGAAGACTGGCCTGGCTAAGCAGGGAGCTTTCACAGGAATTAAGGGAAAAAATCCAGGGCGTATCATCTTTGGAAAAAGAGGCAGACAGCTTAGGAAGTATACGAAAATGTCATTAGATCATGTAGAAAGAAAATTAGAAAGACAAAAGCTCAGAATTTAATCTGGTCACCAGTGTAAAAGACAATTTAAAAAAGATTATATAAATAAATTTCATAAATTGATTAATAACAAAAGGATGGCCAAGGAAAACCCCCATTCTTTATTGGAAATGGAGCAGGGGAATATAGTCACCAAAGATGAGGAGAAGGCTGAGGTACTTAACACCTTCTTTGCTTCAGTCCTCAACAGTAAGACCTGTTATCCTCAGGACCGCTGACCTCCTGAACCGGTGGACAAGGACAGGAAGCAGAAAGGACCCCCTGTAAACCAGGAGGGAGCAGTTAGTGACCTGCTGAGCCACTCAGATGCTCACAAGTCCATAGGACCAGATGGGAGCCATCCCAGAAGATGAGAGAGCTGGTGGAAGAACTCTCCAAGTTGCTCTCCATCATTTACCATCAGT
>VZRQ01002919.1:142773-194768 GCA_013397975.1 Machaerirhynchus nigripectus | reverse complement strand
TCCTTTTATGACTGGGTGACCCACCTGGTGGATGTGGGAAAGGCTGTGGATGTGTCTGTCTGGACTACAGCAAAGCCTTCAACACCATCTCCCACAGCACTCTCCTGGAAAAGCTGTCAGCCCACGGCTTGGACAGGTGGGACCTTTGCTGGGTTTGGAACTAGCTGGATGGCTGGGCCCAGAGAGCGGTGGGGAATGGTGCTGCCTCCTGTTGGAGCCAGTCACTGGTGGTGTCCCCCGGGGATCAGTGTGGGACCCAGTCCTGTTTAATATCTTTATTGATGATCTGGATGAGGGATTGAGTCCACCATTAGCAAATTTGCAGATGGAACTGAGTTGGGTCAGAGTGTCAATCTGCTGGAAGGTAGGAAGACTCTGTGGGGATCTGGACAGGCTGGATGGATGGGACAAGACCAATGATATGAGGTTCAACAAGACCAAGTCCTGCATCCTGCACTTTGGCCACAACAACCCCATGCAGTGCTACAGGCTGGGGACAGAGCGGCTGGAAAGTTGCTCAGAAGAAAAGGACCTGGGGATGCTGGTCAATAGCTGACTGAACATAAGCCAGTATGTGTCCAGGTGGCCAAGAAGGCCAAAGTTATCCTGGCCTGTATCAGGAACAGAGTGGGCAGCAGAACAAGGGAAGTGATTGTCCCACTTCTTTTGCACTGGTTAGGCCACACCTCAAGTCCTGTGCCCAGTTCTGGATCCTTCAGTTCAGGAAGGACATTGAGGTGCTGGAGTGAGTACAGAGAAGGGCAATAAAATTGGCGAAGCATCCAGAGGGTGAGTCCTATGAGGAGTAGCTGAGGGAGAAGGGGTTGTTTAGCCTGGAGAAAAGAAGGCTTAGAGGAACCTCATCACTCTCTACAACCACCTGAAAGGAGTTTGTAGCCAGGTGGGGGTCGGCCTCTTTTCCTAAGTAACAAGTGACAGGACAAGAGGAAATGGCCCCAAGTTGTGCCGGGGAGGTTCAGGATGGACGTTAGGGGGAGTTTCTTCACAGAAGAGGTGATTAAACGCCAGAATGGGCTGCCCAGGAAGGTGGTGGAGACACTGTCCCTGGAGGTGCTCAAGGAAAGACTGGGCGTGGCACTTAGTGCCATGGTTTAGTTTACATGGTGGTGTTCAGTTAAAAGTTGGACTTGATGATCTCAGAGGTCTTTTCCAACTTAATTGATTCAGTGAATCTGTGAATGAAAATAAGAGATTTTTTTAAATTGAGTTTGCTAATTAAAAGTCTTATGTCACCCATGCTGGTAATGAAGTGGAAAAGAGAAAATCTGAATATGTAGGACTGTGATGCATGTGAGGTGAACATTCCTTTGGGGAAAGCTATCTGCTAAACTCCAGATTCATCTGTCCTGGTGAGGCTGCAACCACCAGGACATACTTGCGAGGACAGGGCACTGCAGCTGTGGCCTGGCCAGGCCAGAGGGGAGCTGTGTCTGCTTTTGATGTCCTGTTGCTGATGGGAAGCCAGCACAGTGTGGTTCTCCATCCCTTTCAGGAGCATAGGGGTCAGACCATGGTTGGTGGAGGCCTAGCCTGGTGATATGCAGCAGAAAGAGCTGTGCTGAAAGAGCAGGGATATGAGAGACACTCTGTCTTCCATAGCCTGAATAAATAATCCCCCTTACACCCCTTAAAACTCAAATACTGTTTTCACTTTGCTAGGAAAGATCCTGCAGGCACCAAGCACAGGCAAGGTGCTTAACAAGTAATAAAGAACAGCAATAACAACTGATTAAGTCCAGGCAGGTAAGAAGAAGGGGAATACTTTGTGAGTATTTAAAATCTTAAAATGGATTGCAAGCAAGTCCCTCCATGCACTGTTGTTAATTACCTAGACAACAGAAGCTGTGCAATCACCTTCAATCACAGGCTTCTATTTAATAAGCTTATCGTAATGTATTGCAATTAACACTCTTCTAACAGTTTGTGCAAATTTTCAGCTTTTTCTCCCAAGGCAGCCTTGTAAATCAAGCTATAAAATTCATTGGGAAATCTACCTTCCCCCTGTTAAAGTAAGTGGATGAAAATACCTGGTGGCAGAGCTGAGAGCGGCATTCTCTGGGTAGCAGGATGGGATTGCCAGGCAGTGCTGGACAGCCACAGCTGTGCCCTGGTGTGGGTAACTCCCACAACTAATTGCAAAACCTCTGGGGGAGATCTCACAAATCCGCTAGAAACATTTGCACATTCACACTATTTAAAATGCTTCCAGTGTCAGGAACAGGATCCTATTTGTCTCTCATCCATAGCTAAATCAAGCAAAATTCCTTCTGTCTTGTACCAGCTCTGTTCAGAGCAACAGTCAATTGGAAGTTGATCTGTCATCAGAAAAATGAGGGCAAACTTTATCCTAAAAAAGTTCCCTCTAAGGTTAGTTTGCCTATGTATGGACTTGGCTGAATTTGTTTCTTAGATGTATCTGCAACATCCAGATGTATGTGCATGCACTCGTGAGATTCAGCTGGCAGACAGCTCTGGTGTGTGTGCTGTTGACAGTCATAAAAATTAAGTAATGAGTGGAAACAATTAAAAATTATTCTGCAAGGATGATACTGCCCAGGAAGCAATTCTTTACAGGCAGGATAGTACTGTTTAGGATATTATTGCTTGTCTATGAATAATCATAGATTTCCTTTCTGATACTTTTCTATTCCAGGTTAGATTTAGGCAGTGCACTAGAATGCTGAAATAAAAGAAGCAGAGAGGTATTTTGACAGACACACCCCCAACAATAAGCATTAAATTCTGAGAGATGTTTCTCTTGTCCTACTAATTTGTTTAGACTATTTACAGGTTTTGAAAAAATTTTATAGAGGTGAAATATCTGCAACAGAGTTATCAATGATCAGATGAGACATTTAACCATTTTAAAAAATGAGTATGTGTGGTATCTGAAGATACCACGCAGTGTAGAATTGGACAATATGAAAGCCCTGTGTGATGTTTGTATCTGTATGACTCTTCAAGGTTGAGCAGAGAGGAAATTCTAAAAAGATAAAGCACAGGCAAATAGAGGCAGTTATCTCAATTGCCTATTCTCTCTTTTTGTAGTGTTTTTTTCTAAGCACAGAGCTTGAGTACAGCCAGCTCTCACAAAAGGTGGACACTTGCCAGCCCCTACTGGACACCCACTGAGGAGAAAAAAAATCAGGAAAAATTTGAAGCTTCAAAATTAAAATATTGTGTTTGTTTGTTTTTAATACCTGTCTTCATCTCCAAGGAATCAAGTTTTCAAAATGAACCTGTTGGTGGGGGGTTTTGTTTGCTTGTAAGTTGTTAGCCTCTCCACTGTGTAAGTCCTCAGTCAGGTCTGTTTGAACAGTTTCTTTTCTGCTACAGAGATTGACGGGAGGCAGGTGCTTTAACTTTTTAGAGGGCACAGCCTTTTCTCTAGTTGGTTTAGCCATAGCTTCAATCCCATCCCCTTCCCCCCGCCCCCCCCCCTTTTTTTTTCTGTTTTTTTTTTCTTTTTTTTTTAAATAATATTTTTTTCCTTCTGCATTTGTGTATTGGTGAGAAACAGGCAGAGAATAGCTTTTCAGTTCTCTAGGGAGTGGTGCAACTGCAGCCTGAATGTGGGATGCTCAGAGGCGTGTACTCTGAGACAGGTCCTGCTCCCTGCTTGGAGGTACTACAGCAAGCAGCATTTTGGGGCCAGCAGCCATGGCATGTGCAAGGTTCTTGTTGTTCAATCTGAACTACAAAAGCTTCTTTCTGTAAAGCTGAGTTTTTATACGTCTATGAAATATTTTGATTTTTCCTGGTTATGGGACACGCAGTGCCTCATTATGGAGCTCTCAGCCAGTAGCAGTGATGCTGTGTTGCTGCAGTGGGTGTGTTGTCACTCTGACTAGTGGACTTAATAGGCTCAGCTGTATTCCACTTCCTCTAATGTATATTCTTATGGCACATAGTATCTCAAGTTTGCAACGTAAGTCGGGAACATTTTTAACTGCACAGACCAAGGGATGTGAGAACAAGGCAAAGTGCTGGTAGAGCTGCAAGACTTTTTGAACAGTTATCCTAAAGTTCAGAAAATGCTGCTAGCTGTCTATGGAAACCAAGCCCCCAAGTGAGAGAGAAAAATAAATATTGTACAGATTAATTTTCAGTTTTCATCCAAACTAGATCTGTAATCCACAATGCCATTTATTTGTGGAAATTAAATGCAGAAAACAAGTTAATTGTGGTAACTACTACAAATGTCTACTACATGTAACCATGAATAAAGCCTGTATTCAGCTTTACTTGAAGTGAGGAAAAAAATGTTTCAAAATATAAGGGGTTTGCTTTTTGGGGTTTTGTTTTTTAATTAAACTTCTGGGAGAAAACAAAAATAAAAGGTAAACACTTGAGGGAACAAAATGCAGAGAAAAGATTGCCAGAAATAGTAACATTCAAAACAACAAAATCCAACCAGAAAAATATCTTCTGTAAGTCACAAGTGTGTGGCTCCTGTATTTTTGACTTTTTTTTCTGGGCTCGTATCATGTTGTTTGATCACTGAGCTTTTTCCCTGTGCCCTTCATCATGCATGTAGTTTGAAGAATATCTAGGTAATAATTTTCTTCTCTTGTTTTGCTTAAAAGAAAAAAGCAACAAACAAACAAGTTTTTCATAACATGAACAGGAAATATAAGGTAAGTTATACATAAATTAGGAAGCCTTATTTCTGCTTCATAAGACTGGTTTAACATTTTGATTGTAATACGTCTGCTCCCCAACAGAATGCCCAGAGGAGTTTAACACAACTTCATTCAGTGATATTTGTTTAGAGGCTTCAAAGGAAACTTTAATTAGAGGAGGTTATCAAAGCTTAGAAGGTATCACTTCCAAAGCATCTATGCAGATGTGAGAACTACAGTCAGCCTTCGTATCTGCACAGTAAAACTCTTCCTCAATCCCTTTCTCTTTCCTTTTTTAATTTTTCTTTTTTTATTTTTTGGGGCATTGTATTTTGTTTTGGGAGCAGCAAAGGCAAATAGCTTTCTCATATATAGGTCTGTGAGACTAGGCATGATTCTAACACCCTATGGATTTGGGAAGGAGAGGGATGAATAGCACCTATTACTGCCTTATCCTAGGCCATTGATTAAACCTGTTTCCATTGCAAGTTTTGTTATTTTTGCAGTAGAGTTACAGTACATTTTGCCTTTTCTCTTATGTAGATATTTCCTCTCTAATTGTTTATACAGAGAAGTCATACATAAGATGATACAACTTCTGTAAGAGACAAGAAAAATTTGGCAAAAAGAAAACATCTATCAGGGAGTCATGAGAATTCTGAGATTTCAATGACAAATCTTGCAAGTTCTTTCATCTTCCAGTTTCTGACTTAGTTGAGAAAGAGTGGTATTGAAGTACAGACTGTATGTCTGTATCCGAGAACAGTAACAACTGATGTGTGCTAAAATTCGTGTCCTAAAATGGAGGGGAAAACTGTCACGAATCTTGTGTGTTGGAAGTACGGGATTTGATTACTGTCAATATTTAACAGATGACTGTTCAATTTATGTATATGCAAAGTCCCTGGGATCCTGATGTTGATGCACATAAATATAGAATGCTTTGCTTCTTAGCAGAAAAATAAAATCCGGCATTATGTAGGTTTTTAGGACACCTCTCTTGGTACATAGCAGATATTCCAATTTCTGAAAAGTGCTGAAATAATTTTGATTGTGCATCCTTGCTAAAACCAAATAAATAGACAAAGATATTTTGCAGAGTCCTATTTGGGAAGTGTATGGAAATGCGTGTAGTGCCACTGTGTTCATTTTTGCAGTGCAGCCATGTCCTTGAAGTCAAGTGAAGGAAATATGCCTACACTAACTCCTTCGATTATTGTTCTTCACAAGCTTATTTGCAGCTGAAAAGATAAAAGGATATTGAGAATGCCTGGAACAGTGATGCTTGCATGGCCTGTGGGATGTCATGGTTCTTTATAGGTAACACTGATTAAAAGATCTTGCACAGGTAACTCTATGTGAAATAGTGCTTTGATACTGGAATCACTTTGGAAATTGCTTTTAAGTTAAGCCTCTGAGTAGCTGCACAAAGAGGTCGTACTTGAAAACAAGCTCTGTGTCATTAGGAAAAGGCAAGGACTGGCATCCGGAAGCTGAGGAAACCTCAGACTGGGAATGAAGCAAAATTTCTCAATAGTGAGGGCAGACAGCAAGTAGAACACAGAAGTGTGTGGGTAACTTGGCACTTCTAGACCTTTAGGTCCATATCAGATGGTTTTGGGAAAGACTCAACCTTTTGTTCAAGCGTGTCTTTTTATTCAAAAGGTACTCTTGTGAAGAGTATCAGGGTTGAACACAAGAAGTAGGAAATAACATTCTCGGATATTTTATAAAGAAATGGTAACTAGATAATTTCAGTGATACAATAAATTTTTAGTTTCATCAAAAGGTATTGGAAGGGGCTTTTTGTTTTGCTTTACAGTTTAATGGTAGTTTTCCACACTATATTGTAGTGTGTACATTAATTTGTTTCATGCTTGAGAGTTGGAGGCAAGTCTTTCCCACACAATGCCATTGGTCCTGTTAACAACTTCACCTTTTGGACCAGAGATTTTAGGGTTTCCCTCAGCCCTAAAGATGCCATTTTTTCTGCCACCAACACCAGAAGCCAAACGTTCCCGACACAGAACAGATGCAGAGTTTTTGTACTTCTTTCACTGCTCAAAATAGAACACAATTAATGAAAAAAAGCTTTCCTTTATTATTCTTTTTAAGGCAAAGGTATTCAGTCAGGTATATACTGAAACTTCCTCTATATTTTGAATAAAATAAGGGATAGCAGATGTTTTAATTTCAAGGAGTTTATTCAAGGTCCAGCTCTTGAGCAAAGAGCACAAACTCTAGGTAGTGCAGTTGGCAGAAAGGCTAAAAGTCCTTGTCTCTCGATTATAACAAATATCCTCTTACTTTTCTGTCCTTTTGGGAAAGGAGATGGGCTAAATCTGCTCTCTTGGCTAAAGGTAGGGTCTTCTATTTCTGAGAGTCATTGGTTTTCTTACCCTATTCAATTTCCATGAACTCCCCACTTTGGAACGCAGATGACAAGAACTGGTTCAGGGTAAGATAATTTCTGTAAACTTGTTTACTGCTTCTAAAGTCTTGTATGTGTTCTTAAAGCAGCTATTTGACTACAGTCTGAAAGGGACAAAAAAATATGGTGATGCTTTGTGGGCCCTCATGCAGCCTAACAGGTTCTTTGTGTGCAATACCAAATACTATATTAAAAAATGAAACCACCAAGAGAAAACAAAGCAAGCTTTTATACACATGAAATAATTCTGTAATTTATGTCAAAACTTATACTGAAAATATGCATTATAGCACCAAGTAAAACTCGTTTCAGATTTACCGTTGCCAAAAATTTGTTCTACAATCTATGTTTTCAGTCAGACATGCTGAAGGAACACTGAATCATAGCAGGTGCAAAGCTTAACTTACATTTCCAGAAATTAGCCAAATACACTGCAGCACCATGGGAAAAAAAAAAAAAAAAGGGGGGGGAGAGAAATAGAAATTTCATATATAATCCAAGCATTGAGCCCGTGTTGCCTGAAAGTATGCATCTTGAATGCTACTGAAAATCCCTACTATCATTATATAATGAGGTCTCAACAGGTTTGGGGTGTTTATTTTACATTTGAGAAATCACCCTGCATGGAATTAATTGTAGGTAGTGACGAAAGACAAGGGTTGGAGTTTCTAGGTGTGCCAGAGAAGACTGGCTTATATCTGGGCTTGCTACAATAAACTCAGCTTAAATTTTGAGGAATGAAGATGCAGGTGCTCATAGAGAAGCTGAGACAAGCAGTTACAGATATAGGCAGAGATCAGTTTGCAGCGATATCAGAGAGCCCAGTGACTGAAGAACCCTCACTCTGGTGGTGAGGGATTTGTGTTAGAGCTTTTACTGAACATTCACACTGACTTCATTGCACGCATGGGCTTGCACAAGATCACTGAGCTGAAAGGGCACTTTCCCCTGGCTCTGAACTGGGAAGAAAGGGAAGCATCAGATCCTGAAGTTTTAGAAAAGAGAGAAGGAAATGTAAAAAGGATGTGTGTTTTTGTGGGTGAATTGAAATATCTAAAATCAATAAAAGTAACCCATATCTTTATTTTATTATCTATTAAAAGAAAATGAGGAGATTTTTGGTTTTATTGCCTGATAATTGGGTCATGTTTTATGAAAGATGTGAACCTCTTTAAAAATACCATTTTCTTTTAAGCTAGTGGAATTTGGAGTGGGGGAAAGAGTCATCTTTGGAGTAGAGAGCCTCTTTGTGTTCATGGGGGTTTTATTTTGGTTTTGGGGGGGCTCTTTTTATCTCTTCAAAGTAACATATATCCTATATTGTAAAACTTTATGCCATACAGCCAATTTCAGGAACTTGTTTAGCTTTATATCTAGCAGGCTATCTACAGGCATCACAAAGACAAGGTTCCTGTGAAAAACTGAAAATGAAAACATTTGTCTTCACCTGTCAAGTTTTCTTTTTCCGTTTTCAGAGAGAAGTGCTTTTTAAAAATTGCATATATGTCTAGAAGACAGCCTAAAGCCCACTTAAGCAGCATGGAATTAATCTAGATTCCTTTGTTTTCATAAAGATATTTATTGCTCTACATTGAACACAGCTATAAATATCAAACAACGTGAAAAAAATATTTTTGCAGTGGAAAACTCATTTACATTTTTTTGCAATGATTTATTTCAGATACTAGTTAATCAGCTTTAACTGCAAGTATGCTTTTATACCATCCATACACTAATGAATTATTTATTAATCCATTTGTTTTAAATATATCATTGTAATTTTATTTTTTTAAATTGCCATCTTTTAAAAATATGTAAATCCCCACAGTAATTAACAGCATAAACAATGGCTGTGGTATCTCAAATTCCTCTCCCAGTCCCAAAGCATCATTATCCTTGGACTACAACATATCTTTCTAGAGAACATGCAGATTGCAACCAAGACAGGCTCACTGGCCATGCAGTTCTTGAATGGGCCAGGGACTTCCAGCTGTCAGAGGCTTTTTGGGTAGTGCCCCTCCATGTAAGTCTGGGGTCAGAAGAGATCTGGGAGCTCAAGGAGGAAAATAAATAAAATAATATTTAGCAGAAGTTCCATTAAGGATTTTTGCTTTCCTAGGGGTATTAAATGTCACCTGTGGCCTGCTGTGGTCAATTTAAAGTATTTGAGCCATGATCTCTTAAGCTTTTGTGCAACTTAAGTAAGAACTGGCTTACAGTAGTGAAAAGATCAGACTAAGCCTCTACATGTGGTGCAGCAAGACATTTGTGTAATGAAGTTTTACCGAGCCAGCAAAATTTGAAGCTTATCCTTCGCAGAATGGGACTTCTACACTTCTTACTGGCTTTGGATGTGTCAGAGAAAAACAGGATTTTGTTTGTGTCTGGTCAATTCTAAATTTATGCTAGAATGGGCATGACTGAAAAATGGGACAACAGACTTTCAAAAAAATATCTGCAGGCTCTGATGCCCTCAATTTTTGCAAGAGGTTTACAAAGTGAGAGGTTTATAAAGGAAGCTTACCTTAACTCGTTTGTTCATCTGATGAATTCAAATTTATTTTTGTCTGCCACTCTTCCCTGCCCCGACTCTCTCCACAATTGTCATGGAAGGATAATTAGCAAGACATTTGAACTCAAAATGTATTGACGAAATATTTCAATTAAAATTAACTATTTTGCTTTACACTAGTATTTTGTCTATATTATGGGTTGTTGGGGTTGTGTAGTGGATTTTGGTTTCTTTGTGTTTTGGTTGTTTGGCTTTTTGTTGTTGTTGGGGGGGGTAGTGGTTGGGAAGGGTAGGGCTCTTTTTAATATAAAGTCAGGTTGATATGCTTGTCTTTTAAAAGCAATAGTTGCTAATATCTCTGACAGGGCCAGTTGAAAATATGTAAATATGAGGAGGCAGCTCTACTGAAATGAATGAACAACTAGTTCCAACTGAGGATTTGCTCTAGTATTTTGTTTTTAAAATTCTATAAGCCTGCATGAAAATATGCTTATTTTTACAACCCAAAATAAACCTTTTTGCTGATGCCCTGCAGGCTCATAAACAGCTTAAAAGCAATTCTGAGAGCTGATGTTATTAGCAACTGGAACTCTGTTTTGATTGACTGGGAGTATTAAACCAAGAGCTCTCCACTGAACCTTGTAGCATTACATCAGTAACTCTGAGTAAAAATGAGACCATGCACTCATCCTTCTGCAATCTGAGCTTTGTATTGTACCCACTGCACACACACTTTCTAGTTTGGTTAGAATTATCATCCTTTTGCTTTCATGGGAACTGATTTCATTAATAGGTTCAATATACAGTAATGGTGCCGAGTGTTTTCCATTGCCTTGTGGGTTTGGCTTTTTTAATTTGCTATGTGATCTGTGCAATGTGAAGTTAAGATTATAATATAGTGAACAAGGAGTGAAGAATGAACATGTTTCTGATTTTATTTATTTTATTTTAGAAAGATCTATCAGTCCTCTGATCCCTTCTTAGCATTCAGGTTTGTTAGGGGGAGAGTAGGATGATTCAGTAATCATGACACAACAGGCTGACTTAAAGTCAGGGTTCATTTCCTACTTCTGCCATCAGTGTTATTTTGAGATTCTTAACCCTTATGCTCTCAGTTCCCTTGTGTATATAGTGTGGATAGCAAGAGTTTCTTGTCTGAGGTGATTTTAGAGTAAATTTATTTATTTCTGTAACGTTTTGTTTGCACAGCATTTTGGTTCACAGAAGAAACTGTAACAGGAGTTTAAAGGAGAAAAGTATGTAAAAGCCTATGAAGGGTAAAAGGTTGTCAAACCATCATGAAGTTGTCATCTGTAAAAATAATACCCTTTACATTGTTTTTCTCTTTTACGTATGCTCAACATCTCCCTTTCCTGTGCCCAGTACCTTCATTGCCTGGAGTTTTTCTGTTGTAGGGCCTGTCAAGAAAGAGTAAAATATTTGCCAAAGCACATTTAGCTGACACCATGCCTTCATTCCTCCGGCATGGTGATGTGCCTCAGTCTCCCACAGATGCAGCTGCTCTCAGATTTAGAGTGTTTCACACCACAGCAGCTCTGAGAAGACAGTAAAGAAGTGCAAATAGAGCATAAAAAATCCGAGCAGGATAACTTTTTGCCTTTATTTCTACCTGTTCAGAGAGAGATGTCACGACTAATGTGTCATATATACAATGGCAGTATTTTAGGTTGGAAGTGGGTGAGATTTATATTGAGAAGACTTGTAGAGGAGAGATAGAGCTAACACACAGAGATTTTTATCTGGTGTTAATTTTGACTTTCTCAGTAATTAGGAGTGTTTGTGATCCTCTAAGGAAGTCAGTTTTAACACAATCAGCAAACTTGATGAGTGATTATAATGTTGAAAAGCCATTTATTTTGCTCACAAATGAGCAAGGATCAGTGGAAACTGTTTGCAATTCAGACAAAGTTTGACAAACAGACCTCCTATCTTTAAAATTATTTGTAGCATGTGGTAATGTTTCCTGCGACTTTCAAAGAGGGTTTGGATTTTGAGGCTTTAGGTTATGGCTTTGGGATAATTTTGACAAAATGTATACGTTTTGATTTGCAAAAGGGAACTTTGTTTTCCAACTCCTTGATATTTTAAAACTGAAGAGGTGCTGAGCATGAGACACATGTTTGGCCCTCATAGACCTTGGGGAGGATTAGGTAGAAATTCAAAGGCTCTGTATGAGCCAAACGATGTGCCTGAAAATTTTGGGAAGTAGCCTTCACTAACACCTCGGGAATGGTGTAAGCAGAGGAACCTGACATCCAACAGATGGTTGTTTCTAGAGGCTGCTTTGATTTTTTATTCATTGGTATGATGACTAAGGGACCATTAGTTCACTAGTATTGGGGAAGACAGCAGGAAACCAGCCCGTTTGAATCCTGTCCCGTTTTCACTTTCAATGGGGCTTCAGAGGCAACATCTGAGTGAGACACATAGGAATGTGTAATTTGTGGCATGACTCCATTGCTTCTTTCTTTTTAAACTACAAAGCAGTATTAAAGATTTTTTCCACAAAGTATTGATTTTTTTACATTGGTTTTCAGTATGTTCAGCCCCAAATTAAATGAATGGGACACCACAATTTCAGCTTCCCAAAAGAAAAAAAACCTTCTTATTCGATGCTGAAGTACTGCCTAAGGCTTTCAAGTGTTCTAGTAGTTCTTTTTCATTCCAAGTATATACTATGGAATGTTAGTAAATGTGAGTTTGGAATTGCAGAATATGGAGTACGACCCAGCCTCTTTGAAGTAATAGTACTTAAATTTGTCTGTTGTCTGATCGATCTTCTTTTCTAAGTTCTTAACAAGGGAAAATATCAAAACCTGAATACTGTAGCTTATAGTTCTCTTCTGTATAACTGTTGTGTGCTCTCCTGGGTCTCTTAATTTTCATTCCCTCTTCTTCCCTGCAATCTTACTGCTTTTTTTTTTCCAGATTAGAGAACAATATCTTGCTGTTCTTGTCTAAGTTCTCAAGGATAAGACTCAGACTTACAAAACCAGCGAGTGCTCTTTTATTTTATGCCAAAATCTACCCAAAATAACTTCCTGGCTGCCTTCATTGGTAATGGTCTTGGTACCAAGTTTGATGCTAAGGATAATGGAAACTGAAACCAGGCAAGTTGTCATGCTTCCTAAAGTAAGTTTGTCACACAGCATCAAAAAGATTTTTCACCAAAAAAGATTTTTAAGTCCTAGTGTTTGATTCTGATTATATCTTCCTGCACCTCAACAATTTTAATAACTTCAATATTGGATTGCATCTGCTGTACAACAATAAAACATAATGTACAGATTGATTTTTTTGCCTCAAAGAGCTGTACTTCTCTCAAACACTTTATTTGGGAGTCCTCCATAATAGTCTTTTTTAGTTCAGTTTCTTCTGTTTCTGGTACACTATTTTTTTTCTGCTTTTGTATAGTGTCTATGGCCATTTTTAATACTGTAGAAGGAACTACATTATTTCTACATTAATTTTCATCAGGGATCATTCTTAAGATGACATTCCTGGAGGGACTTTGCTAGTGAATAGCATTTGAGGCTCAGGTAATTCCTCTGGTGATGAAGAAATGACTTGTATTTAACAAATGGTACAGCTGGAGAAGCTGTAATAGTTACAGTCTGAACTGCCTACAGTGCCTTATTTCTGGAGGCTGTCTGATGGCAGCTATGTCAGAGAGAGTTCAGTGGTACTTACATCCAGTTCCTAGGCCCTGCAATGTATCACCCCGTGGTCGAGAGAAAACTTCTGCTGCTTTCAGCGTACGCAAGCACAGCGTGACGGCTGGTGGCTGTCCTCTGAGATATCTCTGCTGTGAGGAAGGTAGTTTCTCACACAGGAGGGGCACAGACTGCGTAGGCCAGTGACCTCTTTTCCTAGACTGTTTAGGAGTGCTACAAGACATTGGTCAGCACTGTCAGGGCTTAATATGTTACTAACACAGTTAACTCACCTTGCTCTTACAGCTGTTAAGCTGTTGGGTGGAAGCAGCTGCCACCATTGAGCAGTGTGCAGGTTTGCTGTCCCACCATGGCTGGTCTGCACTGCTGCCTGTTCTTCATTCCCTGCACTCTAGGCTGGAAGTTTTTTGATTGCATAAGAGCTCAAAGTAACCTTTAGGAAAACTGTAGGGGTCTTCTGTGGCCGTGCTTCTATCTTGCAGGGTTTGGAGAAAAAAAACCTGCTTCAGACTATTCCTACAGTGAATGGGAGTAGAAAGCAGTCCTGAGGAGATGAAGGGCTTCACCAGTTCCAGGAGGAACTGACATTCATGCATAAAACTAGAGAGAACTTTTAGCTGTCTTTAACACTAAGGAGAAGACATTAACATTACTCATTTGGTGACCCTCTTTGGTACAATCAGAGAAAATGGACAACAAGGACATACAAGGAGGGGTGAAGTTGTTGGATTTTATTTTATTTCCATGGAAGCAGCAGCATTAGGGCACCACTTTTTTTTTTTTTAAAGCCACTTCCAAAATATTCCGCAATCAAACTTTTGTTATATGGTTTTCTGTTTGAACAAAGAGGAAATCTGTCTTGTAACATTACCATTTTTATTTTTAGGAGCTCTGATTAATTTGTTTTCATTTTTCAGACAGTAATATAAAGGTCTTTGGGTAAGAGATTTTTTTTTCTTACTTGCATGTAGTACAGCCTCTTGCTCAATAAAGCTATCCCAATGGAAATAGGAATATCATCTAAAGCTTTTATTTTGAGGTTTCTTGCTCCGGAGTTTGTTTCTCCTAAAGATGCATCTCTAATTGATGGTCAGTCACTGACATGCTGGTTTTGATTAGCATATTGTATCCATCATCCTGATTAAGTCACCTGCTAAGTTAATGTCTATTAAGGAACCCGGTATTTTAATTTTTTTAACTAATAAATACATACCCCAGTAACGTAGCTCATCACAGTTATTTGTGTTCCTGTGTGTGCAGCTTCAGCTATTTGTCAAGTTGATCCCTTTGTCATCAAGCAGCGTAGGGATTTTGGATGTGGAGTCAGTCTGCATATACTCCCTTACCCAAAAATAAACAGCAGAAGCACTTGCATATGCAGGGTTCCTGGCAAATGCCCACTATCTTCTCATGCAAAATAAACATATCATTTCCATAAACACTCTAGGTATGCAGCTTCTACCCTGTTGGAGATGCATGGCATTTTAATATGAAGAGAAGAAGCATAAATCAATCATCACTTTTAGAAGTATGCCTCTCTTCCTGATACATACTTTTTGGGTGTGCTCAGTTTGACATGCAACAGGTTATATACTTCATTCTAAACAGGAATGTTTTGCACCAGAACATGGCACTAGACCAAAACTAATATGTTTGAAAGCCAACCAGGAGACTTGTTAGCATTAGACTGAGTAGGTGGTCTTCTCTAAAAGGAAAGGAAGGAGAATGCCTTTGATTGCATTCACAAACAGCAGAAGTCAACTATTTGTGTCAACATTTCAAACCTTGTTCTTTTTTAAAGGAGTGAGCTAGAGAAGAACAATGGCTCTTGGAAACTGATATGAGAATCATCAGCAGAACACTAGCTATTGTAAAGTGCACAACTATAATTAACTTCAAAGGCAATGAATTCTATGCATCAGTTGGCAGCAGGACAGGAACTTTGCCTTTTAGAATAAAACAATAGCACAGAGGTGGGCTTTCTAATCACATTTCTAATGTGATTAGAGCCCCTTCCATTTCTCTGTGTTCCATAACCCCTTCTTATCTTTATACACTACTTTAATTGTCACTAAGAACACCTTGGAAAGATTTTATTTAATAAAACTGCTACGCATACTTTGCTTTCCTCTTGCCCTTTGCATTTTCTAGCTCCAGCACTAGGAATTTTTGCCACTTGCCTTTCACCAGTTGATTGCTGATTTATTATGTAAGTGTAATCAGGCATGATCAAACTGGTAATTACCAGAAACCCACTTCTTCCATTCTGAGATGTTTCTATCTCAAGTACTCACCACTGTCTTGTAGCTTTTCCAAAACTGTGTGTGCATACATATGTATATATTCTGTTATAGTTATAAAATAAAATATGGTTACCCATATTTTAAATTTATACATTGCAAATTGTACTTGAATCTATGAAAAATCCTCTGAAAAAAAAGTTTATTTTTCTTGTTGTTGCTTTAGTCAGTTTGGTTATTTCTTCTGTCTAGAGAGATCTAAAGATTACTTTTTCTTACACTCAATTCAAAACTTGGGATTAGTTGAAGGTCACAGTTAAAACTTCTGAATTTCTCTCATACTTCTTCATGTGATACAAATTTCCTCTTGAATGTGTCTTTTACATTAGAAGTACTGTGGTGAATTTTCTTCTTTATGCTAAATTTAATCTCTTCAGTAACTAAAATTTTAACATGCATCACTCTTGCGTTCAACTTTTTGAATATCAAAATTACTTCTTCGTTAATTTCCCTGTGTTTCCAGCACATCTATATTAGAGACAATAATGAAAATTCTACATAACTTCACTGACACATGTATAGAATCATAAAATATCTCAAGTTGAAAGAGACCCATAAGGATCATAAAATCCAACTCCCTGCTCCTCAAAGGACTGCCTAAAAGTGAACCATATGACTAAGAGTGTCATTCAGACACTCCTTGAACTCTGGCAGGATTGGGGCTGTGACCACTTTCCTGGGGAGCCTGTTCCAGTGATCAACCATCCTCTCAGTGAAAAACCCTTCCAAATGTCCCATCTGAACTCCCCCTGACACAGCTTCCTTCCATTAGGGTGTGTTTAGACAGCTGAAGGACTATGCTGACAACTTCAAACCTTTCTTCACTTTCCAGTTGCCTTTGTACATTTTCCTTATGCATGGCCAAACTTTGCAGCTCTTTCTCCTGCAAATAAAAATCTCCGTTTTAAACTTACTGTTTAAATACATTCTTTTACCTGTTTCAATGATTTAAAATTCTTAAATATCTGATATTGCTTTTGTGTTTCATACTTTTGAAAATTAATTTGATAGAGAAGCTCTCAGCTTCAGGGATGATTGAATTTTGGTGGGGGTTATATATATATATATATTTAGATGTCTTGTGAGAGTGTTTGAGCAGGCTTGACATGTCTCTTCCATTTATGTACAGGTGTACTCTATACAGATATAAGAATAAGCCTGTTACAGACTAGTCAAAAGGTGTCCTTTATTCTTTTTCTCATTTCTGTCTGTGTTGAAGTGTGCCTAATCTGAAATTAATTTTATGTCTCAAACTTGTTCTGTGTCTGGATTAAAAAAGAAAATTCTTCAAATTAAGGGGACATTATTTTTTTTTTTCTATGCAATTTTCAAATGAAAGACAAATTAGTAGGAGGCACGTTTTTTAAAAGTGCACAGAGGAGTCAGGAGATCACCATGTCTTTGCTTGTCCTGCAGAGGTTAAGCCAGCTTCCTAACCTTTTCTGGGTGACATTTCAACAGTGACACTCAAGAAGCAGACCCTACTGTTTGAAGTAGCTTCTCAGGTTGCAAAAACTTACTGACCTAATCCAACAGCTGGCTGTCATCTAAACTGGTAATCCTGTTTATTCCTCCATCCCAAACTGGCTATCTGGGCTTGTTTTCTCTCTTGCTTTGACTCTGCTACTTATTGGTCAGCCAGCATGCTTTGCCAGCAAAACAGACAGTGATGGCTTTTATTCTTTCCTCTAAAGCCGAACCAAAAAATTGTCTCTTGCCAACTTACTGAGGTAAAATGTCCAGGCACTGGCTCAGACAAATGCCTGTGTCAGTGATGAGGAGACAGAGTAACAGCTAGCAGGTAGGTTGGTCTATTCCCCTTTGGACTGCAGCATTTCCTAAGACATGAACTCAAAAGATTCTGTCCTGCTTGGAAAGGGCTGATCTCTCCCAAAAAAGACCTTTAACATTTGTTAAGTCGTCTTTCCCCTACTGCTTGTCCTCCTGTTAGCTTGATCTACCAAACTTACATTCTGATTTGCAATACATCCTTGAGATGGATACTGGTAACATTTCTGAACCAGCTACAGTAATTCAAGAGAGCCCATCTCTAGCCAGATTTCTTCAGATGCAACTTGAGAGCCACCCTCTTTGCGCCTTAATTATGCAGAATTCCTTGGGGCTTCTGCAGGAGTTTTGACTGTGCAAGTGATGCTGAATAAGGTCTCTAGTTTACAGGACTAATTACCCTGTACTTTGATTTGGCTCAAAGAGTGCAATTACTGTAGGAGAAAGTAGTACTTGAAGAAACCATCTCAAGGCAAAATTGGTTTAATTAATATCTTTATAAATTAAAGCTAGCGAATCTTTACTCTCTTTCTTACTATGAGTTTTACACTATCCCAAGACAAAATTTGTATCCAAACTGATGTGAAAAAGATGAAAAGAATCTGTGCTTTATGCAGCAACATTTGCCTCTGTGGTTTTTGTTCACAAATGCTATCTGTAGCTGCCAATGACTGTTGTCATGAGGCGCTTTTTTTAACGTTATATGTTGGCTTTCCCAGTAGATTTTACTTTTGGTTTTCCCAGAAGGTTTCAGTGCCTTTTCTAGCATCACTAGCAATAAAAAGATCTCCCAGAAGGACAGATTTTACTTCCAGCTGGGTTCTACAAGTGACTTGAAAAGTCTTAATAACTCATGCACAAAGTGTCTTATATTCCCAGGGAATTACTTAAATTAGTCCTTTTCTTACTTCAACTCTGATTTCAAAGGGGATTCATATGACACCCACACCACAAACTCTATCTTTAATTCAGAGGCCAAAATGACATCAAACAGGAATGAAAAGCCCCTCTGCTGTCCTCACCAGCTGCGCAGTGAGCTTTTAGCTCAGGGGAACTGTGATACCCAAAAACCTTCTAAGAGGCCACTTGTTCAGCAGCTCCTTCAGCTGCCTGTCAGAGCAGCCCGCAGAGCAGTACTGCTGGATGCTGGAGAAGTCCCATTATGCTAAATTATGCATGATACTGGTACCTGCTGCTCCCATATCTGATGCACTTTGAATTCAGCTCAAGTTTGTTTGAGGGACTCAGTACCTCTTGCAAACTGCACTTTCATAAATTATTACTAATTAAAAATAGCTTAATGTTCAGTGGTACTTAGAACCACAATTCCCATCGAAGTTGGAGAGTGTGCTTACAGCATTTACTAGGTCTTCCAGCAAACCTTGTGGATCAGGTACCAGATTCAGATTTAATTCCTGTGTGTTTTTTGCCTTCATGACTAGGCATGCTGGTTTAAGAAACATATTTTGTTTTCAATTATTTTGTGACTTTGTTTTTTCAAAAGTATTAAATGTGTTATCTTTTTATGTGGTTAGTAAATGCTCTTCTCCTCCTCATTTCAACTGAAGTAGGTCCAAGTAACTCCTATAAAGGACTCATATTGGAATAACTGTGGAAAAAGTGTCCTTATTGTACTTCATCAGATAAATGCTCGAAACTGAAGAAGCTAAAAAAGCTAGTGATCTTTATGTTTAGAATTTTCAAGAATAGGATCTTTACCAAATTCTTATTTTTCCTCTTCTTCCTTCTTAAAAAAATTGCAAGCTGTAAATTCTGGTCCATTTCCTTACCCCTTCAATTTTCCCCCTAGATATCAATGATAAATCTTAGTATCTTTAAAAAATGAAAAATTGACTTTGTCTTTTTGGGCTTTTTCATCTCAAAACTCAGGGTAGGAAGAGATTCTTTGTGGATCATGTCTTCCTCATTTTAGTCTAAGCAAACTGGCCTTTTGCACCATGTTTGATACAGACCTCTTACAATAGAAAAAATATGATTTTGACGTATGGAGTATCTAGATACCTAATAAGTTATACTAATTTTACTGGTTTGATTCAGTTTAGATAAAAAACTATGCTGACTGAAGAAAATAAAATGTGATGTATTGCCTAGTGCAACTGACTTCTGCAAAATTGGGAACACAAACACATATGGTTTTAATTTTCCCTTGCTTCTTTTCCTTTTACTTTGTCTGTCCAACCTGTTGCTGTTGAACAGTGGATGAAATAGAAGCAGAGGCCTTGATGTGTCAGTGGTTGATTAGTGAAATGCTATTTTAAAGGCTGTTCAAATCCACATTGTTTTTCTGGTCAGTTGTTCCTGTCATTTAAATTATGATTACAGTAGATGTTAAAACAATCCCCCCGATACTGCAGTTCCCTTGATATGTTTAACTTGATTTATTGTGGTTCATTGTCAGGATGCTTTGAGGGACAATTACAGCTTCCCTTATAATTTTAAATAATGTGAAAATGTATTCATTGTCTTCAATGACTTCATTCCCAACTAGAATTTCCTCCTCAATTGCAGTCAGTTATTGAGGAATACTCTAAAAATTCATTTTAAATGCTTTTTTCACTTGAGCCTGATGAAAAGCTAATGGATCTTCACCAGCAGAACCAAACCCAAGGATTTATCTTTTCAGTTTTGGTTTTGGTTTGGTTTTTTCCATCTCACTTCTGTGTGTTTTGGCATAACATGGGATAGGAAAAAGCAGCATGAAAGAGTCAGTCTGTGTGCATCTGCATTGCTGGCAATGCAAGGGCTGGCTGGCTGGGGGATGCTGCTGTTATTTTCCCCAAGGCCTCTAATTTCCATTTCTCTCAGGTACCATAAGGAAAATTAAACACTTTTAAGCTTTTTTTTTGTCTGAATGTCAATGCATTTCCCTTTTCAAATAGAAAGCATGCAACTCTCGGTTCAGGGAGAAGTTCCTTGGTCTGTGGTAAGGGGTTGCTTGGTCGGATATGGGGTACCTCACCTCATGTTTTCTCTCTGCTCAATTCAAAATAGTTTTGCATTCTGTATCACTCACTGAGACAGAGCTCAGACACTTGAACCTTCCCACTTCCTAGCCTATGATATTTGTCTTAGTTTGCTTTTCTTGTTCCTAAAAAATAATTTCACTGAAAGCATTCTCAAAATGGAAGTGTCTGCAAGAAACATGTTGAGTTTGATGAGTTAGCACATATTTAACAGACTGTACAGATCAATCTTAGTGCCTAAAATTGGCAGGAGAGAGAAAATGCATAAAAATAGTTGCAAACACACTACAATGGAGTGAATGCTGAACAGCAGTTTTTGCAGACAGTGAGGGAGGTGCTGTTTATTTTGAGCCAGCTCATGCTTTGTTAATTCAGTTACTGGCAACTTGTCTGGGATTTGAGTATCTCCATTTTGACTCATGAAAACTTAATTTTCCATGACAAAAATGCAGAATGATGAGTATGTGTTTCCAATTTTGAGAAGGCTGTAAAGGAGGATCCAGTCCTGTGCTAATGGAAGTCCTGCTGCTACTGTTGTGCAGTGGGAAAAGCAAGACTTGGAGGGTTGCACAGATAAGTGCTCCACTTAGCATTATATAGAGGATAGCATTTCAGCTAATGTGCCAGGCTCATTTCCTGCCAATTCCCACTTCTGTTCTTGGTTTCTTTTCCCATTTCCCCTCTTGGTATACGAGGGAAGATTTCAGAGGCTTTTATTGCTAGTGACTGTGGTCTAAGCCCACTCCTTGGCCTTCCTTGCTCTTGGTTACCTTGTGCTGGTACTGGCGTACATCAACTAGAAAATAGGCTTATTCTATCAGCTCATAAGGATTACTGGAGCCCCTGGAATCCTTGCCACTAAGGAATGGGGAAAACAGTGATATTGCAGCATTCCCAAAATTTAATATTTTCATGTATGAGTTTTGCATATGTTGTTGAGCTGGTGGGGTTTAAGTTCTTCTTTAGTATACTCAAACCACGTTAAGAGTTGGTGTACTTTTGAGGACGTTTTCTACGTCAGTAGAAAAGCTCGGTTCTAAATGTCTAGCTATTGGGCCAACTTCTATGAAATTGAGAGTTTCAAAATCAGGTACTTACTATGCAAAGCAGAGCTCTGTCATAAAATGTGTCTCTGTTGTAAATGGTGTACGGGTAGAAAAAAGGGGGAACTTTTGTAATCTGGCCCTTACATGTTTTAGAAAAGCACCGTATGCGTTTATTTGAGCCAGTAATGTTTAAATAAATTTTAACTGCATGCAGAAAAATCCTGTAAAAAAAACCAGCAACAACAAGATTGGATGCTAAATTGTGGGAGAACAGCTTGAGGGATGCTACTCTCTGAGGGCTGTTTTGCAATTCCAGTTTTGAACATCACACTTTTGTTTTTAGTTTTGGGACTCTGTGTGGAACCTCTAGGACTTTCACCTTTTCACTTTCCAGCTACCGTGATTGTTTTCCCGTGTTTGTTCACCTTTTTGGTGGCATTGGCTTGCCCACTCACTGCTACAGAGCTAATCAAGCAGTCTGCTCAGCGAACACTCTGCGGCGTTTGTTCCTTTGGTGTGCCTTTCCTCCTTTGTGCTGGCCAGCATGCAGTGGATTGCTAGCAATCCTCTTCCTTCTGCTGCTGGTTCGGTGGTTATGCCCACCTTGGGCTTCGTTCACTGTTTTTGTCACAAATGATGCTGCAGCTTCTGTGAAATGGTTACAAACGTGTCAGAAGTATGTAAGAAATGAGAAATCATTAACTTGATGCTGTTCTCTGCTACCTTCTGTTGCACTTGCTGTTCTGATTTCCCTGGCCACCACTGTTTCTATTTCACGTTTTAAGTTCCAAGTTTTTACTTTTTGTGCAGTTCATAATTTTCTCAAGCACTTCTTAGAATAATGCTCCTGACCATCCACACCATCAAAATGTGATCATGCATGTGTCCACTAATCCCTAGTGGGTACTAGCTTTGTGAATCATTTCAGGCACTCAGTTAAAATAAAAATACCTAATGCAGTCATCTGCACTTCAAAATCCTCAACAAGAGACATACCTTGGTCCTATTTGTGTTGGTGTAAATCCAGAATCCCTTTATATCTGTTAGTGGCTTTAATATAGATTAACCCTGTTTTTAAATTGAATCAGGATTGAGCCAGTTGCATGTTGGCTTTACATCCTAAATGGTGCTGCTAGATTAATGAGAATTTCACAAGTGCTCAGTTTTCCCAGGTGGGAACACTCTGGCAATATTTGTGTTATGAACGGCAAAACTGACAACATGCAGCATTCCTTTAGATTTCAGCAGGCTTATCCTGCCTTTGGAACTATGATCCTGGCTTATGTACCTTGTAAAGTTGCAGTTTTAGTCCAGTCACTAAATTTTGCTCCCAGCTGTGCTCAGACAGCAATGTAGAGGAGACACTCGTAGCACCATTTGGATCCATTCTTGATAGGCAGCAATGGGTATAATTTGGAGCAGAACCTGAGATGTACCGTCCTCTATGCTAAGAGAAACCATTTTAATAAATGGCATTTGAAATATTTAACAGATTACCTGTAAGCTTCCTAACATATCAGGGTTTTTATTTCACATGTGTAAAAATAAAATAATAATTATTTAAGAACCTATTCAGATTTGAATGGTTAAATATTAGCATTTAACAATAAAGACGATTACTAAAAATCTCACTTCTCAATGACAGAGCACATTATTTGATGAAGCTAATGTTTCTAGTGGCTTTGCTCCTATCTGGTATCAGAGAATGAAACAGATGCAAGGGCTGTTTATCTAGTTCTGCTCATGGTATATGGCCCCCTAAAGTACACAGTATTACTGCTGTAAAGTCAGGATAAATGAAAATGGAGACTTGGTTAGTAGCGCTTGTGTTGTTTGGTCTTGGGGGAGGGGAATCCTGGTAATCTGTCTCCCCATGGTTTGCAGGAAACGGCCTGAGTCTAGGTGGGGGGACAAGGAAAGAAAGGAGTTCCTGGGAGATACGGTCGCTTCTGTGAACGTATTATCAGGATGGGTAGTTACAAGTACTTGCATGTAACTTGGAGTGAGAATAGTCCATCGTTTCAGTCAGGTATGCATTATTCTGAATATACTCTTCGGTGGCCTTGATACTCTGTAGTCATTTCAATTAAAAACTGCTGTGCTAGCTTTTGATGTAAGGCTAGTGAAGGTTCTAGAGAGGAAGCGAGGGTGAGTGCAGCCGGCATTCATCCCACAAAATGCAGGACTGGATAGGTATTCTTGAGCTCCACCTACAGTCGAATCAACGCCGTGCATAAGCACGTGTAGGTTTATGCGGGCACCATGCCCGCAGCTAAAGCTGCTTGCATATTTTCCCAGCGTGGTTATGTTGGAGTGGTGCTCTGGGGGCTGGCATTCCCTGTTTCTCGGCATAGTCTTGAGCACTGTGCTGATAACTTTATAATGCTTGCAAATGTTGCTGCTGGCATGTTCAAGCCTACCTTTGCTATCTGCATCTGACTCTCTGTTACACATAGATGTGCCCAGCTTTGACTGACTTGTACTGAGAGCAGGTGCAGTTTGAGAAGCTGTGTTGGACAGATCACTTACTTTTTTTTTCCTACCTTTCTTGTGTGTGAGTTGAAAATAATGCCTTTGAAACTGCTTTGAAAATTTAGGCACAAAGGGTGCCACGTAATATCCTCAGCACATTTAAATGAAATAGTTTAAATGGTGATGGGGTGGAGATAGAAGTCTAACGTCCAGCTGAACTGTATCCAACTAGAATGATGAGTCTCTGAATTTAAAGGAACTACCATTGGGGAGGGGCACTGCTTTTCTTTCTAAATTGTATGGTGTTCTTAGACACAGTCTTAAAGGCTCATAATGCAGTCAGGCTTTAAACTCCTGTCAGTTGTCTCCCCCTACATGCTTTTGAATAAGTTTCCTTTCTCTTCTCCATTCCCAGTGTGTACATGTATACCTAGCAATAGTCAGACAAGACCAAAAGGAAGTAAAATTTAAGGTTTTGCCACTGTCTTCTTCTCAGGCTGCTATAAAGAGCACCCAGGAGATATTTAATGTCCTCTGCTACTGCATAACCTACTGAGATTAGTAAGAGTTATCTTCCTGCTATGGGTCCCCACACACCACTGGAAAAAGGATGGGTTGGTGATTCCTTCTTGTTAATGTCACTAGAAAATACTGCTCCTATAAGAGATAGAGGAAGTGTGGGAGAAAAGAGGGATTATCCAAGGGGTCGTTTGCCCACCAACTGCATTAGCTGCTGTCCTATCATCTGCTTCATCTGAGCAGATGTTGGATTATTATTCTAGGACTTCTGAGGATTATCACCTTCTTCTCCTCCCTTCTCTCTCACCTTCCCACAATTTAGTGCTTTACACCTCACCGTTGTCTTTTGCCTGCCCTGGTGTTTAAGGATTAAGCTGAGCAACGTGACTCCAGAATAGAGAATTTGAAGATTCAGCTTGCATTGTTGGGATCTTCTGTTAAAGAGGCTGGAAATACCACAGTTTTGACTTTTTCATTTTTTTTCAGATTTGTTTAGTTGCTCTAAAACATATGCTTAAAATAGACTGCTATCTCCAAGACTTGTTCTCTGTTAATCAGCAGCAAAGAAAGTAAGCCAATGTGGACCATGTGTGTAGAGAAAAATCAAATGGATGAAGACATAATCAGAGCTATTCTTCTACTCAGAGTAAATATTAACAACAGTGTTTTATGACAAACTATAATTGAGGACATTAACTTACTGGGGAAAATAATCTTCCTTGATAAACAGGCACATGTTGCTGTTGCATCAGGTGCTGACAGAAGCAATATTATCTAGTTTTTAGTAAGTCTGCCCGCATGAGTGTCTGTCTATAGAAGGCTGTTTTATGATGCAAAAGAATATTTTTGTGGAAGTGTTCCTGATTTCAATTTGATTTTCCCACTTGCTTTCTCTTCTTACAGAGTTAAATAGGTTTCATTTCTATTCGCATTTTTGCAGCTACAAGAATAGCCCATATACATATTTATCTGTACCCATGCATATTTAGCTAGATGTGCTCTGCCAGTTGCAATACTATCAGAAGCTTTTATGCAAAGGTAAGCCTCATTTTTGGTCCAAATTTATATTTAGATTATTCTGTCTTTTATTCTTGTATGTCTGAGTCTGTGTAATTCTGTTGGCATCAGTGGCAATGCACATCAGATTCAGAGTTGAAATAGAGAGACAAAGGCTATACACCTTAATCTGCTTTACTGTTGTGTTATATTTGTAATAGAGAAAAGAACTTTAGTCCAGATTATAGCAGCAAAACTAGAAATGTTAATTTCATTTCAAAAAAAACCAAACAAACCCCCCACCCCCAAAAACCCACACACTGTTCATTATCAGCAATGGAAGGAGGCAGGATTAGAAAGCATTAGTTCCATTTAGGATTATGCAGAAGAAAAATTGTCTGTATGATTTTGGAGACTTTTTGTTTGTCTGTTTGTCTGCTTGTTTGTTTTCCAGTGGAACTTGCTCTATGCATGGAAATTAAATTTTTTGATACAGCAACGACAAAAGCAGGAACTGATCACTGTGAATTCATGTACTATCAGAAAGAAAACAAACGGAAAAACATATACCGTAGATTAATGCAAAGATGGAAATGGGCAAGATCCTTGTTCCATAAAAGAAATCCCAGATATCTTTTTTACCAATTTTATTTTGGCTGTGGTGATTCATGTCTCCTCAGAAGTTTCTCAACAGCAACGACTGTTGTTTGCTGCCTTTGAAACCCACATGCTACCACTGAAGCAGGGTTTGAATCAGCATGGAATTTGGCTTATCAGACTGTGTCTGGGAAGCCAGCAGTTTTTGTCATGCCAGATTGCATCTGGATTAAAAACTGAAGAAAAATGTAGTGACACGTTGTGAAAAGAAAAAGACAAGCTTTATTGGCTTCAGTGAAATCGCATAATCAGATAAGTATTTCATACCTTGGATATAGTTATTTAAGCAGTAATTATATTCATTAAATATGTGCTTTAAAGTTAATGTTGCTGGAGATATTTCAAGTATTAGAGATGTGCACGTAAGTCACTTTTCACATTTAGAAATCTTCTGATCCGCATAAGAATTTCATGCTTTTTGATGTGTTTGTATAAAAATCAGGATGGAAGAACAGACTATTTTTTCTAGAAGTCACGAACATAAAATAGTTTTGTTTGTGATCATGTCTTAAAAAGACATTGATGCAACATCCTAGAGCAGTATGATTTTAATTGAGCAGTGGCTTTCTTGTCCCACCCTGAAGAAAAGCTGAATGTTCTTTAGGTTACGCTAGTAGCCTGGACAGAAGATCAGAAAGTAAATGTTCATATCTTTATTTAGGAGGTTATGTTGGCTGAAATTGATTCTCTTTCCTAAAAGGAGTCTGATCAGCAGCCCTGTACCTCTTTCTTACCAAGGATAGAGAGCACTTTGGTGGCTGAGATTTGAATGATAACCTAGGAGAAACTGTATGATTGCTCACACCCTCTCCTGAACATTTGTCAAAAGCATAGCTGTGGAAATTAGCTATTTCTAGCTAATCATAGCTAGATTATAAGGAATGTCAGTTTGATGGAGGTGAGGAAACAAAGGGGCAGGAATGGGACTGTCAGAGTTAATTCTGCGAAATGACATCTGGCAAAAAAGCAATTAGGGTTATTTGGACAGCTTGCCCAGAACAGCATATTTCTCACCTTTGTCATTTCTAGAAGGAGTAGCTGCCTGTACTAAATGCATTTTTGTGTAAAGCTGCAAAAAATATAGGTCGTGTTTAAGCAAGCTGTCGTAAATTTTAAAACTAAAAGGGTAATTGTGGTATAACAAGTAGTTGGGTTGGTNAAAAAGTGGTATATCACTCTGTGGTTTGTGTTAAAACACAGCACAAGGCCAGTAAAATCTAATTTTATCAATGCCTGTATTAAGTGCACTGGAAGAGTGAAGGCTGAGGTGTTCTGACTCTGAGAAAAGCGTGTCAGAGTTGCAAGAGTCTTGCAGATATGAGAAAAGATGGAGAGGGAAAAATAAAAACTCACAGTAACCCAAAATTTCAGCAGTTTCCCCAGTTTTATGACAAAACAAAACAAAATGAGATGACCAACTCTCACAGCATGCCGCCGCCGGGGTTAATACATTACTAGCTGATAACAGTGATTATGATGTTAATAAATGCCTATATAAGGCACCCCCAGGATTAATTAGCAGATAAAATTATGAAAATTGATTTCTGTAAATATTTCTGGGAAATGCAGATGAAAATATTGGCTTCTGCATGGGCCTTAGGAAAGGAGTTGCTAATAGAGGTGGAATAACAGCTCACATAGCATGGAATGGTCTGGGACAACAGAGGAAGATCTCCCTTAGTTTCCTTGGGACCAACCAATTCCTGAACATAGCTGGCCTACCCATGTGAATGTAGGTTCCTTCTCAAGATAAAGGATTTGGTCTGCTATTTTCCTGTAGCTCTGAAGCTCTTCTGAGGCTTTCTATAAATTACAGTAAGGTTCATCAGGCTCTTACTCAGTTTTTCAGGAATATGGTGACTACTGAGATGCACAGGGTTCTGGGTTTGTCTCCCACTAACATTAGCTGTAATGAGAGATAAGGCAAACAGAGGTTGTCATCTAACACTAGCACAGTTATAGGGTTTGGGATTTTTGTTCTTGGCACTTTTTTCAGATGTGTTAAACATGCCCTATCCCTTTTTCCTTCGCAGTAGGAGTAGATATACCTTCCACTTTCCATATAACCAGATGGTACTGCAGTCACAGAGCATGCAGGCTCACGTGGGGTTAAATGGTTTCCTCCATTTCAGGTTTTGTGCCGACCAGATTTAAATTCGACACTGTTTGTTTAGGATTCTGTACTCAGCACTTTGTATTAGATGAGAAGAAGCCCTGCATTTAAATTATTCAGTCTTTAGGACTGATGAAAATTGTCAATCACGTTCTAGCATATTTAACGTGTCCTAAAGGATGCTTACAGGTGCAGAAATCCACATCCAGTTGCATTTATATATCCTTGGGTTTATTTTGTCACTGAATGACTCTGTCCTCCTCGCCTTCTGATGTATTCTCGTGTTGTCCTACAGACGGTGGGCAGAAATCAGGTTTTGGGTATAAAAATAATAAATTCCATTTTCCTCAAATTGATAAGACTGAGAGAGAAACAAATAACAGGGAAACATTAAATATTCCATGAGATTAAATAACAATGTCCTGCCTAAAGTAGGAGAAATGCCACTACGCCAGGTTATTCGCTTGTTGCTAACTGCAAAGTCAGTAAGTATTATAATTATTTCTGATATTTACATTCTGTCCAGGCATCAGGAGAAGAGATGGTGTTAACTATGAAGTGAAAAAAGGGTAGAAGTGAAGTGGGGATGGGACATGCAATCTGGGAGGATGTGTGCAACAGACCTGAACCAGACAACCCCCTTTTGCATCCCAAAATGTCAAAATGCTTCCACCCCACATCAAGATCATAATGTTTCTATTGCAAAAATAAATAAACAAATGAATAGTTGGCAGGATCCTTCCAGGACCAGCCTTTTCAGAAGCCACCCTGGGGTGCAAGGCCCAGGCCTGCTGGGAGTGGGAGAGAGGCGTAAGGTTGGCTGCCTGTGACAGCATGTCCCAGGTGTCCAATCATCATGGGGGCAGAGGACGACATGGGGATGGGGATGAGGATGGCGGGGACAAGGTCACATGAGGGAGGCCCCAAGTCAGCATCTCCTGGGTACCCATGGTGCAAGGAGAAGCACGGAAGGTGTAGGCTACCAGTTGAAATGTTTCCTCATGGGGGAGCTGGAGGCAGTGCTGCCCCTGAAACAGGGTGGTTATGGGGGACTGACGGCTGGCAGGCACTGCATTTGCTGGCTTGGGGCTTGGTGTTAGTTGGGAGTTCTTCCTGACACGGGTTTCATTAGGAAAATCCCAGCCTGCTCTGCCGTTTGTGAAACAGTTGGTCAGGGCAGTTGTGTTCTCCCTCCTGAAAGAAGCCCCATGGGCATGGCGAGCAAACCCCACAGTGGGAGAGGTTGGTGCTCTTGAGCTTGTTCTGTGTTTCTGCTACTTCAACCAAAATAGACGGTCCCAGAGAATTGGATGGTAGGCTGAAATTCACGTTCACTCACTGCACATTTGCCCTTCTGTCCAGATGAAGATCATCAATCAAAAGAAAACAGTTGTCTTTATGCCACATCCCAGGCTTGAAACTAGATGAAAGACAGTTGGTGATCCCCATATGGTAACAGCCTTTAGTAAAAAGATGCTTCAAAGAAGAGTGGGGGTTGAAGCGTCACCATTGAGAAGTGGTTACTGAGCCAACACTTTGAAACACTTTAAAACCATGTGAAGGAAATTGCCACATCCAGTGCCCCTCAGAATGGACAATGACTTCAGACAGCTTCATGAAGGAGCGTGTTTACTGAGCTCATAGTTACTTTGTCCTTCCATGGTGATAGGAATTTTTGTGAGAACCTCCTTATGGACTTTAAAAAAACCCGAAGATAAATAATGAGGAGGTAGAAATACCAGCCTCTATCTGCGTGCATATGCTTCCAGAAGGACAGCATAGATAACGTTTTATTTCTTCATATTTAGAAACTTCCCCTAGTGCTACTAAGTGAGGGACTCAAATTCAAAGCTATGCATTTTTTTGTTACATCCTGCAGGTTTCTGTATTCTTTTTCTTTTCCCTTCTGGTGAATCTGGATAATTTTTTTTTTTTTTGAAATATCATTTTCTGTCTGACTCAGCAGTTGCCTCTATGATAAATCTGAGGGACGGGAGAGGGGACAGGCTCTTTATCTGGCAAAAATTTAATGAGGTATGTGTTTCTTTCAGCTCTAAGTGGGAATAAAACTCTCTTTGTAAAAACTTCTGAGAAATTTATCCAACTGAGGGTTGTCGGATTTACGTGGGCTTTTTTATTCATTTGCTAGCTTAAAAAAGAAAAATCAGGTCTGGCAGTCAGGTGTACCATGTAGGTGTGTGATACACCCTAGAGGACTATGAAGCTGATGAATAGTTAGCTTCCGATAATGCCAAGTATCTCATCCATGATATATAATAATACTAATTTTTTAATGCTTTCAGAAATTCACATATAAGGGAGCTCTGCAAAATCAAAGAATCCACATTAAAAAGTATCAAAACACTTTGTTTAGACCTCTCTTTTTCTTGCTTTATGATAAATAGTTGGGAGTAATTACTTTTCTTTTCTATAACTATTTATGAAGTTCCAAATGAAAGATTATAACAACATAACTTGAATGTAAGATTGTGATTTCCTCATCAATGTTCAGTCCTTAAGTATTTTTTTGGATGATTTTTAAGTGTATCAGGTAAAAATAAAGAAAGAAATATGGGACTGAATCTTTAAATTAGCGTGATGTCTTGGGGGGAATAGCTGGCTAATGAAAGTCAACAGCACCATGTCAAATAATCATTTATTGGAGCTACAGGTGTCTGTAGTCATTTATTGGAGCTGTCACATGGGTCTCCACTGAAATACTTGCCCATTTCTGAAGATCTTTTCTTTTGTTGCTTTACTCATTTGAGGTGAGGGGATCATGCTGTCATTTTCATCACTGAAACTTGTACTTACTTGTAAGTTCAGAGTATGCCTAGGAATCATAAAAGGAATAAATCCTTGAGGTTTGCCAAGAACCTGAAACTCTCACTTCTGATAATCTGCCTGTCATTTGCAACCAGGGAGATGTTAATATGAAAGGCAGGTTTTTTTAAAGGGCTGGGGAAAGAGAATAAATTCCCATCACTTGTCTAGCTGCTGTGTGCAGTCACAACTTTGAAGATACCTACATTATTTAAAGTCAGTTTATGACTTTTCTGTGGCTTTGGAGGACTGCCCAAACCAAATAAATAAGTAAGCTGCTATGCAAGCCATCTTATCAACTGTGTATTTCATAGTTAAATCTCCTACTATCCTCATTCCCTACAGTGATATGTCCATATCTAGGCCTTGGTACTTATAGCCATTCTTGTTATTTCGTGGCCTCTCTTTCCAGCATAAATATATGCTGAGTTGGGGTCCTTGCAGTGGTTCACTAGGTCATTCCTCTAAGTGGTAGAGATTTCCCCCCTTGTTAGCCCTGATTACCTGTTAAATATAGAGATACAAGTTTCTCCCCATCCCTGTACTTATCAGAGTCATCATCACCACAAGGCAAAAAACAATCTTTTCATTTTTAAGACGGTCCAAAACAAACTCTGTGTCACTGATACATGGTCAACTTTCAGAACTGGATCAGAGTGAACAAACAACTTTTCTATGTCCCTGATTGTCTTGCAGACAATTTTGATGGGAAATAGGAACAGGATATTTGGTCCGCATGAAAACTGAGAAACCACACATACAAGCTGTGGGCATTTCTCTGCTCAGCACACACTTGCCTTACTGCTCAGCTGCAGGCAAAAATGTCTTGGTGAAATGAAGCACATGCAAAGATATTCCAGCTGTTGCTGCACAATCCAGCTCCATGGAATAACATCAGCTAGGGCAGGCTGGGGTTGTCACCTAGTGACAGCAGTTTTGTTCCCTGTAAAGTAGTTGGCGTTTGCTGGGAGAGCTCTGCTGCTCACACAACTTTGCTGCAGTGGTGGTTTGGTTACTGGTACCTGACTTAGCCTAAGCGTGTCCACAGATGACTTTGGTTGCTCTTTTTGGGATATAGTCAAACCACTTTTATATATTTGTGAAGGTGTGTATCTTTGTGTGAGAGCAATTTGCTACAACAAATTACAGGTGGACTAAAAATGAGGGTTGTCAGCATCTCAGGATGCAGTCAAACTTTTCTGAATTTGTCTCACAGGTACACTCACTGTCTCTGTTCAGGGATTTATTAATGATGGTAAGAGATATTTATGGAGCTTTGATTCTGCATTGTTACACCAGGAGTGAATGATATTTTTGGGACTGAAGAATTAAGTTGAATTGAGCATTTGCACTTGCAAGAGTGTTAATCTGCAACTCATTTGTGTTGTGATGATTCAACTCTAGTTGTTGCTGCTTAGCTGACTACAAGATGATAGTTACACCATGTCATTAATTACTACTACAATAATTTAGGAAGTGCATGGCTAAAATATTTAATTCTTACCTTTTCCTGTTTTCTCACCTCAGAAGAGTAGTGTTTCACAGGGCATTTAGGAACAATTTAAGCCCACTGTCCTTCAGATTGGTTTTGTTCTGTTTGATCAAACACCCCTGTTGGTATGTGCACTTTTTTAACTATGGTAAATTACAAATGTATCTCCCATTTTCATTTACTCCTGTTAAGTAATGGAAAACCTGTGACAAAAGGTGTGACTTCTATGGGAAATGTACTTAGTGCCTTGCATGCATCCAAAGAGACTTGAAACATTTTGGATTCTACAGTAAAGATGTAGTCATGAAACTTGAAAAAACAAAATAATCATCTCCTTAATTTTGTTTGCCTGGAGTATTTTTATTTCTACACCGAGAGCAAAAATATATGTGACTGGAGAGTAGCATAGTATAAAAGCATAGAAATGTTTCTATTTCTTTCAGAATAATGTAGAGATAGTTATGTTCCTGATGAGCAGAGCTTGCAGCATTGAGGCCCTTTTTGCTTCTCACCCTAGCCCAGTAGAGGGGAGGCTGGGGGTACACAAGGAGTTGGGAAGGGATACAGCTGAGACAGCCAACCCCAGCTGACCAAAGGGACATTCCATATATATGGCATCGTGCTCCAGCCTATAGAGCTGGGGGGAGAATCTGGAAGGAGGGGATGTTCAGAGTGGAAGACATTTTTCTTCCCAAGTCCCAGTTTGGTGTGATGGAGTCCAGCTCTCCTGTGGATGAACACCTGCCTTCCTGTGGGAAGTGGTGAATGAATTCCTTGTTTTGCTTTCCATATTAAAATGTCTTTATTTCAACCCACCAGTTGTCTCACTTTTCCAATTCTCTGCCCCATCCCACCCAGGGGAACTGAATGAGCAACTGCAAGGGGCTGGGTTGCTGTCTGGAGTTAAGCCATAATAGCTCCCTTCCTGCCTTTGTGTAGTTGGGGCTACAGAGCAAGGCTGACAGACAAGTACAAGTGCAAAATGGATTGTGGCAGGGTGATTTCTTTCGAAATATTCTCCTTTGCTTGGGCTAGGGGAAAAGAACATTGCCCAGTAAAACCTAGCATTGGTGATGACCGTGACTGCAGTGCAGTGGCAAGTTCTTCCACCAGAATGCATAAATTTTCACTTTGTTGCTGCATTTAATTTTGAGTTTTGGTTCTATCACATCAAATAATCAGTGGGACAACTTGACTGCATTTTGAAGTGCTCAAAAGGTTTAAAAGGTTTGGGGCTGAAGTCATTTGGAATACTATCATATTTTGCTTGCCAGGTCTTGAAATTTTTTTAAAGTAGATATGGTGGATTTTTTTTCTCATTTAATAGGAATCACAAGAAAAGACAAACTAGTCATAACTTAAACTTCTCTGAATAGTAAGTTGAATTTACATAGGATCAGGGAAGCTTTTGTGTGTCTATTTTTTTTTTTTTCTGAAATACAAAATATTTAAAACTAGAACTTGGGAAAATGAGCAGATTTCAGATTAACTGAAAAACATGGAAAAACAATATCATTTTTTTCAGCAGGAACAGTAAAGCTACATAATCAAAGGACAACAAATGTTTATTGGCTTGAAGTAGAACTATACAGATGCCCAGTGGTTTTTTAAACACCTAAACCAGAATCCCCATAACAGATTTACCTGTTTCAGATTTTACTACGTATGTTCACACACGGTTTATTCTGATGACTCTTGTTCCAATTAACATCTTTTTCTGTTTGTTTGTTTCTTTGTTTCTTGGGGGGATTTTTTTGGTTTTTTGTTTAATGAATAATCTATTACTCTGGAGTTCTCTTTAGCAACAGAGAATATAAGCTGTGGTTTGTTAAGTGATCCTTGCAAACTCAGACCTTTCCCAGTAGCATCACACATGTTATTTGATTTACCTTCAGCTATGCATGTCTTTGAAGTTTTAATGGAAACCTGCCAGAAACTGTTGACAAAGTAAAGAACTGCATTTTTTCAACATCTCCCATCTCCATGCTTTATTTATAGCTAGATCTTCATGTTTGGGCTGAGAGAGGTTGTCTTAAAGTTTATGGAATGTGATTTGACAACAAAAACCTACAACTCCATATCCCAAAGCATGTGAGCAGTGTGAGGTTAAACAGAATGTTGAAATCCCCCCAGGATACTGCCAGAAAGCGGTGAAATGGCTTGGTGTTCCAAACTTGGACCTCACCATGGTGCTCTCATGGCTCTGCAGCAGTGGTGGGTTATGACCTTACTAGTACCTGACGTGGTACTAGTAGCACGTACCAGTAGTACGTGGTACTACTACCATATTCACAAGCAAAAATTTGCAAATGTGTTTTGGGAAAAAAGGGTTTGGAAAACACCAATTAAAATCAAACACTTTTAACTATGGACAGCCTTTCTAATGCGCATCTTGTAGCTGTCTAAAATTGGACCAAAAAGAATAGTATTTTTGTCA
The DNA here is from genome assembly GCA_013397975.1 of Machaerirhynchus nigripectus. NCBI lineage: Eukaryota > Metazoa > Chordata > Aves > Passeriformes > Dicruridae > Machaerirhynchus > Machaerirhynchus nigripectus. The sequence goes on along the minus strand of VZRQ01002919.1, from coordinate 159,860 downwards.
CTGAGGCTATTATAACTGAAGTTTTCACCTACAATTTTCAAAATGCATAAGACCAAAGTCCATCTAATTTTCACAAACAAGTCTGTGATGCCTGAAAATTATTGCTAAACTTTCTATTCTAGGAGATATTTTATTGGCTTTAAAACTTGCTAGTGCATCTCTGTAGTTCTTCTGAGAGAGAATTTCTACAGCTGTAGACCTTAGACTCCGAAACATTCCTGGTTTTTCATTTCTTTTTCTGTACTAACCAATGCAAATGTAAGCTAGAGGATAGATGGGACAGAGGAAGAGACTGAACTAATTTTAAATAAAGTTAATGATGTTTTTATGGCACCATAAGTACCAATTGTAAACATCGTTACTAGTGACCTCACAAATCAGAGTAGGAAAATAGTGGAAAAGAGCCCTGCCTGGATTAGAAGAATTTGATTTTGTAAACTGAGGACAGAAACATTCTTGGATTGTATCTAAAGTTCTCTTTCACTTAAAAAGAATATCACATCTATAACTTATTAAAAAATCTTTAAAAATCTTTGCTTTGCATTTGCTGCTCATGGTTTATCAGCTTTTGTTCCCTTGTGGGCCAATCTCAGAAAAAACAGAGATCAAAACCGTCATTTTTGATGATGGGGGATAGAACAACTAAATTGCTATGTGGATAGGGAAAAGAGATACCTCTTATTTTAAACGTTTCAGTATTGATCTCATGAATTGGTTTATGTTACACTGTCACTTATGTTTAAAAAACAAACAAAAAACTCTGTTCTGATGTTAAAGACCTGACCTTGCTTTTTGAATAACACTCATGTGGCAGGTCAGGATACAGGTTGAAGCACTTTCATCTTTAGTCCAAGGTACAAGGTTTTCCATTAATGATGCCAGAATTTCTTCATCATTGTTCTGTACATCCTAGAATGAATTTCTTTTGGAAAGGATATTCCAAAAGAAAGAAATTCCATTCTATGTATAGGTCTTGTTTCCAAATTTTTTCTTGCTAAAGATTATCTTAATAATCATCATCTTGAAGAAGGAGGTGTGGGACCAGCAAAAATATTCCATCAAGAAACATCCTGATATATAAGCATTTGAGACACATGAAACCTTGTTTTTCTTAGAATTTGCGGGTTAAAATACATGTGATCCATTTATGTGTTTCAAAATAGAATTAATTAGGCTGGTACATGAAGTAAAGACAAGAAGCATGTTCTTAGGCGATTCAGAATCCCCTTAAACCAAGACATTAAAAAAAAACCCTAAATGTACTTGTATTTAGAATTCCCAAGTGTACCATAACTGTGCTACATTATCCTGAATCACCATTTTCCATGCAGGAGTTTGCCCCAAAACACAGAATATCTGCTCCTAATTTGTAATAAATTAATGGGTACTATGGCCTCATGAAATCCATGCTCATGCACACCATGGCGTTTCATATTTTCTTTCTCTGAATGTTCACAGAGAAAATATGAGATACAAAGGAAGAAACTCCCCCTCATCCTGCTTTCTTCCTGAAAATATGGGACTTGGATCTGAAGGATCAGTGTGGGTGTACCTTCAGTTCCAATTATTTTGATGATGTTCTCCCACCACTAAGGCTGAGAAGAAGTGCACATCCCCATTCTTGCTAACCCGTTAATGGCATGGGATTGTGTTCTGCCAGGGTGGCAATGCTTTGGTGCAGGGCGGGAGGCAGTGCTGCCCACTGGCACCACTACCCATAGCAGGCAACAGGGAGCCAGCTCCCATCTGACAGATCGCGTTCAAATATGTGTGGAGATGGACAGATTGCCTCCGGGGCCAGCTCTGGGGCGGAAGAACCCTGGGTGAGTCTTGCAGTCTGAAGTCTGTGGAAATAAATCTCCCTGGGCCCCAGGCTGGTTCCATGCACATCCATGGCAGGTGTGTCTGTGCTGTACTTGTTTTCAGAAGTCAGTGTAGGCTGAGGTGGCTTTGTATGGAGGCAGCAATCTTCCTGAGCAGCCCTTGCTCATCCCAGCTGTCCGATTGGACCCAGTCTTGTTTCCCAAGAGCTACTTCAGTACACAGGCATCATGTTTCCTAGCTTTGCTGGTCCTTGATAATTTTTTGGATTCATGGAATGAGTTGTACTGTCGATACATAGGGCATCTCAGTTCCTATGCAAAACCAGGCTGCATGCCTTAGTTGTTAGCTCAGTAGATGCAGCACAGTTTAAAAAAAGAAAAATGAAGTGTCCTATTTCATACAAGGGAGTCCTGCTAAGAAGTCCAAGCAGAATTCATTAGACTTCAGGCAGGGAAACGTTTGTATGAGGGGGCAGAGCTAAAAACTGAATCAGTACTATTAAAATAAGAAAAAGAAGGACAAAAAAAAAGCATCAGATGAATGGTTTTAGCAGGCTGGTGAAGAATAAGTATGAGAATTTAGGAACTTCTGGAAAGTAAGAGGCAGTTAAGGCGAATGCCTCTTTTTTTAGATTATCTTGTGCTTTTAGAGCTGGAAACTTCCCTGGTTGACAGCTCAGAGAAATACTGATAGGCCCAGAAGGGAAACTCTGCCTGTCTTAACTGTGACAAAATCTTTGAAAAAAGACACAGCAATAATGTCAGCGTTTTCATAAAGGAGAGCAACACTCCAGAGCCCTGAAAATGCTTCAGAGCAGCTTCCCAGTGGGGCTTTGTAAGGAGTTTAAAGAGGACATGTGAATTCACAGAAGGGATCTAGGTTGTCCTTTCTCCTTTCTGCAAGGTAGGGAGTTACCTGTTCTCCCCCTGAGCCAATAAATTGCTTTAGGAGGTGAATAACTAATGTGAGGGGAGAGAAAAGCATTCAGTGGTGGATCTCAGTTCCTGCAAGAACAAGCACTTCCTCCAAAAAGCTGAAGATCCTTTTCAGGACAGGCTCCAGACATATGGCAGTGGGCATTTGGGGCTCTTGAATAGCTGCCAGATGACACAAGATCTGACTGCATAGATGAGGCTTGAAATTAGTCTTAAAACCTCCTAAGGGCAGTCATTGCCCTTTGAAGTAATTGTCCTCACTTATGGCACAAGCAGAGAGCTCAGAAAGCATGGCCAAAGAACAGCACTTCTTAGTGCTTCAGAGGCAGGAGAGAGTCCTTTTGTTCAATTAGGTAACAGAAGTTAAATACGCCACTGTGGAAAACGGAGATCCTAGAATGCCAGTGCTGACAAGATTTGAGACTTCTTGCAGACAAATCCCATGTGAAAAGCCAACTGATCCTGATATAACATCCAGGAATTCAGGCTTTGGAATCAGCCATGTGTTTTACATGTGAGATGGAAAAGCTGTTCACTTTCAAGTTCTGTAATATTTGAACCTATCCCTGCCTGACATGCACAGTTCATCAATGGATGAACTATGTATTATTATATCTGTGATATCATGAATGACATCCTACAGCCTTAGAAATTATGCTAATAAAATTTTCACTGAGTAATGAAACTATTTTTTCAAGGAAAAAAAGGATTGTGGGAAGAAAGCATGGAGAGAAGGGTATTTTCAGCAGGTGTAAAATTATTTTTAAAGAAGAGGTGAACATTTAAATTCCTGATGTGGACTTGTAGTGTTTGATCAAGGGATGTATATTGGATACTTGCACTAATGTATTTACCTGCCAGCTGTCAGCAAGGACATGAACCTCAGTACAGAACAAAATCTAATATTGATGGAAAACTCCTAACTTTGACTTTTATTTATTCATTTCAATTTCTTTTAGGAAATGTTTCAGCTTGTTCTGTTAAAATGTAAAAATCATTGGTTTTACTTTTTCTTTTTTTTTACCTATGCCATTATGAATTCAAATACATTGTGGCATCTACAGGCTCTTTTCTGAATCAGATTAAAGCATACCATGTTTGATGAACCCATAAATAAAGACTTCTACTTTCACTTCCATTTCAATCCCTGTATATCCACCAAAGAGGGGAAGAAAACACATTTTCCCTTCAGTTTTTCTTGGTTACCTGAAAGATAGAGATGGAAAAACGTGTTTGAAGTCTTTTTGTAAAGACTTCTTTTCTAAAACTGAATAAATTAAAGCAACCTATTGTGCAAATTTTTGGTACTAGACTGTTCCAGGAAAGGAGAAGTAAGAAACGTACATTCACATGCACTAACATCTTTTTTTTTTTTTTTCTTAAATGGAGATAGATTTTGTGATGAAGCTGCTGAAGCGAGAATATTTTACCCACTTGTAATATTTTAACTCCATGCAGGAAGGTAATGTATATAAAATTTGTTAATACTTGAGCACTTTTTCAAAGATTGTTAGAGATGGAAGTCAAAGTAACCAAGAGTTCTTTGTCAGCAATAGAGTTGCTGGGTATGCAACTGCATATAACTGTGTGAAGTCTTTCAGTTGTGCATTTTATCCCCCATATTCTAGGAAAGATAATAAATTATAGAAGGCTTTTATTGCTCAGTCTTCTTTTAAGCTTTTGCAAATTCAGGGCTTAAAGTGTATACAGTTTGGCGTGCTAAACGTACATTTTCCTGGACTTTTGCAGATTGAAAAGGAAGCTTTTTTCCTGAAGTAGCTGGAAAAGCCAACCAGAAAATTGCTGCATGGGGTAGCAGTGTCTGTGGAAACAACAGGCCACAAATGTGTGTGTGTAGTAAGATGAGATCCGTTTGAAGTGTTTGCTATGTCTAGCATCTACAGAGTAGCAGGATTTCTATTTCTCAGCAAAAATTCTAATATCTAAAGCATATTCTTTTCAGCTGCTGTTTTATCTACTGTCAAGTTTTATCTCTGAGTGGAAAGAGGCCTTTATCAGTGGTTAGGACAAGAAGACACCTTCTTTCCTCTTAAATTTAACATACTTGTCTGCTTTTGTTTTTACCTTCTCTATTTATTTTTTTTTCTACATTTGAATTGAAGTGTACACTCTTATTTAAACATTCTTGCTTACAAACAATTTTTATTTATTTTAAAGCCATGACTACTTCAGTTAACTATGCCACTTCTCCAGAGAGGAGTAGTAAAGAAATTAACATTACAAAATAAAAAAGAAGATAAGACAAATTTATCTTTTGAAGCAGTTCTTCCGCAGCAGATATCTTGTATTACGTGGATATTCTGAAATTGCAAAACAGCATCAATTCAGTAGTTTCTGGAGTCCAAGGAGTCCATGTCTAGCAGTCAGGAAAACAACCTTTAAAGAACGTGGAGAAAACCCAAATCACTATGACATTTCTGAATTTGCAGAAGTGCAGATAGATCTACTGAAAAAGCCTTTTAAAGGTAATGTTTATATGCGTGAAAGAAAACTGATCCAAAATTTAAGATATAACCTGCTTTGGTTTGGGGTTTTTTTTTCATATCTATTTTTTCCTCAGCTGGTGACAAATTTTTACCTGTTTTGTTCTGCTTCCCCTGCCAGTTTTAAATTTGCCCCTGCCCTACCTTTCCATTTCCTACCAAGTGCTTCCTCGTGCTTTTGCTGGGACCTAATTTTCTGCCTGAAAACAAGCCAGGTGAGAAGAGTTCAGATGCCTGTTTATTTAAAATGCTGAAACACACAGGGAGTCATCATTTCATGCACCATGCAGTGCTTATGAGCAGTGGGGTCTTACAGAGCTGCTCCCAGGTCATATCCTCAAGGTTCCCCACTCAGAATGGTCGTTTGTCCTTACTGCGGATGGCACAAGGCTCACCCTTCCTTCCCCTGCAGCAAAACTGAAAAAGGAGGAGGATAACACTTGAAACTTGTTCAAAAAAACCAAAACATGCAGCCATTATTTTTGCAGAGGAAAGCCTATAAGTATAGAAGAATAAATCCCGGAGACTTGGAAACAAGATGGCAAATTAAAGTACTCTGAATTTTAGAAACATCCTATTTTATTTAACAGCTTTAGCAATCTCTATTTATTTTATGTTCTCATAAATATCATATCTTCTCAGCAGAAGGTGTCTCTTCCATCAGCATTATCATTCCTGTTGCTGTAATGAGCACCAGTGTTCAAGGCAAGGTGCAGATGCTCACCTAGGAAGAGGCCGAGCACCTGGGGAGGACACAGTGAGAAACTGCCAGATATTTTTGTCAGGGCAGCACAGCAGTTGGAAACTGGGTCAATAGATCTGAGTAGTTTTGGGGATCTGGAAGCTGTGGAGATCTCTGTGCTGGGAATAAAAGTGGTGCTATGTCCTCTGCTGACAGCACATTGCTTTTCCCTGTGGCCTCACAGTCAGCCCCAGGTGTAGTGGCCAAGAGGACTGGTGGCTGGGGGACACTCTGTGTGGGCTGGCTCTCACTGCACCTTTCCCCTTCTGCCCCTGGATGTTTCCTTTAATTGGCTTCTGCTTGGATTTTGTTTAACAAGTTTGCTTGGCTATAGGAAATGATTTGCTAAATCTAAATGCAAGTTAATATTGGTGTGTTTGTCATTTATGTGGGATATCTTGCTGTAACAACCAGTTTAACAAAATTATGAGACAGTGATCACGTTTTCCACTCTCTGATATTTTTCTATTCAACACAATGCAAATATTTGTATTAAGATCAGTTTGAGGAATCTTTATAAGAAATGGCATATAAAAGTGGGTTGTTTCATAAAAAATGGTGAAACATTTCAAGATCAAAGACAGCGATGCAGTTATTATTTTAAAATAACTGCAATAATTATAACTCCATGTTGATTTTTAATTTCGTCTACAGTTCCCAAACAGCATCTAAACTGAAGAGAAGTTCAGATCCTTTGCTTTTCCATAGTCATTGACTCTAGTTAAGGGACTGTGTAGGAACTGATGAGCAATATTGAAGTTAATGGACCTGAAAAGGGGTTTGCAGTAATTTAATTGGTAATGCTGAAAAAATTAATCTTAGTTTTAAACCAACTTCCCCCAATTTAGTAAATTGTCCGAGTTGTTAGAATAACAATAGCAGCAGATTTCAGAAGACAGTGATTTGAGTCATCAAGCACAGGGAGAGGCATCTTGCTGTACAGGTGCCTCCAAGTACAGTGATTTTAAAGGTGTGAAAATGCTGGTGAAGGAGGAGGACAGACTGCAATAGTTTAGAAGATGGGAAACCCTACACCTGAAGTCCCCTTTTAAGGGCTCAACTACTGGCCACCGAACAACTCTGAAAACATTAAAAAGAACAAAGTTTCAGATTGTCAAAACTCAGTGTATTGATTCGGAGAAAAAATTAGGCTGCAAGCTTTAAAAGTCAGTGCTTTACAGGCAGCCAAGAGCAAAGAGAAGAGATGGTGAGTGTAGCAGGTAGTTGTGTGCTGATGGGAGCCCTTCTGACACAAGGTTGCAGTACTGGAGCTTCCCTGATTAAAAGGCCTGTTGTGGTGTGGCTGTAAGGACTTCTGGACTAAAGAAGAAATTCCTGTGTGGAGAGTGTGCTTGAAGAGAGGAAGGAGGCAGAGGGCTTTAAGCCACACTTAAAAACAAGAATTTTATTACTTTAGAAGGTGTACGTACAAAGCTTCTCAAAACAAAGAAATGGCATCCCTATTAAGTCAAAATGGAGTTTTGTGGATGGCTGGGGCTTAAATTTCCGTGGCAGGAGTTATAATTATATGCTGAATACTAGTGTATTAATTGCTGATTGAAAGTTGGGCTAGTTTTCAAATGATGGAAGAGAGAGCAGAAATTTTGTTCTTTGATGGTAGAAAAAGATGAGAGTTTTGTGTAGGTGTTTGACAGCATAATGCTGTGTTTGCTAATAAGATTTTTGCTAATTTTAGTGGCTTTGCAGCGAATGCTGTGCTATCCATATAAGAGTAAGAATAATACAAAGAACATTACCTGCTAATTTTAACTGCTTTGCATTTGTTCCCATGGGTATTTTGGATAGGCATAATATCTGGAAGCATCTGCCAACAAGAAGCACCCTAAGAAGCAGAATTCATAAACACGATACAGGGTTTTGAACTAATTATTTTTTTTCTTTTTGTTTCTCCCTTGCTTCCTTGTACAGACAGTACCTTTCTTCCCCCTTTCATCTTTGTGAGTTGACCACTTCCATTACTTCCTTATTTCTGCTGAGGCTGGTAAGCTGGTTTGATGCGTTCAGCAGTCAAAAGTGCAGTTCTCTGTGCATTTGTGTTGGCTGACTAAGCAAAGTGAAAGAGGCTGACTGTGAAAGTGAAAAGGTGATTTACGCTGGTGTCGTAGTGCTGTGCAGTAATAAAACTCAGGGATTGTTGGACACACATTATAGTGTACAATTATATAATTATAAACAATATAATTGGAGGCAGTTGAGCTTGAATGCAGCAGGCTGTTATTTAGCAATCATCTCTTTCAAGGCTCATTAAACGCAGATTTATATACAAAACAAAAGCTTTGCTCTATAAAGGCTAACTATGTAGTGGCATTTATTCCCCAAAACGTAATGCATAGATCTAAAGCTGTCAATGTCTATAATGGATTTAGTCAGTGACTGTGGATGAGGTTTTTCAGCAGATATGACAATCCCGAGCCCTTTGCCTTTATTTGAGGCATTATTTCTGAGAGTTTTTGTATGTCTGGTTTGGAAGGCTAAAGAGACTACACATACATATAGCTGTGATCTCAGGTTCTGAAATCTGACAATCAGGGACACTACAGATGGTAAAGTGTTTAGTAAGGTATTAAAGATTTCTTAAAGTCCTCTATATTTTGGTCTTAGGTTAGCCCTTTAATATTTTGCAATTATAAAGTGATGAATGTGTTTATGGGGAAGAAAATTAAGAAGCTAAAAGATTTTTGTTGCTGCTATCCCAAGGAATTTAGTTTTATTACCTGATATAAAATAAGTTTTTATTTTTAAAAATGATAAGAATTTTATGAATAGAGAAGAAAAGCCATGGAACTAAGAACTTCCTACCATGAGGAGATCTACAACATATAATGGTCCACTCTGACTCAAATTTTAATAGTTGGTAAAAGTTTGTAACATAAAGTTGTATTTAAATATTTTTATATATAAACTGAAATTCAGTTGTTTAATTTTTGTCACTTTTTTTAGTATCTAGAATTCTATCTGATTTTTAAACAGAGTTGTTAAAGAAGTAAATAAAAGACTGACACCTTCTTGAAGGGAGAGCCTGCAGACCTCCTCTCTGAATGCAGCTCTGTGAGAGCACGCCTTGGCACTACCAAGTATCTGGCCCACATGTGCTCAAGACACTTTTGCATTTGTTATCATTTCACACACGAATTTTTAAATGCTTCGTTTTCATGCTGTCCCTGACATGCAGTGTGTTTCATTTCCGTTCCTTCACTAAGTGATCTGTGGGAGCCTGATAGATGCAAGGCTCCTGTGGGTTTTGTCATGCCTCTGATTGCACAAATGCTCTGCCATGATGCAGGTGCTGCATCACTGTTTCCAGAATGTGTTACCTGACCTCACCAGTTTGTGGCTGTCAGCCTGTTAGTTCTGCATCAATAACTTTCACTTTCCTATGTCAGAAATGTGTCCGCACAATAATTGTAGTTTACTTCATTCGCTTATGATACTGGAAAATGTTAATTAATCTAGTATCAGTTACTCTAGATAGATGTTTTGAATGCATATAAAGCACTGTGCTGTTGATGTCTTTAGCAACTGTATCTTAGTTTTAGCCTTTGATAACTGTGATGCAGAGCTGTGTTTCAGAGCTGTTTTCCTTCCCCCACTTCTGACTTGTTTGCTCATTTATCTAAATGTGTTAACTTGCAGTGTTTCTCAGGGTCACATTAGTGAATTAACAAGGTCCAACTTCTTGTAGCACCATTTTAAGAGATAAAGCATTCCAAAATGCCAGCCATGAAATTCAATGTTTCTTGGTAAGACTAATTTTGTTTGCTTTTTATTAAAAAAACCCCTGTGTATTTTCTTAGGAGCATAAGGAGCATATAGCAGTCTTCACTGGCTCCATTGTAAATTAGTCTCACAACATTATGACAATGGTTTCATAGAAAGGGTTTTGCTTTTTTCCCCTCTCCTTTATGCAAATCAACTCAACCTAACTAGGTAGAATCTCTTAGGTTTGGGTAGTTGGCTTGGTTTGTGGGTTGGGTTTTGGTTTGGTTTTGGTTTTCTGGGTTTTTTTCAGGGAGAATGAACCTTAAGTGGAAACAGTCTTGGAAAAGCTTGCACTGCTCATGTTAATTCTGTATCTTCTGAGTGCGCAAGCAGTGCATAACTCAGATCCCCAAACTTTCCATTTCTCAGTTACATTAAACTCTTTTTAAAAGAAAATACTGAGTTATGTTAATCAACACTGCCTTTTTTGTTTCTATCTAAAGTCCTCTCCTTTCAGATAAATTGCCAGTGGTCTCCTGGTGCTCTGGATGAAAGAAGCAATCCTTATCTAGAGCTGTACAGCATTTCATGGCTAGAAAACAGTGTAATGTGAAAATTTATCTTGGTTAATCACTCTAGTATAGTGTGCAGGCTTGTATGATTTACAAAATATTGCATTTAGACCCCAAATCAAGAGCTCATCTTTCCACGTGTGTTTTGAGTATTGGGTTTGAGTTACTCTTTCCTGATGTACCACAGCTATGAAACTGGAACTGTTGTATCACAGGGTTCTCTCACCCTATGGAGTGGCAGAAAAGAGAAGCAGCATCATGGGATTTCTCTTAAAATTTGTGTTAACAACATCTCCCCAAGGTGCCCGAGTCCTTGGCAGCCAGAGTCAGGGCAATCTCCACCACAGGGATCCCACACTGTCTTTGCCTTGCATGACTTTTGCTGTGTATCCTTCCCATGAAGGTGAGCAGCTTCTTCTCCAGGACAGGTAGTTTTGCTCTGCTTATCAAATCGTGACTGGCTTATTGGGAAGCTCTGCACAGGAACGGAGCAGCAGCTAAACAAGCCTTTGTCTTTAGAGGCACTGTGATACCTGAACTGTTGTTGTTTCCCATACTTGAAACAATAAATTAATGTCTTGCCTCAGACATTAGGGAGCAATAGCTTAGAGCTGAGGGTCTTTAAATTATTACTTGAGGGAGAATTTAACAATACAAACAACATATATACTGTAAATGTAAAACAAACTTAAGAGGAAAATGGAATAACACTCCATGCCAAATAGTTTTCTCACTGAGAAAATTACACTTTTTTGAAGCTTTAACTCTTTTAAGAAATTGGATGTTGATTTGTGTGACTTGCACGTTTTTCCAATTGTATTTGTATCAGCTTTCATATAGTACATTTCCTGCTCTGACAGGTTAGTCCAAAGATAAACTATTCCCTGTTGTAAGCAGCCATATTACAGACAAAGCACAGAGCACAACTAATAGGATTCACCCACGAATCTTTTCCACCATTAGTATTGCATAATTGTGTATTCCACACTGAAAGGTGGTGGTCTTTTGAAAGAAGGAAGCAAAGAGAACACTGAGTCATGAGCTCCATCTTGATGTAAAAAGGAAATGCTTTCAGTTCTGTATATGAGGTAATACATTTGAAATTAAAAGAAGAAAAACACCGTGTATTAAACCTGGTGAATTTTTAAGCTAATTTTTTTAAATCTAGATAAACATATGTATCAGTGATTGAATATGTTGCTAATATATTTCCATGAAACTGAATTTGATTCATAAACCTTCCTCTAAACAAAATGCAAATAAAGAGAAAGACACTATAGATTTAAATATTCTTAAAGACATTATGGATCTTAAAGCATTAAAATTTTTTTTCCTCCAAACTTTAGCAAATATATTATAAAGATGAGATAGATATGCCAGTGTTTATCCTGCCACCCACCTTTAAAATGTTTTCAGATCCTCATAGAAAGAGGCTGTGAAAGCCCTTCTCAGTCATGGCTCTTCCTATGGCAGAGCCTGCTCAAATGCATCAAGCCCACTAAAGCCCACAGGACTTGTGTACCTTCAGGGAAATGTAGAGAGAGACCCTTCTGAGAACAGCAGGGAACTAAAGGAGCTGGTTTTGCTTCCTATTCCTAATAGTTTCAGAGACAGAGGTTTGATTGCTTCTGAGGACCTAATGCAAATATTACTTCAAAGATATTCAAGCCACAGGAAATGTAAAGCAAAGTGAAGTGTAACTCACAGGGGTGGGGGTAGAGAATCAGCTTCAAGTTGTTCATTTGGAAGCAGTGGATACATTGAATCTGAGCTGCAGAGCATTGTCCAGCTGGCTTAAAGCTTGTCTCTTAATTATTGAAATGTTCCCTAGGAAAAGGTTGTAATAGCAAACAAGTGACGCAAACCAGAACAAAAGAATGTGTAACTCTTCTCTCGCTTGAAGGTGTAAGTGCGTGACAAAGCAATTTGCTTGCAGGCAATATCAGAAAGTTGATGGTTTGCATCTCTTTCCTCTTCATACCATGAAAGTGTGCTGTGACAGTATCATTCCTGAGCAAATTTCTTGATGCATTACAAATCCAGATTGCTGGTTCCAGTGGAACCTTGCAACATGGAACAGTGTTAGTTTTTACTTTCTTGTTTGTACTTAGCTATGTGGGAACATGGCTCACCACAGAACAAACAAACCATGGAAATAATCCCCTCTCCCAGCTCTCCCAAACAACTACATTTCCTTTTCTCCCTCTTATATCCTAAAATATTGATGGATATTATTCTAGCCTAAAGCAAGAAAAAGGGATCCTGCAGGATATCCTTTGCCATTCAGGCACTGCTATAACTCCTTATCAAGTTAATGGAAGTTCTGCCACTCAGTTGAGTAGAAGTGAGATTGAGCCTTTGCTTACCGATATCATTCTGATGCAGTCGAGTTTCCTGCATCCATATGACCAAAAGAAAAACAGGAAGGCCAATGTTAATAGATACTGCGTAAAAAAATCAATATCAGGTGTCATAGGTTAAATGATCCCGACTTGTGTATCTTCTCATTGCTGACTCTGAAACAAGATTTCCTGTGCTGCTGAAGTGCAGTCAGTGAAACAATATAAGTCAGCAATGGTGGATTCATGTTTCGTGCTTCACTTGGGAGGCAGGTAATATAGCACACTTACAGTTCTGTACACCAGAAGATGTAGGCTGTGTGTTGTATCATCTCAAACTCACATTCATGTTATATTACTGTCATGCTAGTAGAGAGTTAAAGCTGTTTTCTTTTCAAGAATATCAGCATTATAAATATGTCCTACATACGTTTATGAGTGTTGGACACCTCTAACTTGTGCTTGGTTTCTAGGGAATGCAGGCTGCTAGGGAATCTTGTCTTGCTTTATAGCTCAAGAAATTTCAGCAAAACTTTTCAAGATCTCAGGTTGTGTGAATATACAAAGACTAAATACTTGACAGCTATGATTTTCAGAGAGCTGATTTTATGAAAATGCAATTGATATAATGGTACTGTTGTCAGAAAAAAAGGCCCCTCATCTCCCTGAAAGTCCTCATTATTTCTTTCCATTTCCCTTTTCCATTCCCTTCTTTTGACTTTACTCTGAGAGAAAAAATATGTAGAATGGAGCAAAGATGACAAGTGGAAGTAAAGGAAGAAATATATATTTTGTTTTCTGGTCCTTGCAGATTTGTTCAAAGGGCATCATAAGAATCTGTGCATACCAATTTTTAACAATCAGTAACCTCTGGGGGTTTTTGTACATCTTTCTGAGGTATTTCTTAGAGCCAAATGCTGGACCCCAGTGAGCACTGTATAAATATTAAAATGAGATAGATCACTGATTGGGAAATCAAAGTTATCTGTTCATATTGAATTGTAACAGAAAGTGAAAAGGAAGGTTTGGCATCATAAGTTGTCTGTGGTGCTAAACTGGTTTTGGTTCTTCTCCACAAAAATCCATGGTTTGTCAGCCTGTTCTAAAGAGGGCAAGACTTCATCATGAGTGAAAACGTGTTTCTTCATATTCAACAGGTCAAGTTTTCTTTGGATTGAGGCAGAACTGTGGCTCATGGACATCTGATGTGATAGGTAAGTTGAATTTGACATCTCTTATTACATTATCAGCACATGACAAATATTGATCTTAAATATGCTAGTCTAAGTGCAATTTTTTATCTTTCTTATTTTGCATTTTCACCACTGTATTGAAATGAAAATTTGTCTCCCTTTCCATCTCTCCCAAATGACACTTCAAAAACAAGGTTTAAATTATTATAAATTACTGTTTTATTTAGAAACAATATACATCAGGAGATATTAACAATATAAAAGTAACATCAATAAACCTTATTTCTTGAAATAAGGTGCTAAGATATTCTATTGTGAAAAAGGATATTTGGGCTTATGACAAGACAGTTCATAAAATATGGGGTAACTGATATATAGCCTATGTGCTCACACATTAATAGATAATTTTTTGGGTAATGGACAACAATGCTAAATTATTTAATAAAACTCTTTTCTCTTTGGCTAATTGGTCAATGTGCAGTGTTTTAAAAAAGGTATCCAAGCATGTCATTAATACATGAAAGTGAGACTAATGTAAGGGCAGCATTTTATATTTTTCTGTTTGCTGAATTTGATTATTCATGACAATTATTTAATACTTAGGGCATGCATCTACAGATCTGTTTGGTTTTATGAAACAGCAGTGTGACCAGGCAGGAGTTTTGCTTACCCTGAAGTATGTGAGACTACCCCAATTCTAGAGAAACAGAGAAGAAAATAGAAAGGATTTGAGTTAAGATAGTGTAATGCTCCAGAAACACTTTTTCATGGGTACATCCACCATATAAACGATTCCTGGAAGGGTTTTAGCAATCAGAAGCAGTTAGGCAAATGGTGTCCTGCACTGTTTGTGTCAATCAAATATATGCATTGTGGGAAAATGTATTTAATTGTAAAGAATTGAGCTGAAGAAGTTGGAACTGCAGCTTAAAGTTGCAGTAGAAATTTCAATGTATAAAAAAGAAAAAGGGAATAACAAATAGCTATTAGTTTGCCATCTCTGAAAACCAGCTTAGAAGACTGCTTAATTATGTCATTTTTCAAGTTTGCAAGGTAACTTTTTCTGAAGTAATCTAGACAAGATATATATATATTCCTGGTAGGATTTTGAATTCTATTTACAATACATGTTGTTGGTTACATTAACTTTTTTATGGTTAGGATTTAAAAATGAAGGTAGGGAAAAAAATGTCCATGTGTTCTCTACTAGTCTGAACATAATGATAAATCTCTGGAACTTCAATGTTCATACTTCGTAGTTCTCTTTTTATGAAGTTGTGTGGGAGAGAGTTTCACTCCTTTCAGCCTGTTTTACTTTGATCATTTCATTCAAGGTATCAAATATGTTTGGGGTTTTTAACTTGCATTTTTCATTAATATTGATACAGACCATCAAAGGCAAATTGGTAGCACCAGACTACCACGGGGATGATGAAGTGACAGTAAATTTAATGACAGGGAAGGTAAAACATATGATAATACTTTTAACACCGGAACAGTTTGCCACCCAGATCCATATATCACACATGGATTGAGCAGCTTCTAAAATGTCGGTACATTGTGCACAATTTACAGCTCAGAAATTTGTCCTTTCCTAGATAAGATGAAGCTTAGCTTGTGTGCGTGCAATACCTCGCAATTTATTATGCAGGCAGGCACTTAATGGGGTCTGAGCATGAATGCCTGAAATGAGAGGTGCACTCAAACTGCGGGAGTGCTTGAGTGCAATCGGTGTCACACATGTGTGTTATGGAAATGTGATTGGCAACACTGGATCAAATGGATGTTTTCCCATTGCTGTGTAGCCTTTTATCGTGGATTGGATAAATCTATTCTTGCTTGTGGGAAGCAGAAAAGGGAAAAATGGTGCTGCAGAAATACATGGATCTGTCCTTCCTTGCAGAAAGGGAAGGATTCATATCAGAGAACTCCATGAGCTCACCTTTTCAGTAGAGGTTTTCTTCTTTGTGTTTGTGTGTGTATATGAGTTAATTTATGTACGATCAAGGCATTTCATAGATAGATCTTTCCTTAAAAGAGGAAAAATCTAAGATCTAAGAGGACCATTTTTTCCCTGCACTGTGACAGGAGCAAGTGTCCAATGTTCTGGAAAGTCTGATCGTGAGGAAATGGAATATAGATTGTACCACAGGTTTAAACCAGAAAGAGAGTGAGAGAATAACACAGAAGTCTGTAACACACAAAATGTTGTCAAGCCATGAACACACTGAATGATTTTCATAGTAACATAAATAATGTCCTAAGATCCATCAGGAAAATAGACATCAGCCAATGGATTTGAGGCATATATAGCTACTTATGTGGGGAGAAGGATAGACAGACTTTTATTATGGCAAGAGGAACAGCACTTTGCTGACGAAGAGAGGCAGGCACACAGGCAGTTGTTTCAGGAAATGAAATTCCAGCAAGTTGGCAATATGGAGCTGAGAGGGAAATGAAGAGCCCAAAAGTGAGAGCTCAGTGGCAGAGGTTGTAGTGGAGGAGCCACAGTGAGAAGCTGATGGGGATGGGAAGGTGAACAAATACAGTTAAAAACATCTTTCATTATCCCTGGTTCAGTGTGTTGGGTTTCTCTCACTGCTAGTGCTTAATTACCTGTTGCGATGGCAACTCCCCACCTTGATTCATTCTGCTTTAATTATCAGTTGCATGGCTTGAACAGAGCAAAGGGACAAAGGGGATGGAATTGGAGTCATAATGGCCAGGCTCAGACAGGTCCTCTAAGGATGGCAGAAGAGGATAAAATCTGCTGAAGGTATTTGGGAAAAGTTGCTTCTCCGTTGGGGAATAATGCCAGTAACTGGTGTGTGGAGAAAATGAAGGAGCACCATCCACATGTAATTCGAAAGTACAGGAGAGGTAAACTGTGCAGTGAACATGCACTATACATGTAAGAATCACACAAACTCACCTTTAAAAATTAGTCATCATATTACTTTGCTTTTAAATTAATTATTAGAATTATTTATTACAGTGATACCATTATGTATGGTTCAGCAGTCATACACTGGGTACTGTTGCCCCCAGAGAAGAATTTGGAGATGAAAAAAAACAAAAAAAAACTTTTAGTGGAGACAGAGCTGAAAATAAAGATATTTCTGTTCTGATGGTGTTGTTTCTATTAGAGGGCACTGCAACCTGCACAGGCTAAGAAAGATGTCAGTAAAAATAACAACCTGACATTATATGTGCAATAAATACTGAAGACTGGAGGCTGGTTTATTGCTTTTTTTTTTT
>VZRQ01002919.1:47681-142755 GCA_013397975.1 Machaerirhynchus nigripectus | reverse complement strand
TTTTTTTTTTTTTTAATGTGTGGGATGTTTATTCGGGTTTTAGGTAATGCTGATCTGCTTGATATCTCCTTATCTTTCTCCTTTGGTTTCATGGCAGTCTCCCAGTTTATTTTAATGGCTGTTTCTTTATCCAGTCTCATATTGTCATCATTTGAAAATAGTAATTTAGCTCAGATGTTTCCATAGGTTAATATCTTTTTTCATTTGATATGGGCACCTGAAAAACTGAAGATCACTTACTTTCAATAAATTGTACTAATAATGTTATGCAATCCATTAAGACTAAAGTGCAAAATTCAAAGTCTATTAAATTGGATATTGAATCAGAGTTTATGACAATAATATAATTGCAAACACAAAAGCATAGAAAACAAACTAACAAAAAAATCATGGCCAGTGAGGACTTGGCCAGCTAAAGAAAAGCTGAAGTCCTTCTCCGTATCAAAAAAAAACCTCCAAAACTAGAATTGGTACCAGTACATAGGTCTTAAAAAGCTTTTGTAGTAAAAGTATTGTAGTAAACACTGGACTATGTGTTTTAAAAAACGTGTGGACGGAAGGGGAGTGGAAATGGTTGCTGAGTTACTCAGGTGACTTTAAGCGACTGTGTGAGAAAGTATATGATTTGTGTGACGACTGTTGGCCAGCTCTTGGATGCAACCGAGGAATGTGGCCCCATGAATGAGCCACATGGTGTTGGCTGGGTTGCAATGGCAGGAAACTCACTGTCACACCTCGGCTAAGGTTAGGAGTCATGGTGTCAGCTGTCAGTCCATTTATTGAGTGGGACTCGAAAACAGTGAGCCCTCACAAGTAGGTGGATTGATCTTGTGCTGTAGCACTGGAAAAGAGGAATAGTGGAGAGCAGAAAGAAAGAGAAAAAATATAAAGTGATTCTTGCCTGATTGGGTTCGTGCACGAAACTTTTGTGTGTTTTCTTAGCAGTATCTCATCCTGTGGAGCAACGTACTCAGCTAGCTGATCATCAGCTAGGAGGGAGTCCTTGCTATTCTTCCTATTTTGTGGTATAAAACATGGAGCAAGGCCAGGGTTAGGTTTTAATAAACAAGAGGAGTTGTCTGTATTTTCTACAATGAGGGCACCTACGGTACTTTTGTCTCTCATCGTGTTGGCTAGGAGGACATATTTAACTGTGCCTTTTCTCTGATACACTCTTCCACGTGTCCCTGCACTCAGATCTACACATGTAGCAATGTTTGTACTATACTGAATTTGCAAGAAATCCTCTATAAAACTTGGGTGTCTGCTCTAGCGGTAATTTTAAAGGGAAGAATTAATAGCAAATCTTGTAGATTATTTCATTTCCTACTGAATTCATTACAGTGCGAGAGAAATCTTCCTGAATAGTGGAGATAGTGTACTTCACCTTTTCTCAGTCCCCACTCTGTTGCGTTGGTACTGTGGTTACTCTGAAGATCCTTTGAGTCTGTCTGGTTGCTCATGTCATGGCTCAGCGAACCAGAAGGCTCTCATTCTTGAGAATTTAATGAGACTTAAATATGTGCTGAAATGCCTTTTGCTGAACAGTCACATAAGCAAAGATTGTAATGTGGCCTCAACTGTTACCATAAAACTTAACTTTGTGTTAAATATTCTGGTTTTGAAAATTGAATATGTTTTAAAAGCTCCAGCATTCACTTACCCATCTATGTCCCATGTATGCACCATAGCTTGAAAGTGTTACTGCTAATACCTTCAGGAAATGTCATTTCACAAGTTGCTACCACGACTTGATCATTATCCTTCTTGTGCTCTTTCATTAGTTCATGGCAGGAAAAAAATGTCATGTGCTATGATGTTTTGGTGTAATTTGATAAATCAGAAAATGCAAACAGATACTTGACTTGTTTTCTGTGACTGCATTGAAATTTGCTTTCTGCAGCTGGAGAAGAAGAGAGCAACTGTGGGAGCATATGTGTTTGAAAATGTGTAGTTTTCACAGTGTGGCAGATTTGGCATGTAACAGGAGGGTCTTTCCCAGAGTGTTTGTTCTTGTGAATAAGGCTTTCCTTGACCTGCTGCTTCTTTTGAATGCCAACTCGCTTTTGCAAACCTCAGAGTAAGGGATGGGGGAACTGGAAGCTCAGGCCCTTCTGAGCTTGTGGCATTTATACTGTGAGACAGTTGAGATCGAGTTCATTTTGCTAAGCTGCTCACCCATAATGGATCTGTCACAGCGACTTGACAACATATTTGTATCCATTTTGGACAGCATTTGCTGCTCAGCACAATGCTGTGAAAGTTTCCAGAAGACCACTTGGATTTACTATTAGTAATCCCTCCTCTCCCCCTCAGAATACAGATACCTTTTCCATAGGTTGGGATCGCCTGATAATCCTTTCCATAGGCTTTATAAGCCGTTGTCTGTTCCAGCCACGCTTTACCTTTGAATTGGTATCAAGTAACTGAGTAACTCTTAATTTGATCCCAATTTTCTCTCGTTCAGCTGGCATAATGATGGCCCAGCCAATTAATGGAAAAAATGGTATTTTGTGTCAGAAACTCTATTGGTTTTTTTCCTCTGGAATTAAAAATTTGTTTGAGTTTCTGGTTTATTGGTAATTTTCAAAGAGTTGGTGGTTTGTTTCGGATGTAAATATGTGGCAAGGCTGGTGGAAAGGGAAATAATGGTATCTCATAAACTAAAACAAATCTGACTTTCCTGCCAACTGCGTCTGGGAAACCAAGTTATCTTTCAGAGATTGGAGCTGCTAACAAATGGGAGAAATAAAGGACTGCTTTTTCATATCCAACCACTAATGCTGAAATTATGTAAGTGTATTTAAATCCAAGTTCTGATTTCAAAATTGGGTGTCTTATTCTACTGCTCACTTAGTTGAATCTGAAATATTTCAGTCTTCGCAGCACAAGAGGATATTTTGCCCTCTCCCTTTCTCTTCCCCCAACAAGAGAATTTTTTCCAGTTCAAATCACTGAGTAAACCTGCAGGAAGACATCAATTTCTAAATATAGTAGGTTCAGCTATAGGCAGTACCAAGGCCTGGGGAAACAAGTGAAAATGAAAACACTGACTCTTCTCTACTAATTCATCCCCTGGGTCTCTACTTTTCGGATTTCTTTTTCTTTCTTCCCCTCCTTCCTCGCTCCCTTCCCCCTTCAGTGCTGCTTTTTTTCTTAATAATAGTTACATAATGCCGTCTCTCCATCAGGATGCATCCTGAATAGTATAGCTTAAATATGTATTAGTAGAACTGTTCAAATCCTTATGCTTTCCGTTCACTTTAGAGAGTTTTTCCAAGCTTGAGTTCAAACAAGCAGTGGATTTCCCAGAGAGTGCCAGCTCTCACAGCAGTGCCCTAGTTCCAGGTCGGTGCATGGAGTTTCGGTTTAATAGGATGTCCTAGTATTTTCCTTCTTTGACTTACACAGCCCCATCTCTAAGAAGACAGCACCTAAACTGCTCTTTTTGTGTTTGCTGAGGCAGATAGAAATAATAATACTGGTCAAAGGGCAATGCTTGAAGGCACGTTTCTTTTAAAAACAGACACAAGTTCAATGAATTCTGCCACCAAAGTGTGGCGGTTGAAAGTTAACTATGAAGGGAGAGCGAAGTTCATTCTCAACAAGGTCCATTTAGCAAAGCTTATCTTTTTTACTGGTGAAACTTAGTATAATAAATAAATAAATTCTGTATCTGGTGATTCTCTGTGGCATGTTTTTTTTTTGCAGCACTCTCTCCTAGAGCTGTCATGGCTTCCTGATTTCCATAACATTGGTATACTTGCTGTTGGTCTTCCATTACCTCCCCTTGAAAATGCGTGTGGGAGACAGGCAGAGCACTTGACAAATCCACTGCTCTTCTGAGATCTTTCCAGCACTTCCAGTATGCATGTTAATTGTAAAAGCTGAAATGAAATACCTTGGACTGCACTGACCTCATCATCTGTTTTTTAAATAGCATCTCCATCCCATAAATCCTCTTAGAGATAAATTAAAAATGCCTGTAGAAGAGATATAGCCTGAATGTAATAATTAAGCAGGTGCTAAGCAGCAGCCTATTATTCATATATCTGGGTTTTGTATGATAAAAAAATTTCTAAAAAGTTATTACTGCTTGAAGAGAGACTTGACAGATCACCATCTCCAAAGCACAGAGTTGAGTAATTGGAGAAAAATTTTCTGAAAGGGACCAACCATCATCAGAGCAGAAGTTTCCTCCTAAGCAAATCAGTTTTAGGAGTAGCTTCATCCTTGCTAGGCAGTACCATTTACATTTTTGGTCTGAATGCTGAATGAACTCTGAAGGGACAAAAGCCTTCTGTGAGTAAAAGGTGTAGGTGGAAACAGCACTGCTTCTACACTGGTGTCATTTGAAATCCATTTTTAGCTATGCCTAGAGTATGAGAGGTATTTAGCCACAAGCCTGTGGTCAAGCAGTGGTATATCAGAGACTGTTGTTCACAGATCATTCAAACTGAGGATTATCAGGTGAGCCCACCCTTGCAAATGAACCAGCACGCAAAAATTCTGATGCCATTTTTAAAATGGGAAGTGGAGACAAAACCAGGACATTTATGTAGTGTGGCAGTAAATTCAGATATTTAGCAAGCAACTTCTGTAGTAAGTTTACTGTTTTCTACATAGAGAAAGTAGCCAGCTGGGATTTTGATTTTGTTTGGGTGTTTATTTTGTTCACTTCCCAAGCTGCTTCTCATGAAATTAGGATCACTTGCAATTTGGGAGCAGAAATACCCCACAGGGAATAAAAAAGCCTCAGCTGCTTTTTTGAAATGAAATAACTGTGTCTAAAAGGACTCTGCCTAGACAGCTTCCAGAGGGCTGCGGAGCACGCTGGCTCTGTGTGTGCTGTGCTGGCAAGAGAAGAGCCCGGGTAACATGGGGCTTCCTGAAAAGTCAGTGGCTGGAGAGATTTCAAATGCATAATTGTCCTCAGAATAAAACCTTTATGAGTGGAATTGATAAATATTACTTAACCCAAGTGTGAAACCATGACAGCATCACTGGAGAAGGGCCTGTCTGACGGCTGTGATTGCGCTATCGCCAGTCAGCCACACGTCACAGCCACTGGGTTAGAAGCAATTTGGGGCAGATGAAAAGTGTGCCATTGTGTTTTGTGCTGTGGCTGGCACAATGAGGCCCCGCTGCTACCCACGCCTGGCTCTGCTGGGCACTCAGTCTGGGAGCATTATAACAGCTTGGAAATTTGTAAAACGCACAGACAAGATGTTCAGATAAAAAGGGTACTGGAGCAGTGTGAAATTGAAAAAGCTTTTGAGAGATTTCCTGGTTAAACGTTTGCTACTCTTCTGTGTTGTTTTGCTACTCTTCTGTGATGTTTCATCCCCCCAAAAATGTACTTTCTCATAAAAATAAAAAAGTATCAATTTCTTTCTTTCCACAGAGAATAAACATGAATGCAAAGTCACAGTTAGGATATTTTTCCCCCTTCCCCTTTTCACACTGTTGAAGACATCATTTTAGTTGAGTATTATATAACGTGTTAAAATCATCAAAAAAGAAACACCTTTGAGCATTTTGCAATTTACAAAATGTATTCTTTCAGTTTTATTTTTTTCTGAATCTAGTTATGGCATTCCCCATTTTATGAGTGGAGTCTCAAACAGTCTAGAAGCCTTTTTTTTTTGTTTGTTTTCTTTTGTATAAACATAAGAGGTGGGAATTCCAAGGTGGAAAATTGTTTAAATTACTCCAATATTTCTTTTGAATCTTGAAATATTTAAGATTGTCATCAGTATGTTCATGAGTTTCTTCTATTTGAAAATGTTTCCTTTACTTATAAAACAAGAACTCACTAGCTTTTTTTTATTGTTGTCATTAGCTTTTGTAAATGTAAAATAAAATTAAATTTTAAAAAGGCACAAGAACAGTGTAACTGTTTCCTTGTTACCAGGAGTTTACAATTTATCAATCTCTTGAACTTGCAATGTAGTAGTTTTCTCCACTGATATCATACTGCAAATCTGTGAGTCAGCAATTAGAAATGTGTTCAGTATTTTCCTCATAAAATGTCTACATGTTGACAACTATCTTTCCCATATATACTTCTCCAGACGCCTGAGCATTTGAATAAGAGCTAAGTCCTTTAACTCCCCCATAGTTTCACCCATTGACTTGGGAGGGACCACAGCAGCAGTCTTGAAGGACCTCTTTTTTCAGTGACTGACAAGGCAGCAGTGTAGGGATCTGAAGGAGGCTGAGTGCACTGATAAATTGGATTTGCAGGAGAAAAAAATTTGGAGTAAAGCTTGATAAAATGGAGTGGTTGACAGCAGTTATCTGATTTCCTTATTAAAGTCCCTGACTCCTTTGGGCAAGGATGGTGCTGGAAGCATAAGTCAGGCCTTGCTTGTAGCACTCACCTAAGACTAACATGATAGGGGAAGAAGATCCTTCCTTCCTTCCTTCCTTCCTTCCTTCCTTCCTTCCTTCCTTCCTTCCTTCCTTCCTTCCTTCCTTCCTCCAAATGAAATGAATTTAATTAATACAGGTTTCTCACTTCTAGGACTGAAAGCCATCATTATGAACATCGATGTATTTTTCTCTGACCTGGGTACTTGCAGGCGATCACTTGCAAAAACCCCACAGCTGGGAATGATCAGTGTAGGGAAAACAACAGTTGTCTATCTGAAGAAGGGTTGTATTGTATCTTAACTGTAGTTAAGTGTACGCTGTCTTTACCAGGAGCGTTTCTCTTATCTGGAGTTGTCTCCCACATGTACTTCAAAGGCTGGAGATACTGCAGTTTGTGGCATGCTTATTTTCCTTTGAAGGTTTTGAAATAACTGTAGAGCTGGTCTAAGAAAGAAAAAAACCCCAATATTAAAGTATTTCAATTATTTCAATACATTTAAAACATTTTTAATGCCTACGTTTCACAGTCAATGTTGTTTTGTTTACTCTAAATTTGTTAGCAGAACTGAAGGTGAGCGTTTTTGTTTGAAGTGATGGAGAGGTTGAATATCCTCCTTTCTTTGCTTTCCAGAAGACTACATTGTTTTTAATTAGCTGTAGTCTTTTTGCTAAGTAGAATGAAATTTCCCAGCTGTGTAGGAGATGTGGGCCAGCAGAAGGTGTTGGAAGCTGGAAGCACTGAGACTGTTTCCAACAAAAGCATTCATGAGCCAGTCGCATGTTGTGAGTAAAATAGCAGTGAAGTGCTTAGATCTGTTTGCAGATCTGGACTGCAACCACATCTTTCTCCGGCCAAAATGTGCTGTTTCTGGCTTTTAAACTTAACTGTAGTAAAACATTATTCTGAGAATGTTCATATTTCCCAGTGCAGTTACACACTGTGATCTGAGCAGTAGTGCCATTCCTGTATTTACCAGGAATACCAGCTAGAGTTTTAGTTTGAGCCTTCCCCTATGCTTGCTGGGCAGGTTAATTTGGGTCTTTCTCTAGAATTATTCATGGAACATCAAATGGCAAAATCAATGGGGCCCCTTCTGCAAGCTGATGGTCTTTTACTGTGTGCATCAATTGCTTTTTCTGCTCTGTTGCATAGTTTTCCTAGAGCTGCGCTCAGACTGAGACCACACGGTCTCCTCATGCTTACAGCTGATTTTACTGTGTGTTGTAACTCATGCGTAAGTGGACTGCATGTTTAACTTCTCAGTTGCTTTTTGCCATCTAGGACTTCATTTGGAAACATGAGCTGGAAAAATGTGTGGAGAGTTATGTAGCTTCTAAATTTAACTTCTGAATTATTATTAGATTTGGTTTGGGGTTTTTTTTTGTTGAGCATAGTTGGTTCACCTGCTCAAAATAGTCACATGCAGTTATTTAGCACTTCTGCACAGGAGATGTGTCTTTAGTACCAAAATCAACAACCACATTCTCTCAGGTGTGCAATCTCATCATGGCAGAAACAAAATGAATGCTACATTTCAGAGTACCTTGTAGAAAAAGAGTAGCCTAGAGCCAATGCTTTAATATCCTTCTTAACACATAAAGCACATAGATTGTACACTCAGGGTTTTTGTAACACATATGTATATATGATCCTACAGTAAAAGAAAAGTACACTATTCTGTTGATTTAATTGCTCCATGAGCATTACAAATGTTGTTTTAATTTACCTTCTACATATTTACTTATGCAGGATTAAGTGCTCTTTGACTTTAAATCTAAACAAATCACTGGAAAATGTTTTTCTCAGTTTTTTTCTTTTTTGCTTAGTTATAAAAGCACTGTAATCCTAAAAAACGTGTGGTTTTCTTACTCTACAGTTTGAGTGGCAGAAATCAGATGCTGGCATGTCAAAGACAAATTATTCTCATATATATGTGTTATCAGAATGTTTAGTTCTGTAGTTCTTTGTTTTTTTCAAGCCTTAATTTTTTTTTTACTACATTAGTCAAAGTATTAAAATGAGTACTTTAAATGTGTATTGCACAGAACTGGCCAGCTTGGCTGACGGGACCAAATGATTAAGGGCAATGAGAGCTAACTCTTGTGGCAAAAAGGTCTAGGAAAACTTAGTGTTATAGAGTGACCTTTCTGAAAAATAGCAGATGAAATTCTAGATTCAAATAATAAAAATAATTCATATTTGGAACCTAGAGTACACTTATTGCATTAATAGTCCTGGAATTAGCTATTAGTGTTTAGACAGCAGGTCATGGAGCAATGCTGTATTTCACTCCTTGAAAACTTCTTTTCAAACTTAGTAACAGTCAAAATTGAGCACCAGTAAGAAAAAATAATGAACAGAAAATGTCTTATGGTATTGCATGTGTATTTGCATAAACCCATGTTCATGTATTGAAGTTTGCATGCTGGTCTGGATTTCTTCCTCAGAAGAGAAAGAGGGAAATTACAAAAGAAAAAAAAGGCTAGCAATTAAGAGTACAAGACAACTTCCATATATGAGGAGATAAAGTTCACTGACAGATTTTGCCTTACAAGAAACATATCTGAACAATAGCCCAGAGTGTTATATAACCTTGAACAGGGCGGAAAAGAGTGCAGACTATTTATTCTGTTTCTTATGGTGCAAGGAATCAGGGTATCCAACACAATTTTTCAACCTGAAAGCTTTCAAAAAATTTTAAAACTGTTGGAAATTCTTTTACACAAGCAGGCAGTGAAATCACTTAATGAATTCTTGGCAAAAGCCCACTGAAATGCTATCAGAGCAAAAGTATAGACACAAACTTTGACTTGGGAAGTCCCTTGGCTGTTGAGGAAATATTGCTGCCATTCCTTCACTTATTTACTGTTTCCTTAGGCGTCAGTTGCTTATAGTGGTAGTCAGAGGCAGAATAGTGAAAAATAGACATTGCATCTGACTTTTTCCTGCCAATGCCATACACCATGCACATATAAGTCTTTTAAAATAAAAGTATATTTTAAGGGTTGTTTGCAGTGCTTATGTGCTTGATTTAGTAGATTAAGGGAACTGGTTTTGCTTAAAAATATAGTATCTGTATATGTTACATGAGAAATTCTTAAAATCAGAGATACACTGAAAGTGTATGTCCAGACAGAAGTTAGATGTTATTGGCTAGGCAATATCTGTTATTAGTCTGCCAGTCTAGGTGCTGATTTCC
The DNA here is from genome assembly GCA_013397975.1 of Machaerirhynchus nigripectus. NCBI lineage: Eukaryota > Metazoa > Chordata > Aves > Passeriformes > Dicruridae > Machaerirhynchus > Machaerirhynchus nigripectus. Next base: position 133,180 of record VZRQ01002919.1, on the reverse strand, counting down.
TTTATTATCAGCTTCACTATCCTTGTTTTACCTTTTGAGCACAGAGGGACCAGCAGGTCTGATGAACAGGGTCAAATTGTATGGGCTACAGTTGGAGCTCATTCGCATTCAGGTTGCGCAAGACTGCGATTGCCATCCTGTCTGGGAGAAACAATAACGTTTTACAAGACTGATTTTTAATTGCATCCCTTACTTGGGTGCAGAGCAATCTCTGGAGGATGCCTTTTCCCTTCTCAAAACGAAAAAAAGGCAGTGCAAAATGATCATGTTCAAGGTAGAAGCAATGGATGTTTGGAACTTGCTTCCTGGCTTATCTTCCTTGTTTATTTTTAACTGAAGAAATACTGTGTCTGAGACGACCTTGTAAGAAAACCGTGGGTTTTAAAGAGACCTTTCAGTACTAGAGGGTTTTTTTAATTCTAGTTCTACAAAGCAAATAATCGTGACTATGGTTTCATAGCTTCAAAGTGAGGAAATTGAAGTTTTATTCTGTCGTGGGAGCTCTTGGATAAAGAAACTATGCATCATATCATTATATATTTTATTTCATTAGTAGTATAACTACAGTATGCTTAGTATTAAAAAACAATGGGTGTGGCAGGTCTGGAAAGAAAAAGTGTTTCTAATTCACTGGGATTGTATTTTATTATATAGTTTGCATGGAGATCCATGAGCTACTACTAAAGCCTAAATGAAAAGAACATGATTATTGTCAATGAGTTTGAACTTACAATGCTTCCACTGCGGAATTTTAAAAAGTTGTTAATCTGAAAATGGTTGGAAAAATTGAATTTGGGCACCTTCTGTCTTCAGCTGTTCTTTGTCAACAAGTGACAAAGTATGTTACGGTAGAAAAGAAGTAGCAAATGGGCTCTCTGTTCTTCATGCATCCACCCCCACCTTGGACTCTGTGGGGTACGGCTCCAGCAAGTCACATATGGCATCACTGACTCTTTGCTTTGAAATAATTCACTATTAAACAGAGGTGTTTCCAGTGCATGACCTGCCTGGAAATGGGAGCAGTAAATACATTAAAAGTTTGTGTGGTGTGGGTCCCCTATACCAGAGCATAGGTGTGGATTGACAGCTGTTAGTGAAAGATGATGTTGCAGCTGAGAGGCAGTAGATCATGGAGCTCTGCTGTGGGTGCTGATGTCTAGTGAATTTGCTGAAGACCTGCCCCAGCTACTCTCTTGGTGACTGGGATTTGCTTGCTTTCATTCCTGTCAGGTACTTATGCTATTCAGAAATTAACTTCCTTCCTTCTACTGGTCATTTTCAGGGTGCAGGATGGTGGGTTGATTATATCTTTTATTTCATCCAATCAGATTTGGTCTACTTGGAGTTGTGTTCTGCGTACTGCAGCAGAAGGAAAAGCTTTTCTCTAGCTATCCATTTATGACTTGTCCTGTGAGTGTTTACGTACTTGGGAAGTTTTTGGATGGTATTTGAGTTGGAAGTTGGAGGTGGCTCCAACAGTTTTGTTCAATTGCACTGGTAAAAACCCTAAATATTTTTTGGCTTTGAGAGGAAAAGGAAAGAAACACAGAATTTATGGTAGTGATTATTCTTCCCTGGGAAGTCAGCTTCTGGCTGGAAGATTATTTAGTGGCTTATGCCAAGTGGAATAGCTGCAGTGGAAGACAGAAAAGCAAGTAGAATATTGATCAAAACAAAGCAGCCTGGAAGGTACTGTTTCATAAAAATCTCTTGTCTGAGAAAAAATGTTTGGATATTTCCCCTTGGAAGGTGTCAAGGGACAGAGAGAAAGGTTGTTTATTAATGTTTTTTCTTTCCTTTGGAAAATATTTTTGATAGGAAGCTGAAACATATTTTTAAGGAAAACCCTCCCAGCCAAGTTTGGTAACAGATATGTGAGGACAGGAGCTCAAAATTGCACCTCTCTCTGTCTAGACATTTGAGGCTTTCAATTTAGAATCATATAATAGTTGGGTTGAAGGGACCTTTAAAGGTCATTTAGTCCAACCCCTCTGCAATGACCAGGATCATCTTCAACTAAATCAGAAGGTGCTCAGAGCACCTTCCAGTCTAATCTTTATGGTTTCCAGGGAAACTACCCCTCTCTGTGCCACCTGTCCAAGTGTCTCACCATCCTCCTTGTAAACAAATTCTTCCTTATAACTTATTAAAGGGATCTAATTTCCTACATTTAAGTCTGAAAGCTAAAGCAGAAGACCTGAAGGATACTTCTTTTTTGTATTGCCTTTTTGTATGTATTGTCTTTACAAAAGTTTAGTACAAAAATTTAAATGCTTGCAACATTTTGAAAAATACCAAGTTCTAACTTTTACAGGAAAGAAATGCCTCCTAAGCAGTTTTGCCAATGGTCACATATTTTTTTAGCTGTCGTATTTCAGATAGAGTCATATCTGTATGCCTGATAATGCTACAGCTTATGTGCTGACATGAATTACTCATGTAGTATTCTATAAATTTATGCAACACAGGATAAGCATGGACACCTGATCCTGAGTATATTTTTTAGTCCAAGATGGTTTCCCTTAGTTGTACTTATAAGGACTCCTATAAGGTTATAAACCTTGCAGGTTATAAACTCCCTCCTTCTTTCTGTGGTGTGGTATGAAGAGATGAAAGCACAGCACTGTCTGGCTGCTAGGTTATATTGCAATGCACATTATTGATATTAAATAAGAGGTGAATGTGCAGCTAATATTTTCCCAGTTTTGCCCTTTCTTGTGTTAACTGGATGAGGTCAGCTCTCCCTGCTGAGGCAGGCTCCTTGGAAAGTCAGTCAGAATGGTGTTGCCTGAGTAAGGAAGAAAGAAGTGCATCAGAACTCTGCTCCTGTTCTGCAGAATACTGACAGAGAAAACATAATGGGCCATTACAGGGAGACGTTGGTGCTGATGCTCAGAAAATCAAAGTAGGTTGAAAATTACACAGATGCAACCTGACAGTCTTACTTTTTAAAAGCTGGGCTGTACGAGAGTCTGTTGAGTGTACCAGACTTAGAAAGGAAGCAAAAACAACAACAACAAAAAAATAGGCAGTTGTTATGATTCTAATAAAGGCAACATTTGAGATTTCACCTGTTGTTTTAAGGAGAGAATAAATAAGTATATGGAAATTCAACTTATTTCATAGTTCTGGTTCTCAACCTGTCAGGTTTTGTGTCTGAATTTTATAATCTGTTAGTAACCTAAGTGTTGTAAGAGACTATTGAAAATAATAAAAGGTTTTAATAGTCACTAAATAGTATGATCTGTATTTACTGCAAATATTCAACTGTAATTAAAATCAAAGGCATTTTTTAGAAACATGAGGTTTTAGCAAAAATACAAGTTCTGAAAGCTATTACCTTTTTTTCCTCTCTGTTAAAGTCTTATCTATAAGGATATACGATATGATTTAATGAAATTCTTTGGATGTTTGAAACTGGAGATTGAATGCCTTTTACTTCTAATTCCAGTTTTTTACCGTGGTAGGTAGCATCCAGAAAAGAATTTCTGAAAGCTTCAAAATTGTAGTAGTAATCTTCTATAATTTGGTTTCCTTCTGATTACACTTACTGGAATATCTGTACATTTTCAGGAAGGATTTAGTATGATGCGAGCAACCCTCCCACCAAACTTAATTAATCAGTCCTTTAGGTGACTAATTAGACATGCTGAATTTTCAGTGAGGTGTGGTGTTTCATTCTAGGTCTTCACACCTATCTTACCCAGCTGATATCTGTAAACTGAAAGAGGATGTTGCTACAGTGCATGGTTCCTAATAAAATTCAAATTAAATAATCACCTCAATTATAGATTAAAAACTCAGGTTCAACAATTATCCAAAGAGCTTCACTGAAAACCCACTGTCATGTAACTACTCCTTTGTCTTTCTGCCTGAATTTATAGCTCTCTCACACAGACATAATTAAGATTTAGTTTAAATTGTGCCCTAAGTTGTTTCCATTATCTCAACCTGGAGCATACTGTGTCTATTCCTGGAATATTATTCTTGAACTGTGTTACCTACAGTGTATGCTATCTTTTCCACACGGAACATTCTCCAGGAAAAGCTTTTTCGGTTCCTGTTAGTGCTTAGAACTTTGAGTCACCTAAGTATGGAAGGAAGAGGACTGTGTCGAATGTATTCATTCCAGTTATGGTAATTGCCTTTGAGGAACATTCTTATTTATTCACAGATTATACCAAGTTTTTGGGATGTCCAGTCTAATATTTATAATACAGAATTATACTATATTGTTTAGGTTAAGATGGGTACTGGCATTAGGTGGAAGAAGGAACAGCTGAAAGCTTTTTGTACCCCTGAGTCACTGTCACCGCAAGAATACCGATTTACTGGGATGACATTTCTGGTGAAAAGGTTCAGGTTTTCAGCAACTTGATCGAAAACACATGGAAATTCCTCTCTCACAAAGGCATCTCATTTTTCTTGTCAAATACCCTTGTGTCTTCTATGATTTCTCCTTTTGTGATCCAAGCTCATTTTGATTTGCTGCTGTTACCTTGAAAGACAGATTTCTACAAAATAATGGGAATTCTTTGTCTACACTTACCCAAAAATGCATCAGTTCGAAGGCTACAACCATGCAGGAACTCTGGACAGAAGCCTTTGGAATAAGGGGCTAATCTGTGTGACAGAAGACAGAGTAAATAACAAATTAGGATCACCATTTGTTCACATAATAACCACCTGAATTCAGGGAGTTCGTTACATCTAGTAAAACTTGAATTGTGGTTTTCCTTTGTATTTTGTGTCATAGTGTTTTGAGAATTTGTAGGTAGAGCTAAAGTGCTAGATATGTGCCACTGACAACGTGCCGAATGGAAAAGGTGTGTATTGGCTTCTGGGTGCTTTCAGAAGAAAATTTTTTCCTTGGATTTCAGTGGAGGTACAATGCTAGCAGTTCCTTTAGACTGAAAAACTCAACTTACTGATCCACAGTGCAAACATAGAATCCTGTAATAGTTTGGGTTGGAAGGGACCTTTAAAGGTCATATAGTCCAACCCTACTGCTATGAACATGGACATATTTAACTAGATCAGGTTGCTCAGAACCACCATCCAACCTGTCCTTCAGTATATCCAGAGATGGGGCATCCACAACCTCTCTAGGCAACCTGTTCCAGTGTCTCATTACACTTACAGTTTCTTCATAAGGGCTTCTTCATAATATCTAATCTAAACCTAACCTCCTTCAGGATCATTCCCCTTTGCCCTATCACTTTATGCCTTTGAGAAAAATCCATCTCCAGCTCACTTGTAGGCCCTCTTTAGGTACTGGAATATGCCATAAGGTCTCCCCAGAGCCTGCTCTTCTCCAGGGTGAAAAATCTCGCAGCCTTTCCTCATAGAAGAGGTGTTCCATCCCCTCAGCCTTCTTCGTGGTCCTGTTCTGGACTCACTCTGACAGGTCCATGTCAGGTTATGCAGATTAGCTTGGTTGGTTAGAGCATGGTACTAATAACACCAAGGACATGGGTTTGATCCCCATATGGGCCATTCACTTAAGAGCTGGACTGGATGATCCTTGTGGGTCCCTTACAACTCAGAAGATTCTGTGATTCTATGTCCCTCCTATGCTGAGATCCCCAGGGCTGGAGGAAATGCTCCAGGTGGGGTCTCATGAATGTGGAGTGAAGGGGTGTCCAAGGGATTGCTAAAGCTTTGGCTCTACTGGTCAAAGGTGAAGTACTGAGGCTGGAGCAGCTTCTGAGGCTGAGACCAAGCTCAGGAGAAAGCAAATTAACAAAGGCTGAAGGGCTAATTTTATGTTCTCTCTGCAGCTGGTGCCTCAAGTCTCTGTTGGCACGGGCACTAGAAGCAGGAGTAAGAAAGGAGGGGGCCAGCACTGTCTATCAAGGGGATAGGACAGTTAATTGGAAATTAATTTACAGTGCTAGCAGTCCATCAGTGCTGCCAACTGCATCAGTGACAGGCTAGATCATTCAAGGCAGAGAGAATCCTGAGGCCAGGAGAAGGAGTGCAAATGTGAGAGTAGTCTTCTCTCTTTCCTTAGAAGACAATCTTACAGAAGCGATAGAGTTTTTCTAAGTGTCCCTGGAATTTCAGGTCTGATCACATCCATACCCTATTGTTCCTGCTTCTTCTTTCACTTCAGAGAACGCTGGGCAAAGAAGCATGTGGCATCAGGAGGGTCAAGAGGGAGGGGTGTGGCCTGGTGCTGTAGAGTTGGTGCTGCAGGGATTTTCCACCCACAAATTGCCCAGGGGAAGGGGGCTTTGCCCATGGAGCCAGAAAGATTTAAGAGCTGGTGAAGTTCACAGTGCTAACACAGAAACTGGTGCTTTATTGTGTGATAGTGTGATTTCCAAAACCCTTTAAGCTTAGGATGTGAAACCTCTTAAGCTACCCAGCATGATGTGGTGTTTGTAAAGATTTACTAGCTTTTCAAAGTTTCCATGCTTTCTCCTCCATGAGTCTCTAAGGATTTTGAAAGAGTAAAATGAGTGTAACTCAGGAGTGGACAGGCAAACCTATTTGCCTTACCCGCAAAGAAACAGAAGTGATGGTCATGCCTGAAATAACTGAATCTGGAATTGTGTCACCTTTGAAACTAGTGTTTGTAGCTGCCCTTTATGTTCATGTCGTTGTTCATGAGAATGTGGACAGTCTTGTATTTGGTGTCTACTCTTAAGCTGTTTGCCATAAATATGCCTCTGTGGGGTTAACCAGTAAGAAATTGCCCGTTTATAGGAATTCAGGTAGAGCCCCTGTACCTTCTCACATGTTGTATTTACTTCACTGATTGGTTTGAACCACAATGTGACACCAGAGACCCAGTTTCAGTAGGCTGCTCAGGTATGTCCTCATGACCTACTAACCACGAAGGCAGTATCAAATTAATACTAAGCATGCATTCACGTACTTTGCTAAATGAGACTAATTGATTAAAAGTTGTGTGGGGTCATCAGATCTATTTAAGTTGATTTCCTTCTACTTCACTGTCAAATTACAGGGGGTATTTGCTGTTCACTGAAAATTATTACTCTTTTTTACCAAGGCTTCTGTTTATTACACAGATTTTTGTATTATTATTATTATTATTATTATTATTTACTTCACTTTCTGGGAAGTAGAAAGGGTTATTTGGGATTTTGGCAGAGAATAAAAATAGTTACTCTAAATGTGGGAAAATATTCTCTTTCCCTGATACATTTGAAATGTAATTTTGTTTGGCAGTTAGAGCCTATGAGAGACTGACTGGCTGGGTATATCAGGTTATAGGCATGATCAAACAGAGTCCACTTTAATTAATCTGATTTTTGTACATTCTGTGGTACTCTAAAATTGTTTAGATTCCCTGACATTTATTAAGAATAAACTTCTCTTTTACCTAGGGATGATTGCATGATGCAAAATTATTAAATGGTTAGTCATAAGAAACTAATCAAGTTAGAGGGAACATGAAGTGAGGGAATGAGCACCAAACCAGCAGCTAAGTTCTTAATGTTAATTTGATACACGGTCTTGGAAAAAATCACTTACTGCTCATCATGGTCTCTTGATTTTCCTTCAGCTAAAGAAGGAATATTGATATTCATCTCCCTGCTTTACCAGTTTGAGGAGAATTAGCTAATGCACATGTTTACAAATAAAATGTTAGTGCTTCAAAAATGTAAATTTTTTAATTCAAATGTTTATCTATATATCTGTGCTTGTGGGTGTGTATTCAAATAATTAATCATGAAACTAGAGACCTGATTATGCTATTTCTATCTCTAGTTGCTAATCCATCAAATAGGAAGTAACATTATCTATTATCTACCTAAATGGCTTCTATCACCAACAGGAGAATTAAGGAGAGCTTCAAGGAGAATCAACTGCTTTTTCAGACCTTTAGGTATACATGTAATTCAAAATTTTACTTGTTCTTAACTGCTCACTGATTTATTTGGAGTGAAAGAATTTCATGTCTATTGAAATATTGATGATTTGTTTTCATTTTTTTTGAAGTAGTTTGCTTAAGGTGACTCAGTATAGAAGGAGTCTAGGAACAGAATTTGTTTCTTTTGGAGTCCTCATTTATTCCATGTAATTGCAAGGTTCTGTGAGTGTTAAATAAATTGGGCTCACCTGTGGTGGAAACTTATCTAAATTAAAAGCTCAGGCTCTGAGATAAACATTTTTTATTTGTGTAAAAACTCACGTGTGTTCATTCCAGTGAAACACTATAATCTTTTGGCCACAGGAATTCTTTCCTCCAGGATGTGAAAGGCTCTTTGAAGAAAACACTGAGCCCTAGAACAAGCCAAAGCCTCAGTGCTGTTGTGTGTTCCTTATTAAGTAATTGTACATTTATGGCAGCAAATATTAAAAATCATGGAGTCATAGAATTATTTAAGATAGAAGGGACCTCTCAATGCCATCTGGTCCAAGACACTGTCCCCCTCAGCACCTGCAAGGTGCTGAGGCAGAAACAAGGCTAACTTCAGAGTTGGAACTAATTTCAGACTTACATTGTATTACTTGGGGGCATCTACAAAATGTTGATTATTTCCATCTTCCTCAAAATTGGATTTCTTATCTATCATCTGGGTATTCTTAGAATTTAGTCATCATCTACTAAACCCAGTAATGGTATAACTCAGCTGAGTAAGTCCTTGATCATCTTGCCTAGGTTTTCCTGGCCACCAAGCTTTCTCAATATGTTCTGGAGGTAAAGTTTGGGCAAGTGACAAAATAACAAGGGAGTGTTTGCCTTGAACAGTACCTAGACCATTTGACCGAGTTCCAAATAACATGTGCAATATTGTTGTACTATAGTGCAATCAAAAACAGTTTAGTATCCTATTTTGAAATAATGTTAATGCTCAGAAAAATAATGTTTATATTCTATCTCTCAGAAAAAGAGTCATACATGGGGAAAAAGAAAACAAAACAAAACAAAACCCCAAAAAACCAAACAAACAAAAAAAAAACCTAACTAAGCAAGCAAAAAAACCCCAAATCAAACATATTCCAGGACTATTTTAGGCCCTTTTGCTTGTGGCTTTTAACTTTCTGAGCTGTGCCAGCTTACTGTGTATGCATTGGAAATACAGGTTTCTCACTTACATAGAATTTCGCTGATTATACACTTTTCCTTATCCTGGTTGACCTTGCTTCATCTTCTGCATTATGTAATTTATATTTGTGTTGTATGCACTCACAGATTTGGTGAAATCATCTTCTTTACCTCAAACTTTACCACTCTACCAAATTTGAGCTTAAATCTTCTTCCACAGTCTTTAATGCACTGTGGCTTTATTTAGACATTAGTTCAATTGTTAGGTGTAGAAAAAGCATAAAGTTGTCCCATTTTAGAAGACTCAACAGGAAGGTGATAGGTCGGATAATCAGAACATACTAGATATCAGTCACAGCAGCTGTGTAGGCTTACTAAGGTCTTCTTCCAGTGTCATCCCTTGGACTGAGCCTTCCTTAACAGGGGTGTGCTAGACACTTCTGGAGCACATCTTGCAGTTTATAGAATCATAGAATCATTCAGGTTGGAAAAGACCTTTAACCCTCAACCATTAACCTAACACCCCCAAGTCCGTCTCTATGGACCATGTCCATAACTGCCACACCTACATGTTCCTTAAACACTTCCAAGGATGTGGGCTGAACCACTTCCCTGGGCAGCCTGTGCCCATGCTTGACAATCTCCTTGGTGAAAAAGTCTTTCTTAATATACAATCTAAACCTTCCCTCATACAACTTTAGGTCATTTCTTCTCATCCTATCACTTCTTACTTGGGAAAAGAGACTGACCCCACCTCACTACACCCTCCTTTCAGAAGTTGTAGAGGGCAACTCCCTTAGCCTCCAGTTCTCCAGGCTAGCCCCTATTATCTAGACTCCTCACCAGCTTTGTTGCTCTTCTTTGGATGCAAAGACCAAGAATCCCGCTCATCAGCTCTGAGATCCTTTTGTGATATGAACCAGAGTGCAAAGTGAGGACGTCTGGAAGATTTGCTTCAAAAGTGCACTTCTGTTTCAGATCAAGACACTATTGTAGGTCCATCTTAAACATTTAACAGATTCGCTTGAAAGGTCCTAAATACTTGCCTGTGAGGTAGTCTTAGGATTGGTCATGAGGTAAACTTAGGCGATGTCTGGAAGAAGTCACCCCCTAGATTTTTGTTACATAAGTAACATCAGAAGTAGGCCCTTTGGGTTTGCTATTTTGACAGATCAGAACTGCTGGAAACCTGAGCTTCTGCGCAAAGGAGAGCAGGGAAAGCAAATAATTCTTCCTAGTAATTGTGACAAACTTTTAGTTAGAATTAACCCAAAAGAAAGTTGTGCCAGACATGCTCAATGAATCTGGTACAGAAAACCTCTTTCAGTCCTCTGCCAGATCGAGCCCACTGCAACCACATGACAGGCTTTCTAAACTCAGTTAGATCAGCTCACAAAACATTGACAGGAGCTTTGTTCCAGCAGGCTTCATGCCTCATTGTGTATCATCTGTTCTTCTGCAGCCAGCATAAGCACATCTACAGTGCACAGTGTGCCTGTATCTCTGGGCAGTCAGTGCTGCAGCCTCAGTGCTGCCTGATTTGGAACATGCTCCTACTGCTGAGTAAACCAACAGTGCGCAGATCCAGCTTTTAGGACCGTGGCATTATGACTGTGGGATGCTCACATAAATCTGCTTCCGTTCCTTGGTAATGCTGCTTATTAAACATAGAGTCCTAATTTCTCATAATAATGTTTGTTAAAGTAATTTTTAGTGACACCGGGGTGGGCTTTTCTTTCCAATTTTTCCTTCTGTGGCATTTGCAAAATGGCTTTTTAATGACTTCTAAGACAGGAAACTATTACCAGTATATGCAGTTCACACTCTCAGAAAACTCTTTTTTTGCCTGAACAAATGATAGGCTGCTTTCCTTAGGTGTCAAAATGCAAGCGAAATATTCTGCTTTCAAAGCATAAAATGGTTTCTTCTCTGAAACAAAGACTAAGCAGGAGATAGACATAATTAGGAATTTGAATGTTGAATAGTTTATAAAGTGAATAAAATTAAAGTTTAATTGCATACAGTTTTTCTGAGCTGAGTTGTTTCTGAAGGTATGGTTTTAGTCTGAGTTGTTAAAATATTGAGTATGTGTATTAATCAGTTTGGACAGATTGCCCTCCTTTCCACAAACATACACTACTGGCTTTACTTATTTGCATAGATATAAAAAACCCATATTTTAGAATCACCTATTACTTACATTAGAAATAAGAGGTTTGATATTTTCTGAGGGCTCGAAATAATTATGGTACAGCTAATACAATGACATCTTTCAGTAGTAGTATTTTGACAAGTATCTTCCCTAAAACTAATGCAATAAGTTGCTTCTTAAAAAATATATTAATATATCTGTTGACTCTATGGACACTGACCTTTGATCCCTCAATAATCCTGTGCAATGGTATTTGGCTTTTTCAAAGAATTCCATGAGCTATTTACCCCTACACTGGATGGAGTATCACAGTTGAATGTGGTGTAATAAAAAAAGATGCTACTGAAAACATTTTATGAATATTAAAAAACTTGCCTAGAATATTTATTTTTTCTTACTGACCACTTAAAAATCAAGGATTTCTTTTCTCACTTCATAAGCAGCAGGAAACAAAAAATAAATTTGAGATTAAAATATGTTTCATCTCTCTTAAATTATACCCATTGAAAGAAATTGAACATAAGCAAAAATAACCTTTTTTTCTCCTGTTACATAAGTTTTATTCAGACTAATATTCCCTTAGGAGCAATTGTAATACTTCCAATTAGATGATGAAATGACAGCTGAAAATAGAGGCAGTGAGTAATACTATGCAGAATTAGTAAATTCAAGGGAAAGCTCAAACTTTGGGCAAATTTTAATCCCTTCCAAAATGGAAGACTTGAGGCCTCTGAAACACAATTAGTGTGGGTATGTATTTCACTTGCTTCTGTTTGACAGCAATGTAGCCACTTTCTGCCAGTCTGGTCATTGTGTATGGTTTTATACCCTATAAATATATACATTATATGGTATTATGGTATTATATGGTATACATTTATACCCTGTAAATTATATACACTCTATAGTGTCTGAACAGTCTACAGTTATACAGTCAGGATTCAGAGTCAGAAACTCAGAAATTCTCTGTAGTGTTTCATTCTAACTATATCTCTCATCTTTTTTTTTTCCCTTTTCTTTTTCCTCCTCTTTTTTTTTTTATCTTTTCCACCCCTTCAACCTAATTTCCTAAGGAAACAAGACTCTCATGACCATTCTCCGGATATGTCTGAGAGTTGTCCTCTTTTTAAACCAGCTTCAGGCAAACTTAACAGAGAGGTGGATTTCTAAAACTCTTGAGTAACAGTGACTGTCACAGGAAGAGGAAGCCAGGCTATTTTTGTGCCCTCACTGAGCAAAAAACAACCAAAGAAGATCAGCCTATATTGAACTCTAGGTAATGTACATTGACCTTGAGAAATCCATTCTTACTGGTAGTGAGTCCCATGATCATTTTGTTTTATTATTAGCTGCATTGGACATTTTCTTCCTGTTGCAGACAAACTGCCAGTTTTACTCAGTGCTGATTGTGTTTTATACATATATTATCTTCTAACCAAAATATGTTCAGAAAACAGGAGAACTCATCCTCTTTCTCCTGTAACTTCAAACACTCTTAAATTAATTTTCTTGTTTCCAGGCTAAAGGGAAGCTAATGAGCTTTCCATGAGCTCACTGGGTAACCCTGCACTGGGCCCAACTGCTTTGTATAGAAAATGCCTATTTTCACCATACATATTTAAGTCTGGTTCCATGTGAAGAGCAGTGGTTTGACAGATGTTGTCACAACGAGTGAACTAATGTTTTCTTGGCAAGAAAATAATGGGGCTAATAGCATAGAAATATTTACAGCAAAAGGCACTGGTGGTGGGACAAACAGGAAAAAAACCACCACCAAAACCTAAATTTGGACAGACTGCCCTAACCTCTTCATTCAGATGCCGAAGCAAAGTACTGCCTAAACAGTTGTATGGGTGTCTGGCACTATGTATTACACCTTCTTTCATTTAAACCATTGAAAAGTTGTTCTCACTTAATAAAGACCTTACTGAACAGCAGAGAACTCTTGTAAGTCTTGGGTTTTTTAGCTGAAGTAAATGTTGTGTTTCAACCTGTATTGCAGAATTACCTCCACACTGTGTTGGTGCTGAGGTTGAAGAGTTATTAATAATCTCTAAGAATATGTGTGAGCTCCACTAAAACAGTCAGCTGAAAATTCCTCTTTTGCAGCCTGTCAGGAATAACACGTTTTGGAATAGAGTGTTCCTATTTATTATTTGTATTTTTAACAATGCACTGGGCTTACTGTTCTGAAAAAGGACTCTCTGGAGCTGAAGAAGTGTCCCCAAGGTCTTTGGTAAGGGAGTCTCCTTTGCTGTCTAATGGGAGGTTTGTGTGTGATAGCACACCAAGCTGAATTCCTGCCTCTTAGATTTCCAGCTCTGGAGTGAATCCCACCTACAGTCTGTTTCTGATTTCCCCTGGCTTATTGCTGAACACAGCCAATGCTTTCCTTGCCTTGTACCTGTCTGAACTGCTCATGCTGCTCATGCATGGGTGGATAATCTCCGATGCTGGATGCTGGATGTTAACACCACCCTTGAGAACTGCAGCAGGATGTCCAGCCATGGACTGAAGGAGGGGAGAACTGTGCAAGCAGTTCAATGACTGGCTGTCAGTTAACTGTTGTGGTGTATATCAGGAGGAAGAGAATTGGACAGGGTTAGGTTCTGTTCTTAACATTCCTGGCTAATGCAAGGGAATGTGTTCCAGGTTGCATTTGCAGTATAAAAGAGGGGTGCTTGAAATGGGATAGAGGCTGGCAGTCAGGCCAGCTGGAAAACCCTCTGCAAGATGCACAAATATATAGAATATGTTTAGAAATAATGGACAGGGAAGAATCACATGCACATCCTCTGGATCTAAGATGGAAGCTGGATACATCACTTGTTTGGTACCTGCTGCCTGTATGGTCTGCAAGCACAGCTCAGGGCACAGAGAGGAGACAGACCTGAGGGGCTTTGTTTTTGGCAGCAGTCCTGTGGCAGTAGTGCTAATAATGGGTAATGTTCTCCAGTGTTTTTTCTAAAAGAACAACCCTGGTTTTAAACTCCAGCTGATTAAAAGATTACATCATTTCTTTACCTCAGAACTAGTTTATTAAAAGTGGTGATATGATACAGCCCAGAGGTAGTATTCTCAGGACCAAGATTTTTAAAAACAGTAAGAACTTGTCTGTGCAAATTGCCAGGCTAGTATGCCAAGTAGAGGGAGAAAAGGGTTCTGGAAGAAAGAGACGAGTTCAAATATGCTTTTTTTTTAAAACTTGTTAATCAGTGATGTGTATTGGGTCAGGAAGTTGTGTTTCTGTAGAAAGAAAAATAAGACTTGACAGACATTCAAACTATTTGGGTGATTGATGGGTGAAACAGTTTGAGTTAGTTTCTTTTCATATGATTTTAAGAAACCTTTTTATGTGTGCATACACAAAGACTATATTTTTGTTTTTACAGTAAAGTAAATAAAACAAAATACTAATGTTCTTATTTGCAGAAAAAAAATCAGAAGGTTGTAACACTGCAAATGGCTTCAAAAACTTTTCTATTTTCAGCATTGTTGCATCCCTGGTTTACAATTGATTCAAGGTAGATGTTTTCCAAGGAAAGCAAGCAGGTTCATACATGCATGGATATTGGTTGCATTTTACAAGCAAATAAAAAACCCCAGGGATTTTTGTGTTCCTGAAACGTTTCATGACTTTTTCACCTTCTAGAAACTTGAACTAAAGTAAATTTAGTACAGAAGATTGCATGAGAGGTATAAACTTGGGCAGAATTTGATGTGGTTTAGACATGGAATTTGGTTTTCCCAACTTGCCTCGTAAGTCTCCCATCTAAGTAATCACAGCAATTGGTCAGTTGCTTTGTGTGGGGCTTAAATCATTATCTAAAAGTATCCAAAAGGAAAAGGTTATAAGTGAGGTGAAATTTTACAAGAGAGAAGAAAAGCGCCAAGTTTACTAAGGAAGGTCTGATATCTGTCCAAGTGTGGAGCAGTTGGAATTATGCTACATGGTTTATTTCATTGAAAAGAATATGTGAAAGATATCAAAGGGCATGGCAACCTCTGCTGCAGTAAACAAAGTAGTTCTAGCATGTATCTCTCTAATTTGTAGTTATTTAAAAATGGAAGATCATGTTGAGTTGGGTTTTTTTTAACTGTTTCTGAAGTTTCTGGCTGAACAAGATGACATTTATAATGAAGTCAGTGTTCTCGCATTAATGAGTGGTAGAGTTGCTTTACAAGATTTCTGACTGTGGCTTCCATTAGCACAGCTCCCAGATAGAAATGAAAGGGTTTGGCTGTACATATTATATCTGCTAAGTCCAGAGGCATTGCTTCTCTGGGATTGTGTCCTCACTCGGCAACCAGTGTGTGTGAAAGGGGGAGGTTATTATTTTACACAGCTTTGGCTGGATCCCTCTTGCAGAACCAGAAATTTCAAGGTCTTCAGAAAATCATTGGTGGCTTTTAAAGAAACTCATGGCCTAGTGTGGTGAAGCAAACAGTCCACATGACCAAACACAATATGGATTCACAAACCATAACCTGATCTCAGTGGCACAGATTTCAAACTCATAGTTTCAAGTAACATTAAACAACAACTTTTCCTCTAAATGTATTTTCATAAGAGGAGTTAGCCTTCATCACGTACAGAACATTTTCCTGAAACAATCTCATCCTGATCCTCTCTCTCTGGAACATTTCCTCCTTTTCTGCATGCAGGAGCAAGCACTGTCACACTTGGCACTTGCACTTAGAACCCCAAGAGCAGGTGAACAGAGCCCTGCAAAGCTGATGCAAATACCAGTGGAAAAATCAGACTGTCGAGGGAATGTTGAGCAACACGAAGGCTTATCCGCTCAACAGATCTGCTGCCTTCATTGGCACAGGATAACAGCTTGATATTTGCTCTCCAGTTCAAGCTTCCATCTTGTGAGGTAGTGTGCAGCCTCTGAGCCTTTGGGGCAGCTGTCTGATAGACTGCAGGCATCAGGCTTGCACAGTTGTTTCTTACAGGTGTTTCATTACAGGAAGTAATGAAAAATCTTTTCCTAAATATGCCACCTCATAGGTTCTATAATTGTCCCTGCTAACTGTTTTTTAAATAATTGCTCAGCAGGAATTATTTTAAAAGCAGCAAGGTTTTGAGCCATGAATGGAGATACTCCTTTTCTACGTAAGAATAGCACCAGTATATGTTTAATGAAGTTGAAACCTAATTATCTTAGATGATTTTATACTCTGTTTTAAACTATTCCTTTTTGGGATATGGAGTTGTAACGTAGTCACCTGAAAATTGTTTTTTGTTTCAAGATTCAAATTGGGATCTACCAAAAAGGTTTGGTAATTTAACATTTTTTGTTTAAATTTTGTAAGGTTTTCTCCTAGATCTGTCATAACCTTGTTGTCCTTTCCATCACTTCTAGTATCTTCCTATTTAGGGAGCAGTGGAGCTGTCACACCTCAAGATAGCCAGGGAGCGGCCATGTTGATATGAGGGCAGCTGGGGAAATCTCTTGTCTCTGAAAAAAACCGACGGTGGGTTGGATTTCTGGGGAGCAGGAATTCCTCATACTCTGGGCAGTGGACCTGGGAATCTGGAGTAACAGATGGGCCTGGCTTCCCCAGCAGCACGCAGGGTCAGATCTTTGGGCTATAGAGAGGGAAGGGCTGATGAAGCAGGACTGCAAGTTGTGTCTTCTGTACTCTCAATTTATGGACTTGTGACCGCAGTACGAGGATGCTGCAGTGGGCTTTTTTATATAGAGCTCTGTTGTACTCAGACACAAAAGGACCACGCAGACACTGTTCTGTCAGGATAGGGCCTGGGCCAAAAGAGAGAGCAAGGAAGGGCCAAGGTAGGGCAAGAAGAAGGAAGAAGAAGAAAGGAAGACCGGCCCGGCTCTTTATTTAGTCAGTTATATATTTTTTTAGAGACAACCATGGATTGGAGGATGGGGTTACCACCTCTCCATGACACTGGTCAGATCAAAAGTCTATCATAATTCTCCGCCTAACAAAAAGAATGATAATAATAGATATTGGTAGGTAAACATGCCTGATGCTTACAGTAAAGTGCCTGGGAAATTCTACTACAGGAATGAAAACATAGAAAGACTGCAAAATTCAGGGCGACAGGGCTCCCTTTCCCACAAGCTTCCTTAGGATGAATTTCCAAACGACATTTTAAAAGTATGAGTTTGCAGACATAAAATGTCTCTCCATTCCTCAACCTGATCCCTCATCTAACTGGGTTACTATTGTTACTCACGCTTCTAGAAAATTTCTTAGCAAAACCATTTCCTGGGTTAGCTGCATATTATTTCTCTTTCCTCTTATGAGGCTTCTCACAATGAATCTCTCATTGCAAGGATGTATTCATTCATATCTATATTCTGCTGAGACTGCCCTCTCTTTTTCCTATCTCTCTGTTACATGACACCACACTTCTGCTAAAGCACTAACACCGACCAGAGACACTATTCTGAACTGGTTGCCTTGCTCTGTCTTGCCCAGTATTTCATTTCATGTGACACAGTAAATGTTCAGGTGACTATTTGGGAAAAGCAAATGCAATATTTTCCCCACTACCTTTGTTTAACAGATGAGTTATTGTCTATTCTCTAGTTTTTAGCCTGTTATATGCAAAATTACCTATGGGCAGATTGCTTTCATTTCAATAGCAATTAATTCTTACAGCCAAGTTAGAGATTCCCATTCAAGATTTGAAACATCTGCAGTGGGTTCTTTCCAGGGTCACAATAGAGCTTTTGTATGCCTTGTTTGTGGTCACAGCTTAAATGTGAAAACAAAGAGTGACTCTGCTGAGATGAAGGATAAGTTTCTGTACCTTTGAGCATGGTGCCATCACCGTCACTTGTCCTAGAACCTCCCAGTTTGACCAGAGAAACATGAACACTTTCATCAGCAGGATAAAAAGAAACTAAATGTGTAATAACCAAGTGCTAAAGATCCTATGGTCCCTATTTGGTTTGTATGGTAGCACACTGGCCTCACTTTCAGACTGCTAAAGCAGTGCTTCCTAAAAAGCCTTGTACCCAAATTATTGTTGGGTTCCTAATTTCCATGAATCAAGCCTCACTAAGATAGTGAGCTTCTTTTGCAACAGTCTGTCTCTGAAAAATTACATGAGTACTGTAGAAGAGTTGGAGGATTTTGGTTTTATTTTGGAAAACATTGCCACTGTTTTGATAGATTTTTTTTTTTCCTTTACTATCTACTTCGCTTCCTCTACTGCTATGATTTTCTCTGAAAAGCAGTATTGTGTTTACCTAGTGACAGTGAAGGATAAGTTGTTCTCAGCTGTCAAACAGGAAACTACAATTTGTGTTTGACCTAGAAAGATTTAATGACAACATCTTTTTCAGTGTCAAATTGGAATGTTGGGGAACTTTGGAGCAATCTGTGAGCTTTTAAAAGGGAGTTGCTTCTCAATGTATGGAAAAATAAAATTGTGTGAGAGGGAAATTAGATCTTTCATTACTTGGTAGAAAGCAATAGGGAAAAATAAATTTTTTTTTCTTCAGCTGGTAAGGAGATTTACAAAAGCAAAGTAACATAAGATAGATTTTTATCTTAGTGTACCAGATATTGCTTTTTCTCCTAAGTGGAGTACCTAGGAACTACTGTAAAATTTTTCTCTCTGCAGAACAAGCTATAGGGGATAGTAAATTCTATGCTCTCAATTCCAATTGGATGGCTGACATCTGCCTTAGATCTGTGGGTTCAGAGATGCCCAGGTCAATCCTGAAGCACTTTACCATACTGAACAAGTCTGTTAGGCCTTTGGTCAAGCAAACATTGCCAGACATTAGCAGCTCAGATAATTATCTATTGCTAACCATTCTTGTTTTGAGCAAATACAGGGAGAAAGTTACAACTGAGGAACCTTGTACCATACTGCATGGTGGCAGATTTGGTTTCAGCATAGTAATACGTCTTTAACATTTCAATATTTTTCTCTTTAAGCATGAAGTGCCATGGCATGTATTTATTAAGGTTGTACCTGAACGTGAAGAAAAATAAATAGTCTTCTTTTCTTGCGTTGACCAGAAGTGCTGTTGTGTCATGCTGCAGAGCAGAATTGCTAGAACCCTTGACTGTGATAAAGTGTGAATCTTGTGGACACAATGTTTCTTAGACATACTAGTTGACTGCACTAACTTCTGCATAAAAACTTTTATAGTCTGCTGCGTGCCTATTCCTCTTTAACCTTAAGTATCTGTTAGATTCACTTTGTTGTAGTTAATAGCCTGTTTTTATACTGGCACATAATTACATAGCATAAGATGTTTGGGGATTTTTGTTATATTTTTTAAATTTCTTAGTCATAGATATATCGATGCCTCTGGTTGTGTGGGTCCCGTGCAGTTGATTGTGAGAGTTCTAGGACTTACTACACCCTGATACTTTAGGGCATCCATATAATTAATTCTCTTCTTTCTCAAGACTATGAACTTTATACTCTTTTCATTATACTAAATTGATGGTTTGTGCCTGTAGACATAGACTTATATTACATAGATACAGATATCATTACAGGGATTTTGTATTTTTTATTCACTGAAAGGCTTTTGTCTTAAAATGCAGTAGCTGTTCAGCTGATATTCTCAAAAGAATAGTCAGTTTCTCAGACAAGGAATCTGATTTTTTTACAGTGCCATTGACTGCACATGAATAATGTATGATTATGTCAGTCCACCTCTAGTATTACTTGAAGGCTAAAGTACTTAGAAAATCTATTTAATGACATTTTTAGCCAAGCTGCATTGAATGTTGTTGTGGATGATGTAATGGTTCTTGATAGCATTTGGAAAGTTGATGTTGTTAACTTATGTTTGTACAGCTTCCAGACAGCCAGTATGTTTAAGCCAGCTTGGTTATCTTACAGTTGGGACTTTTGGCAGACCATAATAAACAGGATTTCCAGTCATAGTGCAAGCAGACTCTGATTCCACTGACACATATTTGAGTGAAAGAACTCCAGATTTCCTTAGAGATGCCCTCCACATGTCATAAGACTGAAATCTGACTCCACTAACCCTGGCACTTTAGTCAAATAAACGGCAATAATTGTATGCAATTCAAGCTAGAATTTCATATCTGTACGGCATGAAGTCTGAAAAAAAGTAGTGATTAGAGGTAGTGTTTGCTTTGGGGATTATTTATAGATTTTACTAGAACTCTGTGAGCAATAAATGATACATCTATATCTTCAAAGCAGAGCTACATTATGAAGGCAAAACAAATTTTTTTTATTAGTTTTGAATTGAGCACATATAAGCAGGACAGCTTTAAAATGTTAACAATTTGAAAAGAATAGTGACATTCAAAATGGTATTTACAAAGCTGGTATTGACAGTAAAATGAATGCCAGAAGAGCTCTGCGTCTCCTGAAGAAGTAATAGGAACTATTACGTGAGCTTTTGAAAATAATTGAGAGATAAATGATTATTAATGAAAATAGACTGAGTTTTCACTGATGCTGAAGATTTAGAGGTATTTATCAGGAACAGAGCATTTATTAAGAAAAAAATGCCATACTTACTATTGACAAAGTTCTGTTCTGGAGCTTTGCACAACATGCATGGGCATAAAGAGTTCTTGGGATGGTAGCAGCAGAGAGGACAGTTTGTTTAATAAGACTGAGGAAGAAGCAGGGGATTTGACAGTCTCCAATGCTCTGAATAAAGAATCTTCATTATGTTTGTCATATTCCTCCTGCTGCAGCTTGTATACATCTAATCACACAAGGAGACAGGAGGTTTATTTCCTTCTTCACTCAAGAGCAATTTGGGCCTGATATGATGATGATTCGCAATGCACTTTATTAGAAACATTAAATAGAAAAAGGAAAAATTCATGTCCCTGTATACAGAAGCCATTAGCAACTGATTCTCCAGGAGCCCATGAAAAGATAAATAGGAACAGAACAGAAAATTCAGGAAGATCTCTGAAGTGAGAGAAGTCTGACACAGTACAGCAAGGTGCAGATGCACTCACTTAATATATGCCATGTGCGCTGAAGGTGAAAATATTTGGAATTAATTTGTCTTCACTAAAAGGATGGGATCTGAATAATGGTGACCTTCTTGCAGAAGTTAATGTAATTCTGAGACTGGAGGTAACCAATGAATGGACATGCTTTTAAGGAAGCCAGCAGAGACCTGGGGAGAATGTGTAAGTCTCTGAAGAAAGGCATGCAATCAAATAGGTATTTTGAGTTCAGTATAAGTAAGAAAACACACATAAGAAATTGCCTGGTTGCTATGACCTTAAACAAGGACCTTTCAGATGAAAGCCCACTTTGATACCATCAACTCACTTTGGGTTTAGCTTAACTTTAACCTAGCAGAAATGGAATATTCAGTACTGTCTTTGTGAAGATCACAAGGTTTTAGAAGTCCTAAAAGATCTAAGAGTCTGTGCCTTACAATATGATAAAATCAGTGTTGAACCCTCCAGTCCTACAAAGCGTTCTTTACTTCTAGCAGACAGATATATATATATTTAGTGATTGTCTAAGGAACACAATTTTCTTATGTAAGGAACAAGTCTTATGTTGCATTGCTTGCGATCAACCTGAAGAGTCTTAAAATTACATTTCGATTAAAAATGACCAGGGCCAGGGAATCTGAGACGCCTAGACCTCTGAACAAGTGATGTTAAGTTAAGCAATTTTATTATCTTCCCTCCTCGATGCCTTTTGTGTATATTTAGCGCTCTCAAAAGAAAAAAAAAAGCCAGTAGATCCTAGTTCCAGCATAATAACCCTGTGGCATGCTGAGTGAATGAGGGTTTTTTCCCCTTGTCGTGTTAAAACAGTTGAAATGTTCAACTATTGCTTGCTAAGAGTAATTGTCAGTGGAAAAAGAACATCAATACTAAAGATTAAAAATTGCCTGAGGTATAAGGAATTATTATTTTGTTTTCCTCCTTAGTAGTTAGTATAGTTAATTTTTCTTACACTTGGATGTAGATGTTATTTTACTTCTTGCACTTCTTACACATCTCTTCCATTGCAAATAGGGATTAAATAAATCTATCACTTAGGTCTTTTTTTAACCTGCCTGGAACAGACTATGCTTCCATTGTTTAAGTATAGTATTTGAATGGCTATAGTACAGATATGTAGCACAGTGTATTTAAGCTATTTGTGATCTTCTTTAGACAATCCCTTGGTTTGCTGCTGTGATGCCATTCTTGGCACTGCTTTCAGGAGCACCGAACTTTCAGACTATGTTCTTGGAAGAAACTATTAGCATCAAAAGGGATAGAGGAAGACTAAGCAGTAGCGGACTGATCAAACTTTTGGTGGAGAGGAAGCTGTTTATGAGGCATCAACATGCCCTGGAAGCAATGAAGGCAGGTAATATGTGCGTGCACATTAATGGGACTGCAGTTAGATCAAAGGCGGTAATTTTTCCTCGTTTCTTGGGCTGCTAATAAAAGGGAAATTACAAACTGGAGCACATTCAGTGAAGAATCACCAAGATGACTGGGAAACGTGCATTTGCCCTGTGAGGAGAGGCTGAGGGAATGGGGCTCGTTCACCCTGGGGAAGAGTGGAAAGCTAACAGTGACCTGTCAACACCTATTGAGGAGGTTAGCAAGGAAACAGAGCCAGGCTCTTCACTGAGATGTATGGTAGGAGAATGAAAGGCAAGAGCTATGAACTGAAAAGGGAAGATTCAGACTGCTAGATAGAGCAAAAAACTCTTTCACCTTGAAAACCTCTAAGCATGGGAACAGCATTTCTGGGAAGTCTTGACTGTAGGAGGATTTCAAGGCCTGCCTAGAAGAAGCCCTGAGCAACTCAGGCTGACCTTATGGCTGACCCTGCTTTGAGCAGGGGATTGGCCAGAGACCTCCTGAGGTCTCTCACGACTTGACTGGCCCTATGAGCCTGTAAAATGGAAGACTACTGCAGGCAGTCTCACAATCTCCTGTGAGCCATTTTGTGGCAAACAGAGTTCCCCTTTCCATATTCTATTATTGCCATGTTTAAGATAAACTAAAAATGTAGACAGCTGAACTGGGCTTTATAATGTACACCTAGAAAAACGCCAAAGGGTCAGTAAGACCTTGCAACTATATGTGCTGGACAATCTAGGCCCTATACTTTCTGGCTGCTTCCTAAAGGCATTTTGGGCAGAAGGAGACAAAGTTTGGTTCAGATTAATCTTCCTTGCTTGCTGATCAGTTCTTTTGAGACAGAAAGGGACCAGACACAGTAACCTATATCAGTGATGCATTGGCATAGCACACTAATGCACCAGTTGTCACAGGGATCTGATTACTTGAGATGTCACTGGGCTGAGGATTTTTAGATGTGATCAGGTTTGAAATGCAAAGAGTGTGATTAAACAGACCGGGTGTCAGTGTTGGGACCACACTTTTCTAGCTGGCTATTAATGTGACGTAAGCCAAAATGAGAAACTGTGAGTTACACAATAAAGTTGTAAGTTTGCAAAAAACAATTAACTGACTTCTATCCTACCTTGACAGAAAGTGCAATGCGACTTTGGAAGGCTGTTTGTTTCAGAGAAGTTTGATACTGATTTTAAAAGATTCCATACTCTTGCACTTTTTGATATTTCTCTGTAGTCTTGGCATCCTACTCTGCCCAAACTTACAGCTTTGTCCTTCTCTAACATTTACTGTCTTGCTGACTGCATCTTCATATTCACCTTTTTAAACTCTTTCATTTTTAGCTGTGAGTTATTTTATCAGAAAAAACTCACAGCATTTGCATCCTATTAAGAAACCCTGAACTCGTTTTTTATGGCTGGTACAATGGTGACAATCATTTTCATTCGCACAGAAATTCATTTCAAAGCTTCTAACAAATTGGTGTATGGTGACAGGTGAAGAACTTTAATTTCATTACTAAATTGCGGTCATTTCAAAGGGTCAAAATAAGCATCTCTTTAATAACCTTGCTCTCGCAGAAAGCAATGTAAAAAGTTTGAAAGAGAGTAATTTTAAGTGTTTCCTTTTTAATGCATTTTAATATAAAGAAAATAATCTTCGACTTCAAAATAATAGTTTTCAGAATCCTCATGCAGTTATGATTAAGTCGTAGCAGGATATAAAAATGCCATATTGCATAGGTATTTGCTGGAAATATTAATGTATCTGTAGTGCAGTGCACTTGGAAGAGAAGTCACCCACCAAACTCTGCTAGCATGTCTTCTGTGTGTAGTGCTTTCAGTCATGTGTGGGCAGACTCAGGGAATCTAAATAGGCTAACTGAAGAGACATGAAGATGGCCTGTTTGCTCATAATCTTCACTCAGAAATGTATTAAAAGCAGATGGTAAATCAGAGGTTTTCTTTGTCTAGTCACTGGGAAATTATGCTCAGGAGTAATGTTTTGAAGATGCACTTGTAATCAGAATGACGTTTCATTTCATCTGCTAAAAGTTTGATTACAAAGTACAGGGATGGAAAGAAGAGATAATTATCTTAAAGCAGTGAAGAATACATTGGCTCCTCTCTGAGCCAGTTCAAGTCTTTGTGAAACTGTAGATGGAGCTTGATACTCCTGATGCTGCCAAGGGCAAGATGTCAGCTGCAGTTGCCTAGTGGGACCTTTCCTTTCTCACACTAACCATGTTCTCCAACTCAGCCTCCCTCTCTGTGGTTGCAGCAGGACTGAAGGGGAGAGAAGCTGCTTGTGATGCTGACATTGGTGGAACCCTTCTCCAGCCACAACCACCTCGGCATTCTTCTGTCAGAGACATCTTTTACTTATACCTGCAGTAAGGGCTCTGTCTCCAGGCTGGCCGTTGTAAAACCAGTGTGGACTCTGGATCATGGAAAAACTAGAATAGATAGTTCCTCCCTTGAGGATATCTGGTTTCAAAGACACTTCCTGTGAAGTTTTTTTCCCAGTTAGATTTCCCTGGTTTTATGTGAACTGAAATGCCTCCATGGAATTCCAAGACATGAAGGGGAACAGGTGACTTAATTTATAAAGTAAATCTTGTTGGAGGGCAGTCTAGCTTTCAGACACAGAGAAGCAGACATGGTTAGTGAAGTTGATGGTAATGGAACCTAAATATCTCAGTGTGATTTTACTTTTAATTCTCCAATATAAAAGCTTCACAAACCTAAATACAGTGGACAAAGTCTAAGAAAGAGCTTATCAAACAGAAGACATCAAATAAATTCTTATGATATGACTTATCTCCTAGTTAGTATCATTTCTCAGAGCTTTATTAATGCAGCTTGTATGTTAAAATGATAGATAAGTGTCTTGGTTTGAGATAAATTTGGAGGGAAACATCTGAAATGAATGTCGCCCTGTCAGAAGGCAGATTTCAGCAGCCCCTCCCCCACCAGGTTTGGAAAGAAATTCCTTGGAGTAAAGCGAAAAAATCCTATTTGTTTAACAAGCAAAGTGCACACAGGCATGGAAAAAAGAATGAATAATGTTAAATATTAAAGCCTCTCGCTGTGGAGAAGACCTGGGAAGATTTCAAAGTCCTTTCTGTGGGTGTGGCTCTCTCCTCTCTGGAGCTGGGGTGCAGCTTGGGCCCCTCTGGGCTGCGGTGTGAGGCCTCCCGATGATGTTCTGGTGTTGCTGAACAGTCTGGAAAAGAAGAAGAAGAAGCGAAAGTCCCAGGGAACTCTAATGAACAAGAAGCTAGCTAGAAAGCAAGCGCATGCCACTCTCTTCCCTGCTGCAGAGAGCCGAGAGATGGGAAAAAGCAGGAAGGCACTTTCCTCGGCTCTGTAGCTGCAGGAATGCAGGGCAGTTATCTGTGGTTTTGAACACAGGCCGCCAAAAGAATTCCACTGGCTTCCCCCCTCTCTCTTAAAGACACAGAAAGGCACAGGATTCATGCCTGGGCATAGAGCAGGCAATAGGGGATACAGCATCATAAAGTCATCCCAAGACAATACGTAAGCAATTTTTCTTCCCTCCATGTTGTATTGAACCCTGAACAGTTTTCTGCTTCTCACATCAATAGATATTTTTCCAGCAGAATCATAGACTGTTTATTTTGATGAAAGTTCGATTTCTTATAGAGCTAGAGCAGTCCCTAGTTCTAGAGATTAACTGCCTTTAGGTACTGTTTTGGCACAATGCTAATTGTATCCTGGACAGCTGATTCAGAAAGCAACTTGTGTCTCAGACAATAAAAGACACTACTTGATATAACTGCAGGATAAATAACAGGTTCTGTACACAGATGTCTGCATGTCTGGGTATTTATAGTTATTTGAATATCCATACACAAATTTGGTTTATGTGGTTGAAGAAATCCTCAGGATTATAGAGCTACCTCTCCATTCCCTCTCTTGCTCTCTCTACTTCCTCCAAGGAAAGACTACTGCTCTTTCTTTAGCGCAGCTGATATAAAGGTTTTAGGCTTTAATTTAGGCTCTCGTGAGGCTCTGAAGCATTAGCTTGGGTTTAACTGCTTATAACGTCTACGTTTTCAGATGCAGTGTTTTAGAGCTTTGAACTAGAGTGAATGATAAGCTATACATTAGGAGGAAGGAGTTGGGCGAATGTATCTGGTCCTTCTTACACTTTCTGAAAGCAGAACACTTCACAGCTGCTCATGAATGCACCACGTTTCTATTTTAGGGTACACCTCCTGGCTATTAAAATAGCTGCAGAGCATGCCCAACACAGTGTTCAAAGGCTTTGAACTTTGCTAGGTCAGAAGTCTTTCAAAAGATCAGGAGAGCTGAGCAAGGACCATGTGCTTGGGCAAGGAGCATTTCTCACATCCCACATAGTTTTGAAGTAGCCTTGTTGAAAAAGAATAGAATGTACAGTCTGGTGTTCTACCTCTTTCATATAGAAACAGATGGTGGATTTTTTTTTAAGTGTCCCCTAAAGGTATGGATTTTATAGCTTAAGCTGCATTATGCAGCCTCTCAGCTTTACAAAGTTTGTTAATTTTCAGGTGCATGTTGTACCTGACAGTGCATTGAGGGTGGAGGCAGAAACTGGGGAGAGACACTATGACCTGTGTCACTCCACTGACCTTCTGTGGAGTTGTGTTTTCTATTGAGGAAGATGTGACATCGCACTTTAGAAAGAATTTTGTTTTGCTCTTCCCAAATTTCAATTGTATAGAGCAGTCATAAGCATTAAAGCCATGTTTCATTTCAGCAGGGATGCAGCTCAATCTCATTCTATATTTAGTCAACTCAGAAGGATAAAACACAACTCTACTTGTCTTTTATATATAACTGACATCCACAGATGCTCCAGCACAAGATGTAGTTACTGCTTGTGATAAAAATCTGACGGAGCAGTCAGAGCAGGCCAAAGCTGAAAACTTTTGCATTTACACTTTTGCTAGTGGTTTCTTTACATGATTGGAGAATTGGAAAAATCAATGGAAGAAGAACACCAAGGTTTGCCCAACAGAAGATTAACTTCTTTGGCTTGGGGAGTCCTTAAGTTGCTAGACTCTGGGAGAAGTCTGTTTGGCCTTTGCTCACAATTTTCTAGACAGCTACTGCTGACAATGGTAGCAAGATTTGACTTTTGTAAGATTATTTGCAAGGTTGCTTATAATACCAAGCACAGAAGAACTGAACCTTTTTCAGGTCATAAGTATATGCTATTCAGATGTACACAGCAGTGCATAACTCCAGCTGTAGCATTTGGAGAAAACAGTATGCCAAGCTGAAGAAATTATGCCTTCATTGAAGTACATTGCTCAGTTTTTACCAAAACAAAACAGAAACAGCCAGAGACTTCCCCCAGGTGGTCCTTGGGATGTCCAGAGGATAATCACAAACTGAGATGCTAACATTTCTACTGGGTGCCAGAACAGAAGTTTGTGGTACTGCTTCTAAGGCAAAATAGAAAACATTCATATCCTTAAGTGAATATTTGCTTATCTTCTTTACCAAATGTATAGGAAATTAAAAACAAGTGGAGATTCTTTTAAAAAGATTGACAAGAAAGGAACAGGGCAGTGGTATGTGTACTTCTAAAGAAATTGTGTCAATCTAAGAATTAAGATGGATTTGGAATTCACAACTAAATTAAGACATGGATGTAATAGTGTATGTCGACATCTTACTGGAAAGAAGGCAATCAAATAGACATTAATGCCAAATATGTGTATTAGGTATAATACTAATGTAAGTCAAAGGAGATAAGATTCTAATTACAGTAGTCAACTCACTACTGCAATTTATAACATTAGAATTAATGGATTGAAATTCCAGGTGTGGACAGGACGAATGTATTACTTGAGCCGCATTAATGACTGCTTGACTAGAATGGTAGAACATACAACTCCTCGATGAAGGGTGTTACAAATGCACAATGTAGACTCAACAGGAAATTGGAAAATCACTTAGACAAGAGACCTGTCAGAGACTGCTTTTGTTGACATTTTGGTCATTACACAGGCTCTGCTGTGTCTCAGCGAGGATTATCAGCATTTCGCAGAGTACATCCTTCATTATTTATACACTTCACCACATATTTGTTAATTTCCCTCCTAGTTTATAAAACTGGAAGAAAAACTCCACGTAACACGATGTTGAACTAGTGATTATCAGACTGATGACTGATTTAAAAAGGAACTGCTAGTAGCAAGACTTTTTCCTGTGGGAAGCAGAATGAAAGCTCTCCAATTTACATCTCCTAATAAAGTTTTGTGTCATAAAGTGCTCTTTCATTTATAATGTACTAGGTATGGTTCTGATTTGTAGTGCTCTTTGAAAAAATTTATCTAAATTTCATTGTAGTAGAACTAGATCAGAACCTAATATTCAAATTTTTATCTTCTATATAATTGTAATGTGCTGAAAAGTATTTAGATAATTTTTGGATCTGTGAAACAACTGACATTTTTGGGTTTTAAACGGCATTTTTAACCAGAATAAATTTGTATGTGGTACAAATACAAATACAAATTCATTATTTTTCAAATAAGTTTTAGCTATTTTTATGATTGAGGATACCTTACTCTTGCCAAGAGAGGAAGACCAACTGGATTCATTTAAAAGTGAGTAAATCAGGAAAAGCAGTAACAGCTTCGGAGAAAAATTGTGCAGAAATATAAAAAGCAAATATAAAATATGAGGATTTGGATCTGGAAGTGAGGGGGTTGTCAAATGTCTTTTAAAAAATGATGTGTTGACGCTGAGTTGAGAAATTATAGCACTTTTTTATGGGCAGCTGAGAAAATTCTAATACCAGTAACTCACTGAAAAAATCCTTACACTAAACCAGCCATGGTGACAACGGTGACTGCTGTGTAATAAAGAAGTTGAGTCCATTATGAGTCACCATGCAGGGAATTAGAGGTGGGTTTTTGTTGGGTTTTTTTGTGAAATCAAAGCTGTGTCTTCAGAACACCTAGAACCTGTAGCATACAAGCAAGTCCACTAGGAAGAATATAACTTTTATTACTTTTTATTACAAGCTCATCACACAAAGTTTTTCTTGGGGTTACAGCACTGCTTGTTTTCTTGTAGTTTTGTCTTGATTTTCCTCAGTTATTAATGTGCTTTTTAACAAGGTTCTTTTTTTTCCACAGATTCAAATTCCCATTTACTCATATCCATATCTTAGGAGGTCTGTAGTTCCCAGAAGGAGTTCTTTTTGTAATGTTTCTCTCTGTGCTATTTCATTGGCATATTTATGTCTAAGCAAAGTTTAATAATGGAAATTAGGGGAATTGAGCACTGCAGTGTGGGAGGACGAGAGAAAGACAGTGTTCTATTCTGAAAGGGAAAAATTTCTTTGTTGTTGTTAAAAGAATGTGGGGTAAGAATTTTTTTATTCCTATGCTTTAATATATCCCTGGTGCTCTAAAGGTGTCTGTCTATAACCCTACCATGTCTTGTGCCATTGACAGTCAGTTGCTTCTGAACAGTGGCTTGGACAGTCATATGCATAGATAAATTTTTTCTAATCTTTAGCCAAAATTTCTGTGGAGATAAGAAAAAAGAAAAAAGGGAAAAGAAAAAAGAAAAAAGAAAAAAGAAAAAAGAAAAAAGAAAAAAGGGAAAAAGAAAAAGAAAAAAGGAAAAAAAGAAAAGAGAAAAAAGGAATGAGAGGAAAAGGAAAGGAGAAGGAAGAAGAAAGGAGCATAAAATTTTGTCAGGATCCTTCTGTCAGGGAAGAGATGATGCCCTAAAAGAAAAAAATCAGCTTCCCATATGTATATTCTGGGTAAGATTTTCTTTGCTGATGTTTTTTACCAGCCTACAGCTCTGTTTCCCACATTCCCATCGGCACATACTAACTTATGTGATCTTGGTCTATAGCCCTGGTGGTTACAAAAAGCAATTTTTAAAGCAATTACAGAAATTCAAAACCCAGATGCAGCTAAAAAGAATTCTCAATGCATTATTTAAAAGGCAGGAGAAGCTTAAATTTTTAATTAGTTATTAGACTTGAAAATACCTATTTAGAGGAAGCCTCAGGTTTTGACTTCCCAATGGTGTCAACGTTGGAATCTAGTGAAACTAGTCTAGAATCCCTCTCTCATGCTAAACAGCAGCTGAAAACAAGAAACCAATGAAACAATCCTCCCATGTGAAAAAAAGTTACTTTACCTGTTAAGTCTGTGTATGCAAACATTGATCTAGTGAAAGGTGTTTGAATAATTGATTTGAAGCCTGATCTTTGCAAGGGAGTTCAGAAAGGTTTTAGTTGATGCAGAATTATTTCCATCATGTCAGAGTGTTTTCTACTTCAAAAATTTCAGCCACTGTCTGCTTCCCAAAAAGCTCAATGTGATTAAGAAATTTTAAACAAAACTTCTTCTCAGCTATAGGAGAATGAATGGAAAAAAGACCTCAACCAAAACAAATTGTTAAAAACACCCTCTCATACTCTTTCTTTTACACTGGTAAGGTACTAAAGTTCTTTGTAAACATTACCCAAATGACTTAGAAGTGTTGGCTAATCAAAGGTCCCAAGAAATCCATTGGATGTATGGGGAAAATATGTCATTTCCCTAACTTTCCCAGCAAGGTTGTGATAGACATGAGAAGAGAAGGGCATCCAGTTTCTGAAGACTTCCTGAAACAGGGATTGCTGCTCTAAGTCAAATGTTTGTTGAAGGCCCCTGTGATTTTATCTGCACATATTTTAATTTTATTTTTTTTAGTGATTACTTCTTAGATAGGAGATATCCTGAAATACATTGATTACATAGCAGATGCAATTTCAATGGAGAAAACAAAATTGTGCATAATTTTCAAATTTTCCTGAGTAAATATGTTCTCTAATAATTATTCATCCACTTTCTGCTTGAACATTCAGGAGCAGTAACACTTTCCGCTTGTCAACATTTGCACAAAGACCATTCTATCAAGCTGAAATACTGATTTGGAATACTCAGGCTGATTCTGTTTTGCAAAAATCTCATGACAAAACTGCTCTTATCATCTGCAGTGGAAAGATTAGGATTCATAATCTAGTTTTCTGATAATGTAATGATGCAGGAGTTATGATTACAGCTCTTTCATAATAGCAGAGAGTGAGTTAATTCAGCCTTTTCTGAGATACTAAAATGACAAATATATCACTTAATTCAAAGTATGACTACAAAGAATCGCAGCTGGAATGGCTCATAAATACACAGCATCTCTTGACTTTCACTATGTTATCAATGTTTCTTATACAGTACTTTCTTTATTGCAACATTGCATGTTACTATGAATGTATTTTAGTAATTTTTTTAATAACAGGTAAGAAGTGGATGTTAGTTGCACTTAGTATCTGTGGTGGTTTTAGCAGTTTGGGAAAACTTCTGTGACCGGCACGGAGCCCATAGTTGACAGACAGGTTGTTAGACCAGTTAAACAAGCTGGTAACGCCACTGTGATGTACATATTTAAAGGAGGAAGCAGGGGAAGTTCCTTTTTCCAGTTTCCCCACCAAGGGGTGGCGTGGTGGGGAGGAGCCCCCAGGCAGCCTCCCGGAGCAGGCCACCAGGGCCCCCCCGAGCAGCAATGCAAGGCCGGGCCACTGGGAAAGCCACCCCAGAGCCACGAGCAGCCACGTGGACAGAAAACCCCGACCACCCCACGCTGAGCCCGGGATTGCGCGGCTGAGATTCATCTGAGGCCACCACGGCCCACGTGGGACCAGCGGGCCCTTCCACGCAGCCAGCGCAGCTCGCGCCAAATCGGAGGAAAAAACACCACACAGCCAGCAGTGAGAGACAGGGCGAGTCTTTCCCGATGCAGAGCCCAGACAAGGTCAACTTCACAGCTGCAACTTAACAGACACAAACTTTCTTTCAAGTCAGAGAGAAAAGAAAAGTCACGTGAGAAAGAAGAACATGGCAACACCAAGATCAGTGAGGGAAGGGAAAGAGAGGAGGCGTTCCCAGCTCCGGAGCTGAAATTCTCCTTGCAAGCTGCGGTGAGGACTATAATACAGAAATTTGTTTTTCCCTATGATTCATAAGATGAGGTATGGGGTGGGGGGGTGTGAAGAAATCCACACACAGCCCATGTAAAGAAGGTGCCAGAGACTATAGATGCCGTGAAAGGCTTTTAGAGATTGAAGAAGAGAGGCTTTGCTTTCAGGCTGGAATAGATCATCCTCAAAAGACTAAAACCCCATGACTATTATGACCCATGATGGCAGTGTGGGAAGACTGCAAGATTCATGGGAGGTATATTTTTCACTGTAGCAGATTCGGGCAGACTGTTGTTTGTGAAGTGTAGAAACCACGCTGGAGAAGTTCTCAGAGAACCAGCTTCCGTAGGATGGATTGCACAGCACAGCAGAAGAAACTCTTTTCCTTAAGCATACTGGTAAAAGACTCTTACCAAATGAAGCACTGACCAAAACCCCATGTTTGTTCCCCTTGCACGGTTGGGTGGAAGGAGGGAGGTACTGGAAGAGAGGAGTGTTCTGAAAGTTTGCTTTGGTTTCTCGTTTTTCTTTTTACTTTTAATTCTGTTGGTAAAAAATTTCTTTAATCTGTTTAAGTTTGAGCCTGTTTAGCCTTGAAGTTTTTCCATTTTCCTCAATAATCCTTATTTCACCTCATGAAAAATGAACTTTCAATTTCCCCTTCTCTGCTTAGCAATAGCAGAGGCAAATAAGTGAATAGTTTTCATGGTGCTTGGTGCCTAACCGGCATCAAACCTCGACAGTATCTTATTTACTGGATATGGATATCGTCTTCCAGTCTTTTCAGACCTCTGACCTCTGCACATTAGTGTGTTCCTACAGCATTGCAAAAAGCAAATCAGAAATCAGATATTCTGATACTATAATATGCTGTAGTATCATCTCATCAGTTTTTAATTCTGCCACTTACTGTAAGCCCAAATTGAATTTCTGGCACCAGAATGGATGACCTCAAAAATGATCCCAGCACTCCAAATCTGAAAATATTGTGTTCACAGATTGAGGTCAAGGATTAGCAATATGAAGCACAGTAACAAAATCCTAATAGAAGCAAGCCTTTCCTCCCTTCCTATGCCTTTTACATCCTGGTCGCTCCATAGTCATTTAGTCAGGCTGAGTCATTACAGTGTTATACAATGGGGATCCAAAAGGTGTTGCTTTATAATCAGTGCTGGAAACAAGTTATATATAAAAATCGGGCTTTAAAAGTTTGCAGGGAAGATGTGACCATCATGGCTCATGCAGTCCAGAAAAATTTAGTAGTAAGTAATACTTACAGGAACAGTAATCAAAGGATGCCGTGGAAGTAGGCATCATACACAATGAATGTAAAAAACCTGCCATTGTCCCAGAGCCTGAGGCCTGCTCGCTGGGCCTGCCTGCTCAGGTGGCTGCTGTTTAGGCTGTGCTTCTGGCCGATCTTCCAGTTGATACAAGGGTGCAGGAGAGCACACGTGTATGCAGTGTACCATGAACCATGCCATTTCCATTCTCAACGATGTATGGAAACATGGATCCAACATCCATACAGTTCTCTGGGAGAGCCACGATGATGGATAAGCTTTAGGGTGTTCAGCACTCCCTAATGCAGTGTGGTTGGACTAGAAGGTAGCTTAGAGCCTGGATGAAGGCAATGGTTTTGGTGTACTTCTCTGCCCTCGGTCTGAGCAGCAGCTGGGTCTGTGGATCAACATGTAGAGAGACATTGGGCATGTCTGGGCTACAGCAAAGGCTTGAGGATGTAATACAAACCCAGAGCATGAAGAAATAGTATAAACTCTTAAATAGGTTATTCTCAGACAACAGCAGAAGGGAAACATTATGCTAAGCTTAGTGTGATGATACAAAATTCCTTTGAAAGAATTCTATGGTTTATTATTTAAAAATAATAACAACAATATTCATGTTGTCTGTTTCCCCACAGAGGTGAATCTCACCATGTCCTTCATCATCTTTTCCAAGAAACATCTCTTATTTTCTCTGGCTTTGTGTTGTTAGGGCAAACTTTTACATTCCATTCACTACGTCTCTGCTTTCATTTCACTTTGCAACTATTCCTTCTTTGCATCAGCCTTGAATATAAAAAGAACTTTAATACTGTAGAGTTGCATTTAAATGAAAAAAAAGAAAAAGAGTGAAAAAAAAGAAAATAAGAAGACATTTGGAACACCAAGACAAATGAGTATTTATTTGAACATTTCTACAGCCCTATTTCTTGAATGCCATGCTCTGCCTTCTCTGCATATGAAAAAAAAATATTCACTTTTCTGTTTTTTCAAGTGTTCTTCTTTGCATGACGGTGAAGTGGTTTCAGCAGTGAGAGTGAGTGAGGTGACTTCATTCCTGACAGGAAGGCATGACTGGCTGATCACCTGTGTTCCTAGCCTGGGAGACACCCCAAGGAATGTGGGAAGGAAATCTCCCATAAGCCCATTCTCTGAAGTACAGATACAGTGCATTAGCTGCAAGGATGCAGCAGGAGCAGCTTGGGGAGTTGCTGGGGAAATGTTCTCATCCATTTCTCCCTGCTTTAGCTCTTGCATGCCTCCCCTTCAGTCAGTCCTGTCCCTGGGTCCTTTGAAAGAAGTCTTTGTTAGGCAATGTTCTGCAGGCAGTTTTGGTTTCAGAGTAGCTGTTAGTAGATCTGCAGTGTACATAGAGTCTTTCAGAAACAAAGAAGGAATAATAGAAATAATAGAAATATAGAATAATAGAAAACATTTAAGGGGTTGGGATAAACATGGTTTCACCCCCTTTTGGCTATTGTTCAGACACATTTTATTGTAAGCCAAGGCTTGAGTATCGACCTATAGGCTGGTGTCCCTTCCTGCCTGTGTATGTAAAAATAATTTGATAGGCTGAATTAATCTGGTCTGCAAAAATCAGTATGCATCTCTTGCCCTATGGTAGGACATTAACTGAATCTCCGTCTCTCACACAGGGTAGTGAGTCCTAATCTGTCAGAAAGTGGAAATGTGCTGACGGCGTTAAATCTGTATAAGCACTGGGAAGATGAGCAGAAGAATGGGAAGCACCTTGAGTTTTAAACATTGACTTGTTCTTTGAAGTTCTGTTGCTCTGTTTAAGAATTTCATTTCAGACAGTTGGCCTGAACACCTCTCTTTTGTTTCTGAATGATTTGCTAAATGGGAAAAAAGTACTTTGAGTCTCATATACATTAGAAAAAATTGATTTGTGGGTAAGTATTATTGAGCTTACATTAGAAGGCAGCTTCTTTTTGCCCTTTTTCAGAAGATGAAGCATTTCTACCGGAGGCTTTCATCCTCATTTCTAGATGAAGCCAATTCACAAACAAAGGTCAAACAAAGCATCTAATTTTTTGGCATTTTCCTACTGCTGAGATGATGTACTCTTTTAGCCTTTCCATGAGTCAGACTTAATGAACAAATCTGGTAGGTTCATTGGCATATGCTCACCAGCCAAAATCCTTAGTGGTAATGGCTTGTTATTCCATTTGTCAAACAATTCAGTAAATACACTGTGGGAGAAAAGGTTCTCCTCTCCAGGGCTGCTAAGGAAGCTAAAATGTTTCTCTCTTCATCTTTGCTTAATTTTACATTCAGTTAATTAAATAATTGAGAATCAGGCCTTAAAAATATGATTGCTTTATTAATAATGGATGGGCACCATTAGAAAGGGCTAATCAACCTGTTAGACTATTTCTTTAATAACATGTGCAACATAATGTTAGCATTGTAAAGCTCTCATTTGAAAGGATATTTTTCCCAGTTGGTTGCATTTTCATTATTACTGATTCACATAGTGCAAGTGGTGAATTTAAATCCATTTCTCAACTTATCGTTGCTATCAACTGAAATATACTGGACTGGATTTTCAACAGGTGTAAGGTAATATAGCTTTATTTATGTGAGATAAATACACTGATTTATATTACCCAGAACATTAAGCTGCAGTTCAGGCCAGCTCTCAGCGGGAGTCGGGATCAGTCACCCACCCCTGGCTGTCTCCAGTGTACTCCGCTGGTCCTGTGTGCCCACTTCCTCTCCTCCACTGCCTGATCTGCAGGGGCACTGCCTTTGTGTTGCACAAGCCACTGGTATAGCTTTTCTGGTTTTCTCCCCAGCCTTCATTTCAATTTGTGCAATTAAGCTAAGCATGGCGCCAGCTCAAATTTAGTTATAATCAGAGCCTGAGACTGGCTTTTCAAACTCGTTTTTCCTGTGTGTTCTTGT
Source organism: Machaerirhynchus nigripectus (assembly GCA_013397975.1). Lineage (NCBI taxonomy): Eukaryota > Metazoa > Chordata > Aves > Passeriformes > Dicruridae > Machaerirhynchus > Machaerirhynchus nigripectus. The sequence goes on along the minus strand of VZRQ01002919.1, from coordinate 96,456 downwards.
GTGTCAGCCTCTAGCACGCAGCAGCAGTTTTGAAATGCTGCATATAATCAACGGTTTGGAGATGGAGCATTAGTAAAATTGAAGAGGACTTTATGATGTGTTTATTAACTGTACTGAGAGCTGGATGGCATTCCAGAGATCTACACACTCTTTCCCTTAATGTAATTTTTTTTAATAAACAATGCATGTTAGTTACACCCCATGTAGGAACAGCATAAGCTGGGGCATGCCTTTAAGTTGAAATGTGTAAAATGGAAGAACAAGATGAAAGTCAGCATGGGCTGAAAAGTGCTTGGCAATTGATTTGTGTTTTGTCAGTCTCATTTTTTATTTGCAACCATCGTTGAAAGAGACCTTGTCAAGCTATATGCTGCAAATGTGCTGGTAATCTCATGACTTCCTGTCATTTCTGCTCTAAACTGCACCCTAAAGTTCTGGCAATATAGCTAAGCAGTAATAAAGCCTCATTTTATTTTACATAAATATGTATATAACAGGTGTAATTAGACACACACACGTAGTAATATGTGCAATACATATGCACACATGTATACATTCACTGTATGCGTGTTTATAAATATCTTTCCAGCAAATACAATATTTGCAAGAAACTCTGCAAATCCAATATGTCAACTTTTGGCAAGATTTTCAGAACCATTTTTCTAGTCTTTGTATTTTAATTTATGGTATTCTTTGGCCACTGGGAAGAAGCTCTTCCTAGAGGTGTCTCCGCCAATGGACCAGTCTTTTTTCAGTTCCTCTGAGTGCCCTGATAAAGAACTGCAAGATCTCATAGCACACTGTCCAGGAAAGGGAAAGAAAGATACCCTTAGTCAATGTTTCAGCTGCCAAAGCTAAGTCAGCAAAGATACTATTAAATATATGTATACACCCATGTGTGATGTAGGACCTTACCAGAGCCTGGGAGAATCCCAAGTATAGGGCCCTGTCCATGTGTGCAGAGTGAACAGCAGTGCAAAAAAGTCAAGTGCCTCCTGACAGTATGTCAGTATCTGCAAGAAAGGATTCTTTGTGAGCTTTTCCGATTACACACTGAAATCTTGTTTGCTTTAATCTTGGCCACGTCACCTCTCTGTTCTGTCCACGATGTCAGCCTGAAGGTTTCCTTACCCTTCAGATAGAAGATGAAGGGAAGACTGAATACTGGAAACCTCAGGTTTCCAATACAAGGTGTATTACACCATAAAAAGTTATTTAGCTACCAATAGTTATAAATCCTGTGGACTAATAGGCTGGGTGACCTTGTAATCTACCTACACACTCACTTTGATGTTAAATGTTGGGAAAAACACTTGACAGGCTGCAGAAGAAATCATGAATTCACATGAAAATGTGCTTTTTACAAAGTTCAGCTAGAATAAAACAATGAAGGAAAGCTTTTCACGCCTTTCACAAAAGAATATATTTCACCTGTGTTAACATTCCGCTTTTGCCCTTGCCTTCTGGCTTAACCTTTTCTTAGGCTGTATAAGACAGTCTTTTGTTGAAGCAGATAGTGGAAACCTTTACATCAAAAGATAGTACCATAATAAGATACAGTGCTGTCTAGCCCTAATTTCTTTCTACTTACCTTTTCTTTCCTTCATGTATTTTCATTTCTTTTTTACCTCTGTTGCAGCTGCTTCACCCATTTTTTTTATCATGACACTAGCTGAAAATATGAATTGTACAGGCTAATAAAATAACTTTTTCACAATCTTTTTCACATCTCACTTTTATTCCTCAAACTTCAAACCCAAAAAGAGAAAACCAACAAGAAAATAAAATCACTTATTACACAAAATAAACCCAGTTGTGAATGGTTTATTCTGTTTGCAAACACCATTCTTCCCTCCCCTTCTTTCCTGTTCTACACAGATTCTGGACTTGCACCTGCAACAGCAGCTGGAAAAAATGTTCTTTCCTCCCATTAATTGTTTTTAAGATATTGCTGGGAGAGGTTTTCCTTGTGACATAGTGCAGAACACAATTAACACTGCTAATAATTTAGGTCATTTTAGAAAATCTGAAAAAACATTATCCAAGATAATTCACTGCATTTCTCTCCTGTTATGAAATAGAATCACAGAACAGTGCAAATCCTGCCTGGCCTTCCTGCAACACACTGTAAATGTGTGTACAGTAGGCTTTTGTTTTTCTGGAGGTCTCTGCATTATTGCTCAGCTGGGAGCAGCTGACTGTTTGTGCTACAGCCCCAGCTATAGCATGAAATACCTTCTGGACTGCTCCACACCTCTGTTTGTTCCTGCATTTTCTGGGCACAACATATCTCTGAGGCTTCAGCTTGACACAGGGAGATAAGGATGGCAAGGAAGTGCAAGGAAGGGTTTCCAGGGCCTGGAGGGCAATGTGTGCCTGTGGCTGGAACCAGAAATGGACACACCTCTGCAACACCACCCAGATGAGGTGGTCTGACTCCTCCTGATTACCCAGTTGGGACCTTTGACAAGCAAAACTCATTGAAGAATCCATGTAATGATGTAGAACAGCTGAAATAACACCTCTATTGCTAGTGAAGGTTAAAGGGTAAAACATACATAAAAAAATATTTTAATATTACCATGATTTTCTGTCTTCATACAGATTGAAAAGCAATCCTCCAGAAATATTAAGAAAATAATCTTATTCCTCTTAGGTGTTTTTGTCTGCTGCCCTCTCCAAGAATATACATTTAAAATCTGAAAAATCAGAATATGATTCTGTGTCCATTCCTTCACCCTGACATGGTGTCTCTGGCTTCAGTGCCTCTACATGATACAGCAGAGAAGGGCAACAGCAAAACATCCCCTTCCTAGCTGTAGCTGAGTGGTTATTTCCCCTTTTTCTTTCATACCCACCCTGCACACCTGATGTGCACCAGCAGCTCCCAGGATCTGTCCCATCAGTTGTCTCTGAAATGGTTTTTCCCCCATTTTAAAAAACAGCTGCTCTTTCTACTTCAGATCTTGCTTGTTATTGATTACCTGCTCCTTCTCAACTTACCTAATCATCACAAGCTTTTATATTGCATATGGTTCTTCTCTCAACTTACAGTAAGGAGTCTATTAGCTATAAATGGAAAATTGAACCTCTTCCATCTGTGGGTAGCTTATTTAGCCAAGATAGGTTTTGCATGTAAATGGAGGCTATTACATGTCAATTGAATTGAAAAGTGACTCTTAAAACCTTTTATTAAGTTTCAAAATTATTATGCCCTATGCCTAAATTAAGTTTAGAAGCATTTCATTTTCATTTTTGTTTATCTCACTATGTAGTCTTATACAGCTAATTAATGTCTTTTTGGCTTATTTGGTACTCTCAGAAATACTTTCTCAGGCAGAATATAATTGAAAAATGAAAAAATAAAATTTTGAGTAAAGATGATTAACCTTCTTCATTTATTATTTTCTAAATTTACATATTTGGGGGATTTTTTAATCTGTTTAAGCAAAATAACTTGTGAATATAATCATAAACTTGTGAGGGGTTTTTGTATTGATATAAATAAAAAATGATGCTGTGCAAGTTCTGGGTCTAATCTTTCTGTGTTTTATGCTGGAGTAGCTACATACAGAATTTTTAAGGCTTTGCTTATCATTTTTAGGATGTGGAAATCTCTGATGGTGAGTGCTTTACCACATCTTCCATGGGGCTTCAAATGGTAATTAAAGCACTTTCAACACTGGCCCTGTGTCTATGTTGTAGTTGGTGACATCTTTAGTTGATTAGTGTAATAAGATTCTCTAAAAGTGTCTTGAGCTCAGTTTTGGTTGTAAAATTAAGATGAACCTGAGAAATTGTAAGTACTTTCTCATCTTGGTATCTGAATTTACTGTAACAGAGGGAAATTTAAAAAAAAATAAAAGCATTGTCTCAACATAGTCTGGGGTTACCGTTAAACAGGATCAAATTTGCTCATTCCGAGAGTCTGATATTAAAATCAGGAGTTCATTTTGATATGTTTCTGAATTATTCTTGCCGTGACTTGATTCTTCTCCCTTGAAAATTTCATTGTGTTTATCTGATAAAAAAGTGGGACTGGTTCTATTTAGATAACCTGTGATTTGGTTTAGGATAGTAGATGAGCTTGGAGTGCTAAATAGCTGATGATCTCACTACAGACATGCTCTGAAGCCATATTGATTGAAACATTTAAATCACAATTGAACAAACTGGTTGTAAATATCCGGTGCAGGAGTTTTCTAAATTAGTTTCTCCTTCAAAAGAAGTTGGAGTTTAAACTTATTAAAAATTATTATTTTTATATGGCTTTTTTTCTAAATTAAAACTGAATGCTTCAGTAGAATTGATGTTAATCTCCTTGAAGCTGGAATACATTTGTCAAAATATAAAGCAGATCAGATGTGCATCCACACCAATATCACACTGGTATTTTATATATTTCATAGAAACTGCAGATGTTCAAATAGGTTATCTAATATCTTAGACTGCAAAAAGATACCTATGCTGTTTCTGTGAATGACACTACTGTGGTCATCCAAGGGGCGTACACTATATATATATTTATAATTCCTTCCAAATTAGGGGACTGGGAAATCACCAACCTTATGAAGTTCAACAAGGGAACGTGCTGGTTTCTGCACCTGGGATGGAGACAACCCTGGATGTACAGACAGACTGGGGAAGGAGATGCTGGAAATCAGTGCCATGGAAAGGGACCTGGAGGTCCTGATCAAAGGGAAGTTGACCATGAGTCAGCAGTGCCCTGGCAGCCAGGAGGGCCAGCCCTGTCCTGGGGGGCAGCAGGCACAGCATTGCCAGCCAGGCAAGGGAGGGGATTGTCCCGCTCTGCTCTGCACTGGGACGGCCTCACCTCGAGGGCTGGGGGCAGTTTTGGGTGTCACACTATAAAAAAGACATTAAACTGTTGGAGAGCATCCAAAGGAGGGCCACAAGGATGGTGAAGGGCTTTGAGGGAAGCTGAATGAAGAGCAGCTGAGGTCACTTGGCCTGTTCAGCCTGGAGGGGACTGAAGGGAGACCCTATTGCAGTCTACAACTTCCTCACAAAGAGAAGAGGAGGGGCAGACACTGATCTCTTCTCTGTGGTGACCAGTGACGGGATGCGAGGGAATGGCCTGAAGTTGTGTCAGGGGAGGTTTAGGTTGGATATTAGAAACAGGTTCTTCACCCAGAGGGTGGCTGGGCACTGGAACGGGTTCCCCATTAAAGTGGTCACAGCACCAAGCCTGACAGAGTTCAAGAAGCATTTGGACAATGCTCTCAGGCACATGGTGTGACTCTTGGGATGTTCTTGTGCAGGGCCAGGAGTTGGACTTTGCTGATCCTTGTGGATCCCTTCCAATTCAGCATGTTCTGTGATTCTGTGATTTGGGGAGATTTTAGTTGCAAATATTTCCCTAGGTCTTCTTTCTGGGAAGTGGCAGTAATACACATGTACACAGAAGTCGGAGTTCTGCACACTTTGGTTTTGTCCCAACTTGGGTTAATATCTGAACACGGAAATGGTTCATCTGAAAATGGTGAAATGGTGTAGCTGATACAGTTGTTATACTTGACCCTAACCATTTGTTTACTTAAGCTGCTACTGTAGTATAGTGACATTTTCATTTCACATCTTCAGGAAAGTCCTTTTCATTTTTCTAAAGACTTTTAACATTGTCCATACTATTTGGGAATCATTTTTGTTGCCCTCATCATCTCCTTAAATGTTAATATTTTCATTTTTCCCTTGATAGCTGATCTTCAAGTCTACTAAAAGTTCATCTTATGTGCTTTCTTCTTTTTCTTTCAAAACTGTTTTTAAACAATACTTTTGCCTTACCTTTTTATTCCCTATTTCCATTTTTAAGGTTTTGTTTAATTCCCTAGAATGTCAGCTCAGTTCACCTGCCTCCTACAACACATCTTGTTTGAATTTAAATCTTGACTCTCAAGTAGCTACTGTGTCTCAAAAGTTTCCTCTTTTTTTTGTATCCTGAGTTGCTTTTCTTTTGGAGCTGTGCAGTCAGTCATGTTTTCAGCTTTCTAGCACTTGACCTCTGCAGGATCATTATTTTCACTTGGTTCCCCATATTTTTCAGCTTCCTAATGTTTATGCTTATAAAACTAAAGTTACTTCAAAGGAAGCATCTTCCACCCTGTAGTATATGCTGAGGTTGAACTTCTTGTTACTATATTATATTATATCTTAGGCTTTATATCAACAAAAGTAGTCAGAGTAGCATGCACCTACATACAAGAGCAGATAGAAAGCTGGGGGAAAAAACGTTCTCAGAAATTAAAGTTCTCTAGAACCTGATAGTCAGAAGAAACCCGCGTATATCTATGCCAGGTCTTGCATTTGACAAGTTTATGAACTCTGGGAATCTTTTATTTTGTGCTTGAGAGAGGATTCAAACTGCACAAGTAAATTAAACACTTCATAATATCTAGAAATACTTAATTTCAGGGATCACAGATTTTAAAGGATCCATGAGGAAAGCAGCCGAGTTAGTATTTTATATAACTCTGTCTTGCATCCATTATGACTGGGTCTTGTAACTTCTTTTAAAATATATCTGCAATTCCTAAGGTTATTGATCTTGAGAGAAACTGGTGAATTAAGGTTCTATTAAAAAAAGAGCTTTCCCAGTACTTCCAATGTTTGCAAACTAGACCACTCTGAATATAACTTGAGAGTTCTGGGTAATCAGAAGATGTTCAGTGCAACAGTCACAGACTGGAACTATCACTGGCTAAGTCATGAAGTCCAAACTGGAGTCTTTCAAAGCTCTTTCAAGTTTGTTTTTGTTGGGCGCTTTTTCTTCCCAAAATCGGTGACACTAGTAACTAATGTTCAATTTTTACAAGTTCTGGTCATACAATTGAGGTACACTGTGATACCTGTGAGAGAAAGATCCAAAGTTGATGTAAGATAGCCAGATGCTTTGATCTGACTATCTGTTGTTCACGTGAATATTTAGGTATGCTTCTGTGTGGTGCTTATTAGTGCAACATATGAGTGATACATGTACATTAATATTTTTATTTTTATAGTTTACAGCAGAATAGGTAAGTGCTATGTATTTATTTTCGAATGAGGTGAACAGCACAGATGAAATGAGATGCTCCAGGGCTGACAAGAAACCTTTCAGTAGTGCTGGGAATGAAACCTTGCTCTTTCCAAGTTCCCCTTCTCATGGGACACTGTTAAAACTATGTGCGCAGCACATAGGCACGTGCCCAAAGGCAGTCAGCTGTAGAAACTGAGCCTGAGGAGGTAAGAGGAGGTTGTGACCACAGGCATGTTTTCTCTTTTAATACAACAGAACAATTCCTCTCTAAATTCTTCTGGACAAATGTCAGCAAAAGGAATCAACTACCTTGTTTCAGATATTGTTTCTAAGAGAATGTAAATACTTTGTCCTCACAAAACTCACTCACAAGTTTCTATTCATTCCCAGGTTTCAGGAGCTTTTAAAATCTGTCAGTCACCTTGAAAGAATTTTTTCTTCCTGCTTGATAAAAGGAGTTCCCTCTTCTTTCACTTAAATTGAAAAATATCACAAGCCAAGTGGTGCATTATGGGTGGCACAGCCATTCCTACAGCCCTGGCTTTAGCTGTGCAGATATTCACACAATAGCTCCAGAGTTTCCACAAATCTGGTCCAGATAGTCTCAGAAATAGGCAATCGTCCCTCCTTCTCAACACGCTGACCCCAGATTAGCAGTGCTCATATGGAAGTCCTTCTCCTCAACCACTTGCTTCAGTTTCATGGAATTACCTTTATCAGTGAAGCTGATGCCTCCTGTGGTCTACCCAGAATCTGCTGCTTCCCTGCTGTTCATGTTTGGAAAAACCAACCTTCTCAAAGAAATCAATGTCTTCGGAAAAAAACTAGAGCCTGAAAGCAAAACACGATGGTTAATCAACTGTCTTCTTTTTCCAAGAGAGACTCTGGGTTTTTCCCTGCCTAGTGTAGCTGACCACCAAGTAGGGGATATTTGTCCATATTTTACAGGTGAATCACTAATATAGCTATATTAGGAAATTATTTTTAATCATTGAATTATGTCATACGATCCAAATAATGCATGACAGCACATACTTCAGTAACAAAAAATATAATTAAAGTTCCTGGAGAGGAGCTTCTTTGTTCTGTAGAGGAAAACAGGCAGTTGTTTGGGGGCTTATGTTTCTCCTCTTGCATTCACAGAGGAAATCTGTTTGCATTTATCATATCTGTCTTCTTCCTGTACATCCCTCAGGAAACATTTTTTTGAAGACTAGGAAAAAACAAAACTAAATATGGCACAATAATATCCTCTTTTAAGCTCAACACAGAAATTTATATCTATTATCTAGCATATATTATTTTAAATACCAGAAAAAATTATACCCTAGAATGAGCTGTGCAGCACATTGAGTTTTAATCTTCTTCTCCCTAGCAACAATCAAAAGAAACAATAAGGGCAATAAATAGCCAAATAGGGCATAAGAAATGAATAAAAATAGTGGCTCTGTTTGGGGAAATGGATCTTTAATCACTTCTCCTCTGATGTCCCTAAAATTGAAGGTTAGAACAATTAACAGTTTCAAAGAGCAGTTTCAAAATAGCCTCAGAAATGGTCTTAGTCTGCAGAACAATAGGCCTTTTCTAAAATAAACATGATAATACCATGGGGATCTTGCTGACTTCAGGAAGTTCAAAAGACATCCATTCTCCCACACACAGAGAAAGGAGAAGCAGCAGCCTCAGGCCGTGTCTTCACCGAAAAAAAGGCATGTCTTTACACTGCATTAAATTTAGATGGCGGAGGTGTTGCTTTACTATGACAGTGGGGGCAAGAGTAAGGTAGTTTTAGCTTTGTCATAGGCAATTTGAGGTCATCCTTGAGCTGAGGTACAAAGACAACCTCTATGAGGCTCAGTAATAATTTAAAGCTATGGGTTTAACAAGTTTTAATGGCCATCCTGGGTTATTTATTTAAATGCAAAATGGAAATGGTTCCCCATATCCATGTGAAGTCAAACCTGAATATGTTGTACACCAGCAAGCTGATAGCAACCCTATAGCAGGAACTAAAACTGCAGCTGCTCCGACTTTCTGTGTTTAACAGAAGTTATATTAAAATAAATGATGGTGTCTCTTTCAGTGCAGGCTCAAAGGGTGGGTTTTATATTTCCAAGGGCCAGTCTCCAACTGAAAGGGCTGAGTGGCTGAAGATATCTGTATTTGGGTAAATAAGTGGTAGTCTAGGTAGCTCTCTGTTGCATTGCTCTTTGCTCTCTACACTCTGCAAGGGAGCTGAAGCATGTTTATTCAAATATTCACTGGTATTTTGTTGTGTTGGAGGTAAATAATACCACGTTCCTTTTTCTACTGTAAAATGTTATCTGTAGTGTGCAACTAAAATGAGTATTTTGTTGCTTCTTTTCTTCTTAGCATTGAATGCTCATCATATAAAATAGATCCTGCTGACAGAATCCAGCATGGTCTTCAGCTGTGAACCACTGTGATAGGGAAATTTCTGTTACCTCCACCAGTGACTGACTAGTGAAGCAGATACACTGCACTTGTTCTTAGAGAGCTTGCTGTCCCCTGAGCATCATTTTGCCTCACTTCCCTCTGCACAAATGACTGCAAAAGAACTGAGCCTGTATGTTGGCTGAGCGTGTAGATAGCAGCAGACTCTGTAGATAGTGGTGCATGGAAATCTCTAATATCATCTGCATGTCAGTTGAACATCATTGATGATCCAGAGGTAAAATTTTGTTACATTTTCCTTCAAAGAAATTAATTAGAAACATGAGACATGTGATGCTCAATTGGTTTTACTGGTTGAATATTGTCTCCTTAGATAGGTTTTTGAAACAATGAACACACCATGAACAACATTTGCAATTAAATCTTTATAGCTACCCTCACAAAGAGTAACTTTGCTACAAGAGATGAAAAAGAAAAGGGTGCAAATTTTTACTTAAATTCAGTCTTTCTTTTCTTCTGTGAGTAATTTTCAGGCAGAACTGCATTTCTGTCAACTTATTTGTTGCCAAAGATCGTGTCAGAAGCCCATTCTGGGTATGTACTATAGCTCTGTGGCAGCACTTTGTGTTCAGAAAAAGTGAAATTTTAAAGATTTTTAGTGTGACATCATCACCGTGAGAATATATAAATGCTTCTACAGGCTGGGGAAAGAGTGGCTTGAGAGCTGTTTGGCAGAAAGGGACCTGGGCATGCTGGTTGACATTCAGTACAATGTGAGCCAGCAGCATGCCCAGCTGGCCAAAAGGCCAGTGGCATCCTGGCCTGTATCAGGAATAGTGTGGCCAGCAGGATCAGGGAAGAGACCTTTTCCCTGTACTCAGCATCGGTGAGGCCACACCTCGGGTGCTGCATTCAGTTCCGGGCTCCTCGCTTTAAAAAGGGACATTGAGGATGTGGAGCATGTCCAGCGAAGGGCCACAAGGCTCATGAAGGGACTAGAGGGTGTTTTACGGGGAACAGCTGAGGGAGCTGGGTTTGTTTAGTCTCAGAAGAGGAGGCTCAGGGGGACATCACTGCTCTCTACAACTCCCTGAAAGGAGGGTGTGGTGAGGTGGGGTCGGTCCCTTCTGCCGTGACTGCAGTGAGAGGATAAGAGGAAATGACCCTAAACTGAGACAGGGGAGATTCAGATTAGATACTAGAAAAAAAATTCACCATTAGGGTGGTCAGGCATTGGAATAGGCTTCCCAAGGATGTGGTGGGGTCACCATCCCTGGAGATGTTTAAGAAGTGCTTGGATCCGGCGCTGGGTGGTGTGGTTTAGTGATTTAGGGGGTACAGTGATAGTGCTGGGTGGAAGTTGGACTTAATGATCTTAAAGGTCTCTTCCAACCTTGACAACTCTATGATTCTATGGTGCTAAGTACATCAGTGACCAAGATCTTTGATGCACAGAGAGAGCTTGTCACAAATGCATTCTCTCCTTAGCCCTTCAGACAACTCAGACTTCTATTCTTCTCACTAAGCAAAATCTTCTTGCAGAAGCTATGCTCTCTCTTGGAAATTATACTTCAGCAATCACATATTCTAGTCTTCACCTCTTTTTTTTCTCTTGTCTTTTTCAAAAGTCATCTTTACCTTTGAATAAATGATGTTCACTTGGCCGGCTAGCCTAACCCAAAGCATTCACACTTTATTCTCCTTTTCTCCCTCATAAGCATCACTAATATGTAGCGCACAAATTCTTTGCATATGGGTTTGGAGTTCTTTAAAAAGCTAAGAGGGAAGAGGGTAATTACAGACAGGTACTGTTGAGGAAAAATTCTTTGTCTGTGTTGCCAGAGAGCAGCTCCAATACCATGCGACAAAGTCAGAGCTTTTGAGGAACTGGAGGTCTTTCCATTCGACTAATGGATTCCTATAGTCCTGTTGAAATGGTCAGTGTGATGGTGCAATCAGGGTTGACAGATGCCCAGTGCCTCCCAGAGCAGTGATTTTGTTTCATCTAAAGAGATAAAAAGCAATACTGCCTGACACAGCAAGGTCTTTGGAGCCTTTCTTAGCAGGATACATCTTTCTACACTTTGCTCCTAAGCGCTCAGTATCCCATGGCAACCTCTTTTCTTCAGGGAGCTTTAGATTTTGACATATCATTAATACATGAGTTGCAGGAGCAAAGCTGCAAAGCTGGAGATTGGTTCATGGAGGTAAATAGCAAGGAAATTTAAAGGCAGCCTGAAACCAATTTTATGGTACTTCCTGTGGGATTAATGCCTAAATTTGTTTGTCTGGTAATGAAGAAAAGTTATCACCTGCAGGTGCAGGTAGAAAATGCAGAGGAAAGGTGTTTTTAAAAAGGAGTGCTGCAAGATAACAACATCACCAACCATTTCTTAAAAACCAGTGTATTTTAAAACATTAGCTGCTAATTGAAGAAGAGGGTTAGTGAAGTTCATTCAGTATGGAAGTACTGCAACCTGCTTGACTATAGAGTAGATATTATTGAGGGGACAGTGGGACCACTGGGGGAAAAAAAGTAGGGTGAAGTATAAGCTACATGTAGTCATGTATACTTTGGTATATAACAGACTGAAACACTTCAAATTACACCTGACTCCATTTATTCCTTTAGTATGTTGAGTCTTCAGCTCCTGGAGGGTAGTTGTTCACTTTTTTGGCTGCCAGTTGCTCTAGCAGAGGGCAAAATATGAGCTAAAAATAAAAAAATTAATATGGAGATGATTGTGGTGGTTTGAACCTGAGCTGATGGACAGTTGTTCAGACCAATAACGCTTCTCGAAATCTACATGTTTAAACTGTGTGGAAGCCTGGGAAACTCTCTCTTGCTTCCGGCCCTTGGACAGGTAACTGGGCCTGCCCGCTCAGCCCCAGCAGGGCTGGGGCCATGGCCCACAGCTCCGTGCAGGCCAGGATGGCCTCCCCTTCTCAGGTGGGCCGAAATGAACTTTTACAGTGAGACCAGCTCCAGCTGCTGCCCAGCAGAGATCATGTGACCAACTGAGAGATAAGTTCCAGCTGCAAACTCTGGGTAAGATTAACCCCTTCTGAACTGTAAGTTCCCCAGAAGAAATGAACCTTGCAAACATCAAGTCTCTCCCAGGTCAGAGGAAAGAGAAAGGCAAAGGCATGTGAATAGACCCCACGATAGTGACACCAAAGTCAGTGAAGAGGAAAGAGCTGAAGCCCAGAGAGAGGAGATAGAGGAGATGCTTTAAACCTAGAGGCTGAAATTCTTTTGTAAAGCTATGGTGATGGACTATGATACATCAGAGAACCCCTTGTAATTTTGTGATACGCATGGGGTGTAGAGTGTTCAAACTGTAGCCACAAGCAAAGATGCCTGTGCTGAAATAAGTAGATGATGAAGTAGCTGGGATCCAATGAGAAGCCTGAACAGCAAAATAGTGGTGAAGTGAAGTAGCTGTGATCCAGTTGAGAAGCCTGAACCAAGAGATAATGCTGAAGTAAAGACCATTGCTCCCAGGGAAAAAGAAGACCTCTGTTCCCAAGATGAAGATGATCCTAGAGGTAGATGAAGAGAACCTTTTCTCTTGAACAGCTCATCCTTAAAATAGCACCCCATTAGCTAAGATTGAACCCTCGAAAACAGCTGTGGGGAAAGCTGTAAGCCGAGGGAAGGGACTTCTCACATGCCAGCAGAAAACCACCCCGGGTGGCTGCTTGTGCTGTGACGTGGAAGCCATGAGAAGACTCCTTCTTGTGGAGAAGCCCCATAGCATGGGCAAAAGAGACTCCTCTCCCTAAGTGAACTCATGAAAGACTATTACAAAGGTGGTAAACTGGCTGAAATAATCCCAAGTTTGTGTCTTGATGTTGTAACTGGGAGGAGGGAGGAGGATGGGTGGAAGAGAAGTGTTCTGATGGTGCATTTTGACCGTTATTAATCTTTTTTCTTTTAGTTCTGTTAATAAATGTCTTTATATTCTTTAAGTTTGGAACCTGCTTTGCATTCCTCCTAATTCTTATCTCACAGAAGGTAAAAGATGTGAACAAACCCACTACAATGATAAAGAGCAACCACCATATAAGCTGACTGTAGAATTCGGGAATATTCATTGACTAACCTCAAACTTTACTTTCTTTTAAGCTCAGAATATGATGATTGACCAGCAACATCCAAAACCCTTTTCCTCTGGAGTACACAGGACCTTGCTTAGCAAGAAAATTGCAAGTGTATTAGCACCTCCACATGCTTATTGTCTGCCTATAATGTCTTATATTAATATTGGATTATATAAGGAGGAAAGATGCATGGATGCAGGCATGGAACCAGATTCTTCTTTTATTTATGGGATGCAGATCTTAGTTTCCCACAAGATGCTTGCTGATTCACCTGAAGGCAATTTTTGAAGTAAGAAACAGATCAACAAAGGAATAGGAGATGAAATACATTCATGAATTTTATCTGCTGCTGTCTCTTGGTGCAAATTTGGAAGAATATGGCTTCAGATTTAAAATATAGTTGTTTGGGGTTGTGGGTGGAAGGAACTCAGGAAGAAACTCAGGAACTTCAAAAACCAATACCTTGTGGAATAATTTTACATGGAATTGGTAGATGTTCATTTACTCCAGAGGAGGCATGAAAAGGAACCTGTATACTTCATCTGGAGAGAATAGATGATAGGTTGCATAAATACTTTACTCTTATGTCTTATTTTACCAGAGCTGACACAGAGAAAGGTGTCTGAATGCATTTTGGAAAGACAAGCTTCTTCTGCCCATACTTTATTGCAAGGACATATCTGAAGTTGCTGATCTAGTAAATCAAGCAGAAGGTCCTGCTTCGTTATTTGTGATTAATAGTTTAAACATAAAATGATGATAATTTGGATTGACATGGTACTTCATGGTACTCCTAACTTCAGTTAGGAGATAACATTAGCAAAGACCATTCTCTCTGAATGCACTTGAGTTACAGAACATCTGAGAAATGGTAAAAATAACATTTTAGATATTGAACTTTCTAAATTAGAACTGACATTTTGCATTAGTTCTTCAGCCCTAAATTTTGTAAATGCGTCTAGAAGATTCTGGGAGAGAAATGTCGTCATATGTTCTGATCTCTTACCCAGTGTAATTTTCCTTAGGAAAAAATAATGTTTTAGACAGTAGCACAGCTAGTTTGTCCATGTCTGGCCTGAAATCTCAACTTTTAGATGTTAGGGAAAGACAACAGGATGCTTCTTCCTAGAGTGTTCAAGAAGCCTTTCAGAAAAAACAAAACCAACAATAATAAAAGAAATATCTGTATGAAAAGCCTTACCTAAGCTAGCTTTTGGCTTTATTGAGCCTGAAAAAATGACATGTCTAATCGGAGAAATGCCTCCAGCAGATATGAGATCCCCTCTAGAAGCTGTTGAAATGCTGTGGCTCTTCAGAAAATAGCCATAACCTTGGAAGTGCTGGGCACTTATATAGATAAGGGTTACTGCTATTTTTTCTTTAATCCTCCTTATCTGCGTATCTGATGTACCATTTAGAACACTAAACAAATCTTTTGCACAATGTTGTCTATTTGTATGGCCACAGCCACATGGCATGACTTGTTCATCCCTCATATGCAAACTTTTAGTGATTAAATGGTGCTTTTAATTCTGGGAGGTTTTACTGTAAGACATCTAACTGTAGGTTTTCCATAAATCTATAGTTCTTGTGAGAAGCCAGTAGAAGAAACTTGATAGTCCTTATGATCACATGGGAAAGTGTGAAAGTATGGCCTTGCTGCACTTTGGAGGTTCAAAGTCACATTTAAAACTTCCTATTTTGTGATTAGACAGCTTGTCTTTGGCTACTAATCATTGTCCTGTTTGGAGCTGATGATGGAAATGAGATCTTCAGCTGCAGATGGGGGTTGTAAATGCAACTTTGAGATAAGCAATGAAAGCTACAGTAACCTGAGATGTGTTGTCCTCAGAACATTAGAAGTGACTTACCTATGGTGGCTATCATGGTCCAATACTTTCCCTTCTTTCCATGTTTTCCAAGGACTGACTTCTCACAAAGCAGATGGGAAAAGGTACTCACGAATCCTTCCTCCTTTGGGGAATGGCAGCTTTTGTGCCCACAAATGGAACATTCAGGCCTGACCTAATGAGGTGTGGGGAACGAGAGACTTCACAGAGGCTATGAATTGCTGGGTGTATGTGAAAGATGTGAGACTAAATAGGAGAAGATTGACTTAGAGCTTGACTTAGAAAAATGTGCTCTGGTATACTTTATTAGGTCTCTAAAATACATTCTTCGGGTATTTTATTCAGCAGGACTTCTTGCTATTGAAAGATATTTAAATGATAAGGGGCCCAGAGAAATTGCAACAACTGAAAAAAAATCTGTGTAAGTACGCTAGTTTTGTTGCCAACCCATCAAGATGAATTGTCTGTATGTGAGATGCTTTTTATTAGGGTGGTAACCAGCAACCTCCTGCATGCCTTGATCACATTAACATCAAACAATCATATGGCTACTGGGGAAAAGAAGGTGCAGCTGTGAGTGAGTAGTGCATTTCATATCATGTTTTTTTAAGAGGCAGATTCCATGTCAGAAACAGTACAAACAACAACAAAAAAGGGGCTCTCAGCTGTGACCAGGCTTAGGTGAACTGACTGGCTGCAGATGGCCTCATGAATAATAAAACAAATAAGTGATAAAAGCATCTTCAAATATCCTTGCCGTATTAAGAGACATGTACTTGAATGGGTCTTGCTGTCTTTATTAATTTTAGTTTCCTAAACACAGTATGTGTCTGAAACTCCCTTGTGATATGACTGAGAATTTTTAATTTTCAATAATTTTAAAGGTACTGAAATGCAAGCACAAAGAAGGGGTGAGAATGATGATGTGTCGCATCCTTTTCCTCATCCCTCACCACTTCCTAGCATTGGAGATTCTCAAATAAGTTTTGTTGCATTAATACCTGTAACTGATGCTATTTTTTATTTGATTGAAAGCTGCTTACAGATTATGCAAGCAGAATAAAGGTGCTGACGCTTGCTCACACAAGAAGTGGCAGCTGGAAATTGTCGTGCGTCTCCATACATGCCTAGAGAGAGGGAAAGGCTGCTGATTCAAGCAGCTGTCTTCCTATGGTCTTACTAACCTCAACTTCCGTGGGCCTCAGAACCTGATCCATTTGGAGCAGTTAAGCAAGCACTTAACTGTTAATGTCTGTTCTGTACCCCTTCTCCACCCTCATTAACTCAAATTTATATTCTGATACCTCTATGAGTCAAAAGGGAGCATGTGCTGTGTGTGATGTAGCACATCATCAGCTGGGACTGTCCTTCCACTGGATTCCCATTTGGGCAGCAACCTGAGGCTCACTGTCTCTCAGGTATTTTTGCAGCAAAGCACAACTAGATCAAAGCCAGAGAGCAAAACAGAGTGCTAGGTGTAAAAGTTATCTTCATTAGTTCTACACGTCCTTCTGATCTCTCTGAACCACTCAGCTGTTACAGGGCTTCATAATACTCCTTGTCACCAGGTGCTCTTCTCATTTTGCTGCCTGGATGGTGACAAGAGAAATGTTTTCTGCTCTGACCACAGATTTGTGTGGCCTTTCTCTGTGGATGAATATGCTCATGATCTCTATCTATTCTTATTTTAGTCCCCAAGTCTGAAGTAAGCTCAGAAACTAGGCAACAAAATATTTGAAACTATTCAAAATAGATAAATATTTAAATTTGGGATGGCTGTTACATTGGGTCTTAAGCACTTTGTGTTTTTTTCAAGCAAGTAAGCAGTGTTCTTGTGGCACAGATGAGTAATGCAAGGTGTCCAAGCAGGGTTAGGATCTTCCATTAAATCACTAATAAAGTCAGAAAGATGGACAGGCTTTTGGCAGCATGGTTCTTTATCTATGTCAAATATACAAATGAGTATGCAATAAGGAGTGCATTTAGCAAGATGTGTTATGCTTTAGTTTTATCTCTTTTTTTCTATCACTTTAGTAGGCTTACATTTAAGGAAAGATAGAAGACAATCCTATTTCTGTCTGACAGAACCATATTCTCTAATAGCTTTATTTTTTTCAATACCCTCTTGCACATATATGGCCCCTACATGTTTATGATTTTACCTATAACATGATTGTGTTACCTGTGCATGTAGCAGCACCCCAGTGCAATTTTACAGAATTCTGATAGCTATGAAAGCATGCCTACATTTCATAGCCTGTTTGCAGGAAAGGTATACTTTTATCTGTATCTTAGATGTGCAGAACCAGAAACCTAAACAGAATGAAAAAAAAAGAAGCCTGTAACTATTTTCTTAAACACGTAGAATTGAAAAAACAGACTTAGGTTCAAGTGTTGATTTGGATGATATATGTAACATCAGAAAGGCCCTGGCAGTTCAGCCATTTTATATTCTGATATTATTCAGTGGTCAGTGTCAATCTATGATCCAGACCAAGGCAAGGAGGAAATAAGAAGTATACAGAAGGGAAATAAAATTTATCTCCATTTGTCTAGTCATTCCTTTCTCTCAAAGGTGTCATTGGGAAGGATCATCTTCATTAGTCTTCATATTCTTGTAATATTAGAACAGCTGTCACAGAAAGACTTTTAAATTATACTCTATCTGATCCTGCATCTTTTTTTCTTAAATGATGTTCACTGTCTCAAGCTGTCAGTTAGTTTTTCAGAAGATATTTTTCATGTCTGATCTTTTCAATGACTTTATCACTTACCTTCACCTTCTCACAAAAGTCTTTGGAGTAGTCACAGTTAAACATGCTTAGGATTCCTCAGAGTTCAGTAGAAAGAAGACAAGTAGCAGAATTAAAACAGCAATGGGAAATCAATATTACAGTGCTGGACTCCTGAAGATCTATGGACCAGGGAATCAGGATTCTCCGAGGTGCTGTGCAGACACTGCACTCCCTCTACACACGTGTTCTGCCCTGTAGCTTCCTCAAAGAGTTGGATGGGAAACAAAGCCGGAAGGTCATGTTTTGTTGTCCTGCAGGCATGGAGGCATTCGTCACAGGGCCAGGGCTTTGTCTGTGTTGTGTCAGCACTTCATCATGTTTCATTTCCTTCCTGTCTCTCCTACCTGTACGTGTGGTCAGAAACATTTGGAAAAGAAAATAGCTTCTGCTTTCTGACTCTTGTCCTTCAGCACGGCAGATGGCGGCTCAGTTTCAGAGCGTGCTCTAGCAGACTTTGATTAACAGTTAGCAAGCATGGGCTTTCAGGCTTTGCTTCCAGTCGTTTGGCAGTTCCCCACGATTAACTGCTACTGTTTCCACCAAAGTCCTTTTGCTGAATCGGCCAAAGCAAATTCCACAGTGACAGACTTAAAAGTGGAGAATATAGCTTTAAATAGAAAATAGTAGGATCTTGGTATGTATCACAGATAATTTAACATCTGTTCTTGTATTTTTTCTATGGTAATTACCTTTTATTAAACAAAGTCTTAATTTTTGAGACAAATAGTTGCATCATCATTGCAAAATAAGGTCTTTAGTCCAGTTAACTCCTAGACCAGGTCCAGTTTCTTACGAAGCACCCCGTGACACCCCATAAAACTGATTTTCTGAGGAGTAGTTATAAGATGGTGTTGACAGCCTCCTGAGAGTCCTCCTTCAAATTCTGCATGGTGGTAGTTGATAACTTTAGGAAAGTAAAAGGGACAGTGTAAGACTGCAAGAAAATCAGGGAGCTAGAAAGGTTTTCTTGAGATTCACTGGACCTCTAGAATGAGCAAAAGTAGTGCCAGAAATATTACCCAGGAGGTCATTTAACATCCTTCCTGCCCTAAAGACTCAACTGTTACTCATACTTCATAGAGCTATTTTTCTCTCTCTGTGGAGTTTAATGGCCTCAGGGTTTATGGTTATTTTTAGAGAAAACATAAAGCAAATGTCACCTGCTTTCTCTCCCTGACTCCTCACCAGTATTTCTCTCCAATGCACTGTGCCACTGATTGCAAAGCTTAATGTTGATGGATACTTGTAGAGTCCAACATGAGGTTTCCTACCCATTTTTACTAAAGCTATTCCCATTCAGAGGAATGGACTGACAGAAGTGTCCTCCTGGAGTTCCTCTAAGTTATATGGCAGAAGGTGTGGTGAAATTCCCATCACAGAGGAGATATTTGAAGACTGTTGTGGGGCTCCTCATGCCAGGAGCATGGCAAGATCCAGAAATGGCGTCTTTGCTGCTGAGGATTTTGTAAACTGCTCCCAGCTTTCCCCTTGGGATTCACTGCACAGAGGTTGTGAGGTGCAGTGCAAACCTCAAAAGTTTCTTGTTTTCTTACATGCAGGACCATATATTTCGTGGTTCCTTGATCAGTGGAAGGTGTAAATGAGTGGTTTGATGAAGGGTCTCCTCTAAGGATTTGGGCTAAAATCTGATTGTAACCTAGTGAAGGGCGGGCAAAATGGAAGGAGAAAAACATAGCGGGTATGTTTAAAGAGGTGATTTAAACCAGAGCCCTGGGGACTTCCAGAAGTGTATGGTAAATGATAAAAATGCAAGAACAATGTCCCAGGGGGGATTGCCTCGTGAATCTCTTAAACCATAAATTATTTGGAGGTGGAGCTTGAGGACTGAGCTGTGGGATGAGCCTCCCTCTGGCTGAAGCATTTGGCAGGGCTCAAGTGCAGGTCTCAACATGGCTGTCATCTGGAAGCTGGACTGGTTCTCCAAGGCCTGGGGGCTTTGCACAGCTGCAGTGTGAGAATCCCAAGCATGGATCCATATAAAAGATCATAACACTCTGAAGGCATTGAAGCATTGCTGCTTGCAGAGGATTTTGTCATCATCAATACTGTAATCCCTTTGGGAATCGTGATTCTAAGGCAGTGACCTGTCTGATCAGCCCTATTGAGGGAACAGCACTGCTCACCTGGCTCAAATGGTTTGGCGTATATGGCTACAACACTTCCTAAGTATTTACCGATGTTTGCATTTTTGAAGCAATTGAATAAATGTTAATGTATCTAATTTAAAGTGCCTAGTACTTGAGATACCACTGTTTTCTCCTACTCTTAGGAAAATTATGTCTAATATCTCTGATAATGGATTTTGTCTTAATGAACATACTCATATTTCTGCTTCTGGGAATAGTCTTAAAAGTAATGGAGTATCAAATTCTGCTAGTAAGAGGATTCGTGTAAATAATTCCATCAAAGTCCAGGAGTTAAGGCTGGTTTAGTCTCATGTAACTAAAAGATATGAACATAGAATAATCTGCCTTTGCTCTAAAACTGTGATTTTTTTTCTTCTCATAAGCTATGCATTCAGGCTTGCAAAATAAAACAGCCTGTAAATATATTATTGGGAAAGACATAAGGTCAAACATTTCTTACTCCATTTTGAAACTCACATTCCAGATAAGTTTATAGGGCATTTTAACTTCTTATTCAGAAAGTACTAATCCCCAGGACTCAGTTTTCTATTAGGGATAAATCAGCTAAAATGGTTTAGACTACCCTGTCATGCCTATATTCATGAAACTTCATATGCATTCCAAATTAGACAGTATTGAAAACTGGAAGTATTTTAATGATGTTATTTTCGTTGATCATTGCCACTTGCACCTTTGCCTCCAAGTATGGGCAATACCTTGGTGTTTCTGAAGCGAGGTATTGCAGCTCTTCTTTCAATTAAAATGGTGTGGGATTGGCTTTTATCTCAGAACTGTGTGTTGTTGCTGAACAGAAATTCTGCTTACTGGCCAGTTCAAATCAAAATACAGCTATTTGGGCATAGCTTCAGAGTACGTCTCTTCTTACTTTTAAATATATGAAGAGTCACTTAAATTAACAGACCATGAGATATAATGAAACTATTCCACAAGTAACATCCCATAACAGCAATGTTTTTCATGCTGTCCTTTTGTTGTATTTCTCATATTATAATAATACAGGCTCACTCTGAGAAAATGTCAGTAGTTTGGAAGAAAAGGTATATTTCTGGACCGCCCCATAAAGATTTAAGTAATTAAGCATAGCTAGATGTCAGGATGCATTCACAGTGTAATGACTATGACTCCTTGCTGAGAGCATTGTCACTCCTGACTTTCTGGCTGAATGTAAGTATTCAAAATCTATTATTTTCTCATATTTCAGTCTACACTTGTAGATGTTACAAAAAATAAGGTCTTGAGGAATACAGGTTGTTATAGGCTGAAAACAGGATTAAGGTTACAGAGTAGGGATCATATTTCATCAGCATGTGTGTTTATGTATCTTTCAAAGACATAGAAGTCATGCATTCAGCTTGTTGCTTAATAATAAATTCCTGTGCTGGTCATAAGCCCAGTCACTTTATCTCACAGGATTTTCCCCCTTTCATGTCAGCTCAATTAATAGTGCTTTCATTTTTTGTGTATGATGGAAAAGTTAAGGTCTCAATGCGATAACGAGGTCAATGAGAGTACTTCAGAGAACAAGAATTGTGGAACTGGGTCAGTTTTACTCAAGGCAGTGATTTATATGCTCTGATTGGCATGGTGTTCATGGACCTGGGCTTGAAAAAGGACAATGAAAGCTCTTTCCTAGTGCAGCACCAGCAGCCTGGTGAGCACGACTGAATGAGCATGTAGCATGTCATTCAGCTGACAGGCAATTCTACCACTAGAAGAACCCAGTGAGGACTTGCAGCTCCTCTGCTGCGCTGATCAAACACACCCATCCTTTTCTTTCCTTTCAATTCAACCCCTGATAAGAACTTCTCATTTCTGAACAATCCTACCACCACACCATTAATGACAGGAAGCAAGATTCCTTAAAATTTGCTTTTCTTATGGTTACTTTTCATCCTGCTGGGTTCCGGGAAGCATCTCTACTAAGAATCACAGTAGGAGACAGTAGAAGAATGACTAAGCAGTGAGAAGGTTTTTGGGCCCTTTTAATCAATAAAAGGTTGAGGATACTGAATCAGGCAAGTTTTGAATTGAGGGGGCTTAAATAGGTGCTGGGCAACCATAAGCTTAATACTAAATTATTCATATCTAAAAATTTCAATTTTAATTTTTGCTACCCATTTTTGTGTCACTTCATCTTAAAAAAATAATCTGCAGAATAAATCTAGCTAAGAAAATTCTCTTTAGGAGTTAGTTTCCCTTTTGTGTAGTATCACCAAAAAAAACCCAACCAACATGTTTTTTCCCTTGTTCTTTTCATTAAGCATATATAGCTAGCAAGTAATCTGATTAGGTGATTCCTCTTTTGATTAGCTTGTAGCAATTCAATATCTAATTCAGCATTGCAATTCAGACTAGAACAAAAATCTGAACTCTTGAAAATCAATAAATAGGACACAGTGCTTCAATGTTATTCTTCGATGGTACAAGCTATGCAAAGTGCAAATTAAAACTGTCTGTACTTTCTATTGACTTTTCTGGGAATTTGAAATCAAATTCAGAATTACAGTCATTTTCTCTTGCAGTGATCCCCTAGGAGGCACTTGGGATGCTCCATCCTAGGGCAAGAACCTGTCTCAAACATACTGTTTCACATACTGTGATGCAATTTCTCACTCCTTTTAAATCAAAGTAGATAACTTGCCCTTTCATGAACAAATCCAAGAGCCACACAAACGTTTTTGAAAACAAGAGATGGACACTGTATTAGTTGCCATATTTATTTAAATTTACAGCTAAACAACAAAAAATAAAGGTTATTTAAGTTGCTTTACATTATTTGTGTTTCCCTGTTTCTATTTGTTTGCTTGTAATGAATGAGAATGTGCATTCCATGTTTTTAAATCTTGGATTAAAACCAAAAGGTTTTTTTGATTACTTATTGGACCATTTTCCAATGTCTCCTAGTCACTGGTTGAGTAACATTGTTTGGCATAGAGGTGAAGTGTAGCTGGATGAAACAGAATTTGGGAGAAAACCGTTCTTGGTTGATCTTTCTTAGGAAGTGAGAATGATCACAGTCTTATCATTCTCACCTCCAGACAGAGACACATGTCTTTGGCACCACTTTTTCTAATGACTAAATATTGAATTCTATGCCTATTGTATTATTATTATCTAAAGCAAGAAAACCTGTTTCTGAATTGCACACCCCTTTGCACCGGGAAGATGCTAAGTTAATGAAAAGCATGTGTCAGATGTTAATTAGGTTATTTAATGCGCTGTTGGAAAGTGTTGGTGGCATGTTTTGTAATGTTTTTTAATTTATTTCTGAGTCAAGTTACTTAAAACTAATTATTTACTTTTTTTTTTTTTTTAAAGAAAACAAAGCAGCTTATAAGTGAAAATCGCTAGTGGATCATACCTCTGTCATATCTTATCGTAAACAGAAAGAATCATACCCTTAAAGAAAGACTGTAAGTTTGCTCTCATTTCTCTTTGCACCTGAGTTCCCCCTTGGCCTGCAGTGCCAAACTTGGAAACTGAGCTTCCAATTTTCTCTTTCTGTTCTGCATACAGGTGTGAGGAATAAAGTAGCAGTTTAAATAAAGTGTGCCTGTGAACCCTCTTCTTTCTATATGAAAATCTGGTTGTTACAATCCACAGATGAAACCAGAAATGAATGTTCTGACTAAACTCCATTTATTATTGATGGTCACATTCAAAAAAGTCTTTAACAGAACTGTGAATGAGAACAACAGAATAGTTAATTTTAGATCATGTTTTAAACTTCAGATTTCAGAATGGCTGGAGAAGCCTCAACATCCATTGTGCTGCTACGGTTAAATCTTTTGCCAAATTCATCTGTGGAATGGGGATATTGTCTGTTTGCTATAGGAAACAATGAGTATGTGAATCTGAGATTTACACTTGTTTGCCTTGTGATATTAAAGTCTGGGTTGTGTGCATTTGCATGGCACTGTATATAAGACAAGCAATACTAGGTGGTAGTTGCCACTGAACGAAATGAAGTTAGAGCAGGTGTGAGACATCTCCCTGAGAACTGCCAGAAAATCAGAATTCACCATGGAGAAGGGGGTGAATTTTTAGAAGAGAGCATGGAGTCAGGAGGTTCATCCTTCTCTAGAAAAATTGAAGTGGTAGTGCTGTATTATAACATAAAGGCACTGAGTAGACAGCCCTGCAGACCAGATGCTGACTGCTATGGCTGTTACCAAATTTGTGTGATAGCATGGAAATTCTGGCACTGGAATGGCCACGGGCAGTTAAGTGGAAATTTGCAATAACATGGCACTGTGTCTGGCAGGTGTTGTCAGAGCACAGATCAGTACTTTTGGTGATGGAGGGTGCCTGTCTGCAAGGGTAGTGTCCTAATACAGGGATCATGTCTCACTTTCAGCTGAAGAAAGAATGACAACAATACATGTCTTTGACAGCCCTTGGGATATAAAGAACTGAAGAGTGCTGCTTTACACAGCAGGGACCAGTGATGATGTGCAGAAAGGCTAAAGACAGGCAGAGGCAAAAAGATCTTTTGTCTAAAACCAGGTGCAAAGTAGTGATACTTTTATGATCCCCTGTGCATTAATCAACAAAACTGAATTAAGGATGCTTGTGATGTGGCACCAGTAATGAAAATCAAATGCTTTTTCTAAATAATCTGGATTTAATTCCCACTCTGCACTGAGCTAGGCACCAGAAGGCTGCTCTGTGATAGCTGCAGCAGCATGGAGCAAGCTGGCAGTAGTCGCTCAAATATCACAGATCATCAAGTGCAAGAAACTTCTGAGAGTTTTTGAATGACTTTTATTGGTAAAAGGGTCAAGGAAAGAGTATGGCTGGGAAAGACTGAGGTGAGTGGATGTGAAAGTAAGTGTTTGGACTGCAAGCCTCACAATACTGAAGAGGAGAGCACAGCAGTGTAAGTGAAACACCCGAGTAGTAGTAAAATACCTGTAAAAAAGAATGCCTTTGAACCACATGGGCAGCCCATTCCAGTGTTTGCATGAACTTGTAGCTGCTACTGAAGCAAAACTGCGTTGATGGATGTGTAAAGTATGGATGGGGATAGCAAACAAAAGGTGACACCAGTGGAAATTATTAATGCCTTCAGCATTTCTTGATTTCAGAGGTTAAGCAAGTCCTGCTGTGGTTTGTCTTGTGATGGTAACTACTGAAATTGCTCCAGTCCAGGTGCTTTACTTTTATTTTGCTGGGTTTTTTAATGCTACGTAACAGTGAAGTGTTACCAAGTTTTGTTAGTGAATGGACTGCTGTTTAAGGAGGTGATGAAAACCCAGTTTACTTCTGGTTTCTTCAGGAAGGCTTTGCAGTTCTGCTCAGCATAAATGTTGCAATGATTGTAGCAGATGGTGGACCATGAGGACTACAAAGACTATTTTTATTCCTGCTAAAATATGAAATGCTTTTTCTAAAAACTTTCTTGTTTGAGAAGGACCCCTGCATATGTGATGGAATTGAAATGTGTGCTGGTTCAGCCTCCCAATTCTCTGTTTTGATGTCATTGTAGTTAATGTCTTGTGCTTGCTTGAGGTCTTGTGCATAGAAAATTATCCATCGGAAACTGGGACGGGATTAATAACTTAACATGGTCTGAAAAAGAGAGTGGCTGTGAGGTACAAACATCTGGCAAAGACAGATGTAAAAACAGCTTATTACTTATAATCTCTGCCATTAGCAATAGGACTTGCATAATAGTTTTTAAAGCACTCAGAGAAAATAAAGACCTGCTTATGAGCCATCTATCAGTGTATTTTACAGTTATCCATTATTTATTGTACACATCAAACTTAAGACATAAGCTTGACTACTTGCTTGTTCCAGGTCAATACAGGAACACTTCAGCAGAAAATGGCTATGGTGTATTGCTTATGATAATGAAACTGCATTTTACTGGTTTTTATACGAGCAGCAGAGGGAAAAAAACAAACCTGTTTTGCCACTGTCTTTCAAATTCTCCTTTATAAGGGCAAGTCTAACTCTGTGGGGAGTGGAAGGAATTACTTAATGGTAGACTGAGGGAAACAAGCAGCTTGATACCAAAGTTTTGATTTTTATTATAATTAAATTTATGATATATGGTATCCTAATCTGTCTTTAGGTATACATGTGCATATACACTTGCTTTTATACAGTCTGTATAAAAGCAAAATGAAAGCAAAATATTTCTCTTTAGCATATAAATAAACCCTACTTCACTGAAGTCATATTCACCATAAAACTAACATGTCTATTAGAATATATTTTACTTATTTATATCTTTTTCATCTAGTGACTTCAAATTCTTCAATGGATTTATCTTCACAATAGATCCTAAAGATAATGAAGAACAAATATTTTCACTTTACAGGTGGGAACTGACTAGACAAAGACTATCAGACATATTAGTCCTAGTCTTTTTCTAAGCCCCAGTCACTGTTCTCCTTCTACCAAACCTCTCATCAGGCTAGCAGAAAAGTAGAAAAAATCAGAAACTTGGATTCACTTTCTGCTCTGCAACACAACTGGCATTTGGGGGGTTGCTGCTTTGAATCTCTAATGTTCATTATTTTATTTGCAATACAAGAGCAGTTACACCCTTTAGGCACTCGTAAGAACATAAAACAGGGTGCCTAAGAGATTCTGATGAAGAGCAGAAGTAAGTTTTAGAATGAGATTCAAATAAACCTCCAAAAATGTTAAATTTTGTTCTTTCCCCATATTTAAGTCCAGCAGCTTCAGCGTGCTGAGGGGTGGTGAAAAAGAGGTGGAGCTGGTCTTTCCCATTACTGTGTCCTGCACTCCTGCCACCTAAGGGGATGAAGGAAGGTTTATCCCTCTCTCTCTCCCTGGTGGAGCAGTCTGAGTTCAGGGCAGGTGATAGTCTGGTGGTAAGCTCAGTCAGAGACAGGGACAGGGAAAGAATGGAGCTTTCTTAGTAAGAACAAGAGCTCCAGGCATTTTATCCAGCTGAGAAACCTCCTGTAAGTGCATAAGCATTTTCATAGCAGTAGTACCTGTTTTCATAGTTTGGCCAGCTTTGGGAGGATTTGCATAAGAATAAGGAGCATATTTCTGACATAAAATCTTACCCACCAATCTTCCAAATTGCAAGTTACTCTTTCAGTGCATGAGATGCTGCAGTTTCTCCGGGAACAATCACCTGAATTGTCTGAAATTGCAGAACATTGGGCTCTTAAACGTCTTTCATGGAAATGTCTGAACAGTTGTGTCTGCAACTGGGTGGTGTGATCGTGTATGGGAAACCCAGACTGTCAGAAAATAACAACCCAGTTGTTTATTTTCCCTTCTCTTCAGAGCTTTGTAAGAAGAATTGGCAGGTAGCCCTAGTGACTGGCAAAGCTATGAGTTCTGCCAGCGATAATGTTATTGATACAGCTTCCAATGTTGTTGGATTTCTAACAAGGAACACTGGCTAAGAATGACTAGTGCTCTTCTTTCTATGTTGTCAGGATTCAGTGTAGGGTATTTTAACTCCTAAACAAAGAGCAGTCCTAATATTGCCCAACATATAACATCTGGCACACAAAATTACCGTTCACGTTAGTAATAATGCTGGAAGTTGAAGGTTTTGATGAGTTTCTCAACTGTTTACTTTGTAGGTATGCAAACATTTAATATATCCACTGTCATGATATAGTTTGCTCCTTTGTACTGGAAAGTACATGAGAGCTATTCTAGGAAAAATGCAGGAAAGCAGAGTTTGGCAACTACTGTAAGTGGAAAATTTAAACGTGATTCAGCTTCTAATGAAGAGAGTCATTCTCTTTCATCTCTCTGCTAGACATGTAATTCTAGCTGGTCCTTCATTAGTACAGCTTTCATCAGTATGAAGATAAAGCTGTGTTTAAGAAATTACTTAAGATTAGAGTTCAGTGTGTATTTTGTTTGCTATCTAAAAATGTGTTGCATTTTTCATACTGGAGTTTGACTGAATATGTCACAGAAAATGTGTTTCTTATGGTTTTTTTAGGGATTTTTTTTCTTTGAGGGTAGTATTCTGGATGCCAGAGCCAGTGTCAGACTCTTCAGATAGACGTGATGTCTGTCACACACAATTATGATTTAGTGAAGGAAAGGTTCAGAGTAAATTGTATTAGCAGAGGTGCATGTACTATTACATAATTCATTGCAAGCAGTGCTTTGTAAAATTAATATAAAATCTAACATAGTCTTTAGAGGTTTAAAGTGAAAAGACTAATTGCGTCAGATCCATTTTGTCCTGTTTCCTGCTTACTGAATTCCAGCTGACAGCCTAGGAAACCCACACCTCATTACCATATTTGAAACATCTGTTAAGGAAAACAGATCTGGTTGCCAGAATTCATCTTCCTTTCAGAAGTGCCAAGTATGTGAACAGAGCCATTATTCCTTAGGCAAAAAAGACCATGTTCAGCTTTGCTGTCATCAGCCACATTAAGCCTTTATTTGGTTCTGAATTTATGTAATTAATTGAGGAAAGCTATTCATACAATGTCACTGTAATTACTGAAACATGAATATTTCTCCCTTGTATTTCATCTGAGAAATAATCCTTAGGTATCAGCCACATTTATTTTAATTCCACATTTTAACAGCTTGCTACCTGTTAATGTTGTAATTATGACATCAGAGCTACTGCTCTGTAAATGAGGTGCAATCAGAAACCAGATGCTGTGGCTGTGTTTTACATGAAGGGAGATGGTGTCCTTCAGTCCGTGGTTCTGGACCAGTGGTTCAGACACCTCCTGTGCACTGTAACTACCGGTCTCTCAAAATACACCTTGCAAGAACAGTACCTTCCTTTATTGTAGTCATTAAAGACTCCAGTAATTCTTGTAAAAGGTATTAATTTAAGACCTGTTTCACAAAACGGGTGAAATTGTTAGCCTTTATATTTGCATACTTTTTTCTTTTTTTTCCTCTAGCCTTGCTTATTCCAAGTCTCTGTGGCCTTAAAGGGATTCAGTTATTGACATGTAGGTAAGTAGAAGATGATAAGGTTCTGGAGGACATCAGTTTTCTTCTTATTTCCTAGAGCAGACAGCTGTGTAAGCACACCGTGCCTATGTACTGCTTCCATTTCATCCTTTGGCTTCAGTTTCCTAATTAGAACAGTTTGCTCAGAATGAAAATGAAAAGCAAAGGATTTAATGCAACTTTCTCCTTATCTCTTAATGAGACAGTGGCAACTGGTAACAAAGAAGAGAACCACAGCTCTATAACTGAACAGCTCTTCTGGACTCGTACACCTGCCTTATGGAGTCCAGGGCAATGGCAGTTTGGTGCTGGCAATGTGGTCAGTTAAATTCAAAGAGGGACCCAGCTGAAAAGTAAGCAGGCATGGCCTCCGTTTTCAGCTGGATCAGTCATTGTTCAGGCTTATCACACTGCTGGTGCTGGTATCAGGAGAAGAAGGAGGGCAGGGCATTAACACCTGAAAATTTACATTGGTGGCAAAAGCTTCATGGTACACAAAGGTTAGTTTTCAGATGTTCTTTTCACTTTCCCCTTTGCATGTATTTATGTATGCTTTTGTAATGCTTTTCTCTTTAGTATTTCTACTTTCATCTCTTTCCTGCGCTTCTTGATCAGTCAGATGTACATATGTATATCTGTGGTGTGAATTTACCCCATTAGCTCTGCATGCATCTCTAGCGCCTGCTAGAGTTAGGGTACCTTTCTTTATACTGTATGTTAAATTCATTCCCAGTCACACAGATTACTGGGCCTCGCCTGACCTTTCTCCACCTGCTTAAAATGCTGTCAGCTGTGCATGGGCATCGCCTGCTCTGGAGCCCTCAAACAGGGTCGACTCACTGAGACAAGTCAAACCTTTACATTGTAATGAGAGTACGCATTTGAAGGTGTGGAAAGAAATAAGCCTTGAACTGACCTAACAACTTCCCACAGCCACTGAGAAAGGATGTTATTGTACTTCTTTCCATCATCTTCCCTGGCTGTCCTGGTAACACAATTCTGTTCAGTGCCTTGGGCCTGCTCTAGTGCCTGGTCAGCCTCTCCTGGAAATGTTTTATTTATCTGACCTATTAGGAAATTCACCCAGCAAAGGGAAAGTACACAGACACAGTCCAAGGAAAGGAGGAGAGTCATGGGGCTGGCTGTGGGATAGCAGATGAAAGGAGCAGGGGAGGAGAGATAGGAAGCAAGACCTTAAACTTTTGACAGCAGTGAGGTTTGAGCATCCTTATTGCCAGATTGACCTCATTTCTGGGGTCCCATTTGACAAATTATCAGCTGAGTGCTAAAGCAATCAAGTCCACAACATCTGCATGCATTGGTACTGACTGTTAGACCACAGCCAAGCCTAACCTACTTTGTAACTGTGCAAATATTGGTGAGATGTTTTCCTATTGCTCTTAGGAATACTAATGACGCTCAGAGTTGTCACTAATCCTTGAAAAGGCCAGCACAGTGTAATCCAGAGGTCCCCTGCCCAAGCTCTTCACGTCGCCAGTAAAGTAGTTACACTGCTCTTTCCTTTCCTTCCCACTTTTCCCACTGCTGGTTGAGTAATTGCTGCTTCTCTTAAGTCAGCCAGTGCTCTCTCAGGTGAAGCACATAAAGCAGGAAGTGTAGTAGTCACAAGGTAGCTGTCTAACTACATGAGTGCTGCTCATCAGTCACCTGTAAATTATTGTCCAGACACCTACTACGTGTGTGCGTGTGTGTGTGTGTGTGTGTGTTTATTCTGCCTGTGTTGTTTGGATCCAAAGAACCATCAGCAGAGTTTAAGAGAAGGTGTCCATACCTGCAGGTCAGGTGAGCCAAGGTTGAGGCTCCTGGCCTGAATTCGGTGTGCCATGTCACCACATCCACCAATGTGTGTTTCAAAGCTCTGGTGTTTGGACTTCTGAGTCTTTGATCTCCGTAACAAATCCAAGGGGAGGCTGCTAATCTCAGATTTGCTGTTTGTGTGCAAACCAAGCATTCTGAGTGGCTTAGCAGCATATTGTTATGCCACGTATTTATGTTCTGGTTTACAGTTGTTAAAAATATTTATCCTTCCTTTGTGATCCTCTTCTGAAGGCTCTCTTCCTGTGATGCAAAAAGGTACTGGTAATTAACTGCTGCTCCTGCCACGTTCAGAACCACAGAGGGGGGACTGCAGTCCACTGTCACAGATGTTGGTTTGCCTCGCTTTTCTGGGTTTGGAACTTGCTTTGAAATACTGCTATTATCTCTGTTTCACTAACATATGTAAACTGGATCATCTCTGGCAGCATCTTCAACAACTGGATATCAAAAGTAGCCA
This sequence comes from Machaerirhynchus nigripectus, assembly GCA_013397975.1. Lineage (NCBI taxonomy): Eukaryota > Metazoa > Chordata > Aves > Passeriformes > Dicruridae > Machaerirhynchus > Machaerirhynchus nigripectus. Next base: position 64,855 of record VZRQ01002919.1, on the reverse strand, counting down.
AGACAGGGCAACATTCATGCATCTTTCTTTCTTCTGTATTAGTGGTGGACAAGGTCACTTGTAATTCTGCTTATAGTAAAGATAGGTCACTTTGTTACTTTTGTTCAAAAGGTACAATACATATTGTTAGACTTTCCTCATCTTGATCTCAGCTGTATCAAAAACAGTAGAGAATCTGAATGTTCAAGCTCATAACTGAAAAAATGAAGAGATCACTTCCCTATTTCAATGTAATCCTGGGGTCTGGGAGTGTCAGAATTTGTTAGTGCTGCCTTTTGGACTTTTTTTTTGTTTGTTTTCTTGGAAAAAAATCCTGTTCATTATCTCTGCCTCTGCATCCCAGTCTCACCTTTGAGAACCTTCTCTGCCTCCCCCCAGGCAACTCTCAGGAACATATTGCATGGAGAGCATATGTGACTGACAAGTTTAGCACATCCAATTCACCAGGAGTAAGGAAAAAATCTGCTTATATGCAACACTGCAACCTATCTTGCGCCTATTCCTTGCATCAATAGGTAACGTGCCAAATTTTGCCTAAGATGATTTCCCTCCCTATAATGGCTGCCATTTGATTTCTTGGAAGCTGAACTTCCTGAGAAATTCTCTTTCATTCTTTCCTTCTGACTTGGATGCATGAAAAAAGTTTGGCAGTAAAATGTTGTTACTCCTTTTCCTTTGTCCCCCATTTCACACTCATGTTACCTCTTTCTCCCCTCTTTTTGCTTCTCTCTCTAAAGGCTGAGGTGTCTAAAGTAGTTTATGTTCCTTCATTTTGAATTTTTCTGAACGGTTTATAATGTGATTGCCAAATGCTTTTGTGACTGAAAGAAACTACAGAAAACCCAAGGGTGTAATATAAAACACTCTGAGTGTCTTGAAACCAGAGAAGTGTTGGGTTCAATTTACCATCAAGATGTGACCTTTCTGTAATTTTACAGGACTGTGAAGGTTTACTGGGACAGAAAGATTTTTTTTTTTTAAATTTCGTTAGTAATCCAGTCAGCACACTAGGGTGCAAGTCCATTCCTGAGTATACTGCAGTTCAAACAATAATAACCTGTATTTGTATGTGTCTAACCTGCAGGTTATCTGCTTGAAAAGTAGAATGTCATTCAGCAGCAGAGTGGGTTGTATATGTGTGTGAGTAATAAAAGGAAGAAAAATTTTTCTGGGAGTACCTCCATTGTCTGTTCCCTCTCCCTTGGTAACCCCACCTTCACCTTCCTTACCTCGTATTTTGTTTGAGTTATCCCAGGGTGCAGTGTGTATTTTAAAGGAGTAGAGCTTTTAGAGGTATGTGTGGTTATCTGAGCACAAAAGCTTTACACAGGAAAATACACTGCTACTGATGATATTGTCTGAGTTTGTTTTAATCTAGTGCAATGAACTATTAAATTCACTCTAAGAAAAAAATCTATCATCCCTCCCTTGATTGGACTGAAAGCGGAGGGGGTTGAACTCTTAGCCATGGCAAAGGAGAATTGCTCTGAGTAAATATTCATTACCTGCTTCATTACTAATACTTTGAAAATCATATTTTAACAGCTAGTATTTGTCCTGTGCAATAAAAGTCACATGATTGTGCAATAGTACAGGGCATCCTGTGGTAAACTACGTCAATGAACATACCATAGCTGTGTCCATACATTTCCCCTTGTAGAAGTGAAAGACACTATTTCACTGTCTCCCTCACTCTTTGTGGAGCCACAAGGAGTGGGCTTCTCTATGGTGGAGCAAAGCAGTAGGCCAGATTGCTTTCTTTGGGTATAAGATTTGGGGTTAAATCAAAATATATACCATTTCTGCTAACATGTGGAGCATTGGATTGGTGCAAGATCTTAGTGGCCTGTGGTAAAAGAAAATTTTGCCATTACTTTCTTGGGAGCAAGATTTATTCCTCAGTAAAGAGAGCAGAACAGTATTAAGATTCCTTATCTGATCTCTGCGAAATGTTATTGCCCAAGGGATGCTTCAGTGTCTCACACCTTGCCTAAGCTCCATGAACCTTCTAAATTTGGATGCTCAAACTTTTATTGTGTTGGAGACCATTAAAATTCAGCTGTATGTACAACATAAATGTGTTATAAAACCCTTTATTCTTTCTCTGGGGAAGTTTACAGAGAGATTAGGCTTCAGAGGGATGGTCTGTGCTGGATTAAGCTACAGCAACAAGGACATTGCTGCTTCCAGGTGTCCATGGCCCGAGCCATGAGAGACCAGCAGGTATGTGGTGGAGAGGCAGAAGGGAATGCTGTTCTCCTCAGCATCCTGCTGAGGACTGGTTAAACGCTGCAGCTAAATCCTACAGACTGAGTGTAGTTTAAACTAATTCACTGAACTCATGAACTCCAGTGTCCAGAGAGTGATTGCTTTTTTTTGCCTGCTGTTTCTGCTGTCCTTGCTGTGAAGACAGTAATTGCTAAGAGGGTGGATGCCCAAGAATGTAATATCTTAAGCTTCAGCACTTTAATCCCACAGAATAAGTCTGTGGGAGCACTGCAGGAGATCAGATTCTTTGTTTAGAAACATTGGTCAGTTTGTTTCTTTTGCATATAAGATCATGACTAAACATTTATATTCTTTGGGATATGTTTGTTGTTGTTTTAATTTTCACACTAGATATAAAACTTAGTGTGCAACTCTATGATTGCTTTCTCTTAAAACACATGCAGAGTATTTGCTATGAATACAAATGTACAATGTAGAAAATAAGTGCCAGAGTAGACAACAAAACCTATCTATCATTATTTATTCACTAAGCAAAGCTATAAAAAAGTTTAGTATATCATATACTAAATCTATTCCTTTTGTTCCACCATTTGTTTTAACTGAGTTATATGAGGGGTAAATGTGAACCAATAAATCTGTGTAATAGCTCCTCACCTTCTACAGTGTAACACAATTCAAAAATTATTCAGATGTGTTTCAGCTGATGATACCAGGTTTTGCTGTCTCTGACTGTGATTCTTTCATAACTGTCTGATCACGCTTTATTTAGTTTCATGAAGCCAAATGACAATGAGTTTTATGTTACTGGTTCCATTGCTATGTATCTTCTTACGGCCACTGGCTTGCATATTAATGCAAGATAAAATAAACCATGAAACTACAGTGACATATATATCAAAGATTGCATCAGAGGAGGTAAACCTTGAACTAAGACATCCTTCTCCACTTGAATGTATTTACAGCTGTGATCAGACTCAGAGAGGGAGCTGTGTAGCACAGCTGTTGTCCAAAGAAACCTTATTTCAGCACTGTGTGTACTCCTGGAATATCCCACATATCTGCCACTGAGATGGGGTTAGTACAGATGGCAAGCGTTTAGAGAGAAGGACTGAGGGGTGTTCAAGCATTAACATAACAGACACTGTAGAAGAGCTTGTGATGTTACTTTGTGTTGTCTCTGTTTTGTGGAAAAATCTGAAAGGGGATTTATGCTGATGTGTTTGAAAATCCTGGCTGCAGTCCATCCTATTCTTTTAGAGCCAGCTAGATGCCAGCCGTGTGCATGCAAGATGTTGTGATTGTTTTTCCTTCACTGCTTACTTGGAAGCAGAGATCCCTAATTTTATCTTCACCACATGCAGTAATTCAAGATTATCTTCCATTTTCCTCATGATAAAAATGGGGAAATTCTGAAATGAACATTTTGCCAGTATGCATGATCCTTACAGACATTATTCTTGGCATGCTCCTTTTGTCTGAATTCTTGCCTAGGATAACAGACACTCTATGAAGCTGGAGAGGCTAGTGGCAATAAAATAAAATAAGCTAAGGATCAAACCAGAACACCACTCAATAAGAAAGGAAGACAAACTTTTCATGTAGGAAATTCTTCCTTTCAGAGATATTTTAGAGTTTCTTGGGAAGACATGAACGGCTTGATAGTCGGTCAGGTACCAGCTGAAATATCTAGTTTCATTTTTGTATGCACTTAGTACACTAAGGCTTATATTGTTACAGTTTTGTTAGTCTGTGTATGGCACTTAGTTTAATAAGGTAGGAGGGTGCATTTTTTTTCACATAGTATTTTATTCAGAGCCTCTGTCAGTTGTGAGTCTCCCCAGTCAACTTTTGTGAAGGTTGTATGTGAATAAACTTAAGCTGAACTGCCCGATCTGTTAGAGAGCATAGTGCTAACACTGTTATGTGAACTCAAAGCCAAATACAAAAATCCCTCTGACTGGATAGTTCCTGATGTTACTTTGCCACTTAGACCTCAGGACCTGTAAGGCAGTCCTTTTTAGTACATGAAATTACAATGGGTTATCAAATCAAAGCCCAGATAGTCTGAAAAGGAGAAGTCGGACTAAAGCTGACATACCCAAACCTCCAAACTATATTTTAAGGTATAACCTTACTGTAGATAACAAAACCATAGTAGGAATAAATGAGGCCCATTACTTCTTTTTTTCTCCATTGTCAATATGAAATTCTGATGATAGTCACTTTATTGCTCTGCATGAAGCTGCATATATTATTTGACTAGTAGGAAAGATTTCCATCTAATCGGCTACGTGGGCATGTTTCACGCGATAAAGTTTTATTCTGGCAGGGGAGTACTGCCAAGCTTTATTTTGGTAACGTACATTAAAAGAAATTCTATCATCCATGTGAGTCTGCATTGTAAAATTCTGGTTTGCTCCCTGGATATTATTTTCACTAAGGTTATCAATGCGAGAAACCTTTTCAGTAATCTTTAGCACTTGTTTGCTATGTAAATCAAATTATAAGTAGCAGATAAAACCTTGGTAGGGCTTCTGAAACTGTGGTGTAAAATGGATTTGAATTCAACACTAAGTCTAACTTAGAGAATGAAGAGCTTTACTGTCTTACAAAATTCTGAATATACTGCTGTTAAATCTCCAGTTCCTGGCACACTGTTTTGGTGACCTTGCCACACTTACTTCAGGTGTGTTCTTCTCTCCCGTAAGAATCAGTAGCATATGATTTTCTAATCTTTATTACAGTAGGATAACAGTCTGAGGCACTACCACAGTGGAAATGATAAGCAGGAAACAGCATTTCAGGAAACAAATAGTTTAGATTACTTTCTTATAAGTTTCTAGGAGGCAGAACTGTTCATCCTTCTAAAATCCTATTCTACACTCTGGAAAGAAGATGCTGGCAATGGGGCAGAATGGCTCATTTTGAGGTCAGGATTGAGATTTGCCTTGACTGCGGTGGGGTAGTTCTTGGTACTTTTGATCAGATAGGCAGGTTTTTTCTGAAAAACTGGGGAGTTCAGAGGTCTCTGTTCCATTCTTTCTTGTCATGATAGCTGCTTTGGACGTCGTGGTGGCACAGCTCAATACTCTCAGGTCTGCTAGATCTACAGATAGAATACATTTGATACACCACAAGCCCTTTTGCATTCTTTCACTTGTTCTTTTCCAGAATTACTTTAGGTTCAGCAATCTGATACATCTTTTCAGTATCGTCCAGTTATCACCAAGATCCTTGCGTCCTTTGAGATGGACTGTGCTTACCTCCATCAGATTTTGATTCCTCTCAGCGTTGACCATGTTGCATCTTCTTTTCCATCATTTACTTTTCCATTTCCTTGAATTGGTCACGTAGCTTCATGGCTGCTTCTGCTCTGCATTGTCTTCAGCCCTTTTCTTTACCACGTCTTTCTTTTCTTAGTTCCTCTTCCCATCTTTGGTTCCTTCTCTTGCCGTAACTGTTATCTTCTGTTCCTGCAGCTACCCACCAGCCCTAGACTGTGCCTCTGGGTTTATCTTTGTAGGCAGCTCTAACAGTGCCCACTGCTTCTCAGTGCTGAGCCCTCATGGATTGTGTCTCTGAACTTCTGGTAACACAGAATTCTCAGACACTCACTCTGCAGGTCCTTGTTTTCCCACATGTGATTAAGGGTCAAACTTTTCTCTTTAAATGGTTGCCAAGAAGTAAGAAGAGCAGTGATGAGTCAGAAGCTCTATAAAGCCAGCTGCATAATAAAGTTTAAGTGTTCAGTGAATTAGAACAATGGGAACAGTCATAAAGCCTTCAGTGCCTAAATGGTCTTTTTGTTTATAAACACCTGCACAGTGGGATTTCCCATTGCATGACTGTAGTGCTTTGGCTCTTTTTCATTAAAAGATAATAATTTTTGAAAATAACACAAGCACTCAGGTTGAAGACTGAGAGAGCCCATGGGGAAACTGCATTTAGATATAGATAACACACTCTCATCTTGTTTTTCTTTTTCCTGTTTGGCATTCTCTTTTGGACTTTATGGGGATGAAATAAGAGAAGAGTATAAATTTTAGAGAGTTATTGCTGTATTTCTGAAATAGATGCTTATGTCTTGCTTTAGACTCTGTTTAGAGAGCTGGATTATGTCAATCCGTGACACTGGACAATAAATCAATGCTTGGCAGATTCTCAAACTTTTCTACAAATGTTGGCTGCACAGCATAACATAAACTTCTGTACACAGCCCTCTGCTTTATTAAACAGAATGAGCAATGGCAAAAGAAAGATAAGAATGAGCTATGCCACAGATATTCTTAAGCCATATTGATGGCTTAAGAACTTTGAACAGTGGTGAGGTTACACTCATGGCACTCCATTTTTGGTTTCTTCCCTGTACTTTTCTAAAATAGGAATTAAAGCTGTTTTAACGAGCATAACAGGCATGCCTAAAGGAGGTTTTAGCATTTCCAAAGAGCTCCTAATTTTCCTGAGAAAGTAGAAAGAGGAAAAGTAGAAAGAAAACACTTCGAAATAGTAAAGCACATTCTTAAAGTTGAATTTCATCTCAGTAGAAACTATCACAAGCACCTATAATCAAAAAGAGCTTGACTAACACAGCAATAATCAATGTGAAAGAAAACACATTCAAAGAAAGAAAACATCCAAAGAGAGAAATAAACTTAAGATCAAAGATATCATTAGTCTTCTCAGCTCCTGAAATAGTCTGACAAGCAACATTTTCTTCCAGAATTACTGGGAAAATGTGATGGAACATGGTCTTATTAACCTTAATTTAGACGTCTTCTTTTTGATGTCAAAATCTGATCATGCTTGTCACAATCATCTATTACAAGCTTATTTCCTTCAGTTCATGACTCCTGTGCATCAAATTTTATGCAAATCTATTTATTATCAGTGTCAGGAAGAGATAAAAACATTCAAAGGCAACATACTGTTGTGACTCTGCCTTCCCAAACCTCAGGCACACACTCAGTAAATCTCCTTGAGAACCACGCATAGGATTTTTCTAGGCTCTGAGTGAAGAATTTTGTTACGGGGTATTGCAGACAGTGAAGAAGCAAGAAGTAAAAAAATACATAGGTATGTTGAAATTCCTTGGATTGCCCTCTGAATTTTGCCTAATGTACTTCTGATGCAGGTTTTCTGTTCAGTGTCTTATGGTTCTCTTTCACTGGTATGTTTTTATGTCTAATACTGGCAAGCAGCTATAGATAAAAAACAATAACCATGTGAATGCTCAGGAAGGAGCTAAAGGCTGGAGCAGTTACAGAGATGGGGAAATGTCCTTTACAAGTACAAGGGAGGCAAGATGAGATAGACCAAAGTAAGCATCTTTCATCTGACCAACAAAATGCAAAAAAACTTGAAGAAAAACTCTTGTTTCTAGGCTGAAAACAGACACAACAGCACCAGCTGCAGATTAGGAACAATTTATGTTGATTTAAATTAATTGTACTGTTTATTAAGATAATTTAAAAGACAAAAATCACTGGCACCTGTGACACAAAACGATGATATGACGGTGGTTATTCTTTCCAGAAAGACAAGTGTTTGTCACTTACAGAACAAGATCTGGATAGGGAGAAAGTTTTACAGCCCTGGAAGGAATAACATGCTCCTTATGGAGGCATAGTCATTCTCAGTTATTTTGCTCTTAGACCTCTTTCCTACATTTTCCTAGAGGCTCAGAACTAAGTCAGAACTGGAGCTCTGTGATGGTGGTGTGCTATGACGTTGCTGTCCTCTATCAATATGAATTCATTCCGAAATGTAGAGATAGTTTATTTTTATACACGTGTTGTCTTTGAAGACAATTTATTGAATAATAAGCACATTATATTTGGGAACACTGATATAAGGTGAATGAAAACATTAAATCCTTCCCATCCCCATACTCTACAAAATATTTACAATGATCAGTTTATGTAACTTAAAACACCTTAAATTCACAGAGAATCTCATTCCGAAGCTCCACTCACTACAGCTTAAGCCACATTAAATTGGTCACAAACTGCTTCACCTCTATCAGTGCTACTTCCATGAAGGGACTTCAAATTATTCATTGACTTTTTTTCATAGTTTTCCTTGTTCTCCCATGGAGGAGGTCTTATTATTGTATTTGTGAACAGTTATGAGAATATATAATTTTAAAAAGTATTCCTAGATTTAAAAGACTATTAAATCAAATTAAAACACACACAATCATGGAGAGCAATGAATATTTTCACACTGGCTGCAAGCTAACTGCACCTATGAAGCATGTCTGCTTGACAGACCCAAGTATCTGCTGAAGCTTCCAGCAGGCCCTCCAGGTTTTGCCCTGGTGTAAGCTGGTTTGCAATTAGTGTAAGGAGGCAGAAGCATATGTGGAGATATGTTCTAAATTTGTTTGACCTTGACCCACAAATTAGTCATGACTAATAGAAAAAAGTAGTCTTTACCATCGAGCGTGTATCACAACTAAACAGTTTTGCAGAGCACACATTTTTGGAAACCTTGTCTCACGTCACCTTGGATTAGCGTAGCTTTTTGGCTCTGTGGAAGGCCACTCAGCAAAAGCTCATAACTTTCTGCCCAAGGTTTTGTGGGAGAGGCAGCTTCACATTGAAACTATATTCACATATATTACCATTTGCTGAAGTTTAGTGGTTGCATTTAAATTTCCCCGGCACTGTAACTGCTCAGCTTTCCTGAAAGGTGAGATGGAGGAAAGAGAATTTCACCCTTTCAATAATTGGTGAGATGGGATATGTCCACATTAGGAGGGTACTTTTCAATGCAACCCTCCCTACACACTGTGCTTTGGTTTGCAGTGCAGAGCTGTCTCAGAACATGTGAGATGGTTTCCTTTGGGAGGAAACAAAGCTGTAAGATTTTCTCTAGGGGTTTTCATAGTATGTTCCAGCTGAAAACAAGTATTCAGCCAGTGGAATCAGGGGCTGCTCTGAAGTGAAAAGCTGCAAACTGGAAAATTGCAGATGTGGGATCTCCAGTTACAAGCACTTTGCTCCACAGAGATGCTTTTGCTGGTGTGCACAGCTGGCTAAGGTAGGGTCAGCCCTTGTGATCTCAGGTGTGCAGCATGTTCATGTGGGCAGAGATTCCCCCAATTTCCAGCTGAGTACTAGAAAATAATTTAATCCCACATATGCTGGGATAAGGGACATATAGACATATATAGGCATATACTGACATTAAAAAATGCCTAGAGGGTAAGGAAGAGCAAGGAGGATTTACAGTACGCATTTTTAGAGGGACGCTTCTAAAAAACAAATATGTGCTGTAGGGAGCTTCCTGTACTGGTTGGGCATAAATGAATCATTCCAAGCACTGGAGGCATCTGCAGACACCTAATCCTAGAGAGTCAGTTTCAGCAAAATTAGGACCTAGTTATTAAATATAATCACCAATGTTTATAGACCAGATTACCACTTTTGGGTGCCACTGATGCAGATATCTGATATACCACCAGTGACGTACCAAGTGAGAACTTGATTTTTCAAGGTTCATTATGTAATTAGTTCATATTTTTTGCTGGGTGTTTTTTACTGTAATGTCTTCATAACATCTGCAAAATCTTTAACATAATTTTCACAGATAAATTATCAGTGCAGAAATTCTGCCATGCTAATTAAATGTGAGAAATGTACTCATTGCATTTGTGAATATGCATATCATTTCATATGAGTTTGCTTGTAAATGTATTAAAGGAATTTCTGTAAGTAAGTATGTAATTTCTATAAGTAATCATATTTTGGAAAACTTACAGTTGTTTTTACTATGTTCTTGTGTTTCTTTTTCTGTAAATGTGTGGATGCATTACACATGTGCAGAATAAATTATTTATTCATATGAGGGTGAATTCTGCTACTCCCTCAAGCCTATAGATAGAAGGTAGTTCACCAAAATCAAGACGAATTACTCACGGATTTCATGTCCTGGTCCTTTGGTCAGTGCCCATTTCTTTCTGTGCTTTATATGGAGAGGGGAAAGGGTGGGCCAGGGCAGAAAGGTAGCCTGTTACGAAGTGGGCTCTGAGAAATCCCCTTGGTCTTGACCTCCAAGTTGAATGTAATCATGTAGCTTATTTACTCTGAGTTAATAGAGTCTGTGTTTAACATTTATTGTATTTGATTAATGAAGGTTTTGCTGTTCCTTTGCTGAAGGAAAGGACAGATGTGTTTGTGGTCCACTGCTTCCACTTAAACAAACACAAAATCAAGTTTCAAATTTTACTCAAGGGCGTACTTCATCAAGGGGACAATCTACAGCCTTCAGTCTGAAATCAGCTGTCAGAAGCAGAAAGTACTATGTGGTTTTTTTCAGTCATAGGTGAGAGAGTAGCTGTCCTTGTGCATCTAGCTTTCCATACCACTGAACAGTGCCCAGTATTCAGAGCCAGTGGAAGAAACAACAGCCCTGGAAACCCGAGGTTGGTTCAGCCTTTCTATTCTTCATGTCCCTCAGCATAATATCCCAGATTCCCTGCTTCAGGTTCCCTTTCAGATGCCCAGTGCCCACAGCAGACACTGTCTGATCTGAATGATAACTATCATGTCACATTTAGTTTGATGTACAGTACTAACTTTGAGAAACCACATGTAATTTACTGTCATTTAGGGAAAATCAAGTCCTATATACCAAATATGCAAAATTTTTGGTCCACTCATCCCTTAATCTACTTTAGAGGAGAGAGCTCAGTCACTTCTGTACATCTATCCATTTGCCATAAGCACAACAGTGGTCTTTTGACACTCAGGCTTGTTTGCCCATTCAGAGCAAAATCAGAGGGAGAATAGAATGGTTGCTTACTGTAAGATTGACTTAAAAGTAAGAAACTTGGTTTGAAGCAATAAGATGTGGGTTTGTTTATGGAAGAACAACAGGATTTAGTAAACATGAAACACATCTCAAAAGCAAAATCTCTTTGTTATCAGATATGTCCCACGTGTAGAAGCTGAGTATTGTAACACAGAAGCTTAGCATAGTAATAAAACAAATAAAAATGTGTTATGATTTGTGTTGCTTGTAGGCAGATGTCTCCATTGGCCTCACTTGAAAATCTTACACCAGCGCTCTCTCGTATTTGTAGCTCATCTAGTAAGTACAGACACTGTCACTAAAGTAGCATCTTCAACATATTCGTTTAATTTGCTAGCTCTAAGGCAATCTGAAGAAGTTGTAACTTGACTTACAAGAACATAGGCTGTATCCATGATGGTGACACCCCTGTGACTCTTCAGCTGATGGTGCACATAGCAGAACATTTTGACATAAGTGTTTTTCAGGACAGAGATTCTCAGTAAGATGTGCTGTGCTATAGAATGTTTGTATTACTGCTGCTGAAAAGATTTAACTGGAAATGACAATTGCCTGGCATTTTTCAGGTATTCCTATTAATGAAAACTGGGAAAATAGCAGAAGAGTGACTTCATGCAGGCTTATGCTGGGTGGTGTGGCTTACTCTCCATGCAGAGATAGCCTACTAGTTTGTTTGGATAGTCAAGGCCCTGAAATAGTGTTCATTTCTCATGTATGTCTGGAGAAGGGGCATCTTATCCAGGTCCAGTATTTCCAGGTCAAGAGATTGACCTGGAAGTTCCAGGGCAATGACACAAACAGTTACATGAACAGTTCTTATCAGTAGCAGCTTTTCTCACAGATTTTGATTGATAACAGTTCCTCCTTGGTCTTATCTCAGCAGACTATTACGCATGAAGTCCTGTGAGGCTTATGGGGCCTGCAGCTTCCTCCACTGAGACAAAACTTTCCCTGTGCTCCCTGTTGCTGAAAGGAAAAACAAGCTTACAGTGCTTTATCCTGTGATATAAGGGTGTTTTTCCTCCTGAAAAGAAAAATATATAAAAGATTTTCCTAGAAAAAGTGTATGACCTACATTCTAGAGGTGGCCAAGGGCTTTCACATCACTTTAAGGCAAATGTGCTTAAACAATCTTAAATCTATTTTAGTACAGTTGGGAACATGTGACAGACACATAACCTTAGTGTCTCTACAGATCTTTCTGGGTATACATGAGTGCCAGTTCAGGTCTGCACTAAACTTTTCAGATCACTTCAACAGCTGCTAAAGCATGGTAATGAATCTATTTCGGAAAAGGATCACATTTTCGCGTTACATGTGCATACAAGAATCCTTGTCATTGGGCAATCAGGTAGAAAACTTTCTGATGACATCTTTTTTCTAGAAAAGCAGCTGACTGTAACTAACGTATCTAAGAAATAGCCTTGGTGTATTACTGCATTACATATCAAAAGTCATTCACGAGCAGAAGAACCAGCAAAAAAAGAGAAACATTATATGTTCCTTTATTTTCATCATGAATTTGCCAAGTCAAAATCTTTACAGGAAATCCATGAAAAGCATAAACCACCATGTGTAATAGATCTAATACATGGCATTCCTGCTTTAGGCTCCTTCTCTAGTGATAGTTTCATGGGATTTATTGAGTTGTGATGGCTTCTTTATTCTGTTCTGCTTTTTCTAATTTCTAATGATGAATCCCAACTGAAACTGAGGTGCAGAGAGACAGATAACATATGATGTAATATGCTAATGAATCTGGTAAACTGCTTTCTGTGCTAAATATGGTTAGACCTGGACAGAAGTGATTAGCAAACGTTCTTTACAAGGGATTCCTGCCAATTTGCAATATGCATGACAGCTGAGAACTGACTGTTCTTGAACACGAATGCTACCGCAGTCATTGTTTCCTGTTTCTGGCAGGAATATCATGTCTGTTCTGAATCCGAGGGCCGTAATCTTATTTTACCACAATGCCAAATTCCAAAGGTTCATAACAGGACTCCCAACTGCTTTTAGTGCTTAGAGCATGCTATACATCCAAAGCTGGCCTCTGCCAGCAGCTCTTATCACGGCCTGTGGAATAACAGAGTAGCATGGAAAGATGGGTTTGTTTGAATCTCTGAGCACCTGCTGCATTACCACAGCAGTACATGCTGCAGACATCATGTGCTTCTTGCTGGAACTGTGGTATAACTCGAGTGTACCTGTGAAGGTGTTCTTGTTTTTAAACAGTAAGCCCAGATGCAATGCTGAAGCAAAGCCACTTACATTTTTCCAGTTCTATATAGGCTGTCTTAGGAAAAGAGGGCCAGAATCAAGTTAATTTCCCTGTTGTGGTAGACAAGACAGTTTTTTTTTTCCTTGAACATCACTCTTGTCCCTAATGTGCTTAATGCACTGTGCTTCTGCTTGCATTCAGAGGGAATCCCTAATGTAGTAGAATTCTTTAAAGCTTTCTTGATAATCTTTATGATACATCCATGCTCCACATAAATTTGGCATCCTATCTCAACCTCACCAGAAAGAGGGAGGAACATAACTTTGCCAGCTGCATAGAACATGTTGAATCTGGAGCTGTGATATAGAGCAGGTATTTCTTCAGATAACCTCAATGCAGGAAAATCCAGGGCAGGACAACCTTCACATTTACATGTTCAGTAAGTGTATTGGAGTTGTCCGGCGTTCCAGAGGCTGGTATTCAAATCGGGTCCTGTGATGCAAAAATCCTAAAAGAAGATGCTAAAGTAAATTTTTACTTTGATTAGCATTTCTCCTGAGAGGAGCTTGACTTTGAACCTAGAAGCCTCTGATGTTGAAGCAGAGGTTAATTATCAGCCTTCCTTTTCAGCATGTTCCACAGAACCCACTGCACAAACCAATGGAATGGTCACTGCGTGGCTCCAGGCACAGAGTATGTCTGCACCTGACATATGTGTGGGCAGGGTGAAAATGGCAGGTCAGGTCAGGTGTCATGAAATTGCTTTGATGGCCCTATGGTCTGGAGAAGCTCATCAATTCATCTGTTTCTTAGTCCCGGTCATATTTCTTTAACCAAATTATGAGAATACTCTGGGGTTTGACCTGCTTTTCCACCTCATAGGGGACAAAATATCCTAACAGGTGTGACCAGCATGACTTTAGTGCTTGGGCAATTAGAGTAAGTAAACTGTAAAATATTCATAGCACATGATACTGTTGTGATTTTCTGGCAGATTGATTGCCTCAGTCAGGCTGAGGGGACTGGCTGCCAAGGATTTACACTGGCTAGAGAAAAGCACTCATCATAATAGGTCCTCCTGGTAAAAATTACTAAACCTGGAGGTCAAAGCACATAGAAAAAGTGAAATAAAAATTACTCTGTTGTGACTCTGTTCAGATCTAGGAGGGAGCAGCAAGTTTGGCATGCTAAAATACCTGGCAGATGGTTGGTTGCTTTTCCCAGTGCAACACTCCATCAGGAGTAGGGACAAAGCTCTTCTTTTAAAATGTATTCCTGATGAGGAACTACTGGCAGAGAGGTTATAAGGTTATGCTAAAGGCTACTTGATAGAACTTGTCCTTAATAAAGAATTAGTTTAAATTGCATACACTCAACTTAATGCCCCTCAAGTTAAAGTGGCTTGAACGAGGAAAGCCGCCCTGTAAATTAACACCATAGCAATACAGATTAGCTGAGCTGATCAGCTCAGGAAATCAGTTTCCTGAGCTGATTGCCACTGTTGAGTAAGATAACTCCTGTTGAAAGCATAACTATTCTTGAATGAGAGTTACTGGTTTGTTGGTGGGTATTTTTTTCATGAATGGGACCTCAGTTATCAACAGCACGAATAGTAACTGAACCTAACTCTGCAGTGAAAAAAAGACGTCTCCATGCACCCCCAGCCCTCTGCACAGGCTGGGAGAGGAATTGTCTCTGTCTGTAGCCAAAGGCAGATCTTGTTAAGGATGTTCCCGCTGAAATTTGTATGTTTCTCCTTTTTGTTGAGGGCATTTACACTTGGAAATCTAGAAAGCAGGATTCCATCCTCTCACTGAAATTCAAAGGAGTTTTGCTCAAGTACAAGTGAGAAGACACAACTTCACCTTTGCAGATAGGCTTGTGATTATATTAGATGCAATGGAAAGATATGTTTAAATAACAGAATGGCTGTCACAGAAGTGACAAAAGACAGACAGGTGTATGACATAAAGGAGGAACCAGCAAGTGAGATATTAGCTATTGCTGTAAAAATAAAAAACAAGGGCACTGCTGAGGCACTGAAGGACAGAGTGTTATTTTCCATTTCTTTCCCTCAGTGGCTGCTGAGGAGTAGTAGTGGAAGATTTAAATTCTCTTTAAAAATCATTTATGAAATTACAAAAACTGAAAATATTTGCCCGTGAAGAAGAAATACCTTTTTTGGATGTAGCTATATCTCTAGAGTAAATACTCAGGCAGTTGTTTAAAATGTACAGTTTTCCTCAATAGCTGCATTACTCTGACAGTTTAAAACTAGTTTACAAGCAGATCAAGGGCACTGCTTTATAAATTAGATTTAAAATAAACTGTAAAAAGGACAGAAGGGAATCTCCCTTGTTGAATTTCTATGTTCAGCTTAATTCAAGGCAGGCCAAGTTTCAACATCAGTTCAGATCAGAGAGGATCATAAGCTTCTTTTTGTAATGACCAGATAGCCTGACTACCTCATGTGCAAGGTCAGAAGTAATTTCCTTCTTTCTGAAATACTGATGATCTGTGTCTGTGCTTGGGAAAATGTGGGGACCACAGCTTGCTTTAATCCAGCTAGTGATTTAGCCTTTCATTTCCTTGTTCTCTTTTTTCTCTTGTATTGCCTTCAGAAATTAACTAACCACAGTTGTATTTTATATCCTCTAAAAAGCCTGGGACAGGCCTGTGTGAGTGTAGAAAATCTAGGAGGAAGAAAATACAGACAAAGCTAATCACTAAGATCTGGCTGTTTTTCCTACTGTTGCTACTGAAGTTGAGCACAAGGACTTTTTTGGGGGGTGGGGAGTAAATTTTTTTTTAATTCAAATTTTTTTTTTCTGGGAAAACTCTAACATTATATTGATATAAAATTCCCTAATGCCAACACAATGTGTTCCCCACCCCATTAAGGTCCAGTGCTGGTCATTTCAGCAATTTCACACTGATATATTCTGCTCCACTGATCAAACTGCTTTAATAGGTACAACCATCAATTACGTGTATAAATACCTCACATGTTGATCATATATCATAAATATTCAGAGCTGAGCCTTGGTCAGCTATGCATGTGTGGATCAGACATAGCACCAGTAAGCACAAGAGAAATATTTCCACTTGCACCTTTCTTTTCTGAAAGTAGTATTTGAGCCTGTGACGTGTTTCTGGATGTTTGGGTGATGTCATATTTATATATCACTTCCAGTGTGTGAGGTTACCTTCTATTTTGCATTACCTTTGATGCCCTTACTCACAAGAATTAAAACTGGAAAAATTACAATTTCCCTCCAGTTCTGTCTTATTGTTTATAGCTATGGGGCTAGAACACTGGCAAAAACTTTATTGCTGGCCACTTTGTGATTAATTCCTCTAGTTAATGCTCAGTGAGGTATGAGAGTGGTTCCATCAGTATTCGAACCTTGTTTTGGAGGAGAAAATAACAATTTTGGTTGATGAGTTATACGAAAACATGTGCTACCTTTTGGCAGTGATAGAGTGTATAGGGTTTTTGTGGCCACGTTTTGGTAGTGGGGACTACAGGCGTGGCTTCTGTGAGAAGCTTCCAGAAGCTTCCTCCATGTCTGGCGGAGCCAATCCCTGATAACCCCAAAGCTGGACATGCTGCTGGTTGAGGCTGGGTCAGTTAGAAATGGTGGTAACGCCTCTGTGATGACAGATTTAAGGAAAAAAGTTACTGTGCAGAAGTAATTGCAGCCAGAGAAGAGCGGGGTGAGAACATGTGAGAGGAACAGCCGTGCAGACACCAAGGTCAGTGGAGAAGGAGGAGGAGGAGGTGCTTCAGGTGCCAGAGCCAAGAATCCTGAAATCCATGGTGACGACCATGGTGAAGAAGCTGTGCCCCTGCAGCCCACGGAGGAGCCCCACGCCAGAGGAGGTGGATGCCTGAGAGGAGGCTGTGACC